>JADLZN010008591.1:0-432500 GCA_018155175.1 Sinocyclocheilus anophthalmus | reverse complement strand
TTTTTTCTCTTTCTACGGATTGCTTTTTCCTGCACCATTGAACCCATTTAGTCACATCCCAGCACATCTTCATGACACTTAAAGAGTTTAAATATGCCTCTTCGCACAACGAACGTTAGAAACATCCTCACCGGCTAATGCTAAAATCAAAGTCAAGCTTGTTTTTCCAAACACTTTGTTCTATACATTCCCCACTCTTTTACTAAACAGAAAAGACATGGCAGATGTGATGTCTTGTAACACCTACTGTAGTATCCATTTTCAAGAGCTGAACATCCTGTCTAAACCAGTCATGACAACATGACAGGTTTCCAGCAATAAGTATCTCTCCTCACTTAAAGTGTAAATGCTGCATGACATGACACAAATCACAGCCAATCAGAAAATATTCCATGTTTAATATAAAATTGTGGACCGGTATTTTGAATCAGTAAGATTTTACTGTGGGCAGCGCTATCCAAAATGGAAACTCTTTACCCCTCTGCTCTGACTGTCTTGTCCGGAGAGGTTAATACATAAACAGAAGCGAATCAGAAGCAGAAGAGGTTACATTCCAAGTATGTTATACCACCACAAAAGAATTTGACTTGACGACAGAGCTTCCCGTGTTGACGAAGGTACACCTAATGGCAGACTCCATGATAGTGTAGACAACTATGAATAACACAGTAGGATGTAATATAAACTACTATTATAAAAATAAACAAATTGACTAATGTACTAATAGCAGACATAGAAGTATAAGGAAAAATTATTGTTTTAGATAAATGTACAGATCTTTTCTTCGTGTGCCAGATAGACTGTTTTACCAGTGTGCAGTTTAAATCAAAATATACTATGTTAGGTGTATATTTGACAGCTTATTGTTTAGACTTAGTCAATAGCCTGTTGGAAAAAACTGTTCTGTGCCTTGCTTTCGGTGGTTCAGTGCTCGTATGCGCCGACCAAGGCAACAGTTCGAGGAGGGAGTGGGCTGGGTGTGTGGGGTCCAATGTGATTTTCTTAGCCCTTTTCCACATTCTGGAGGTGTAAAATCTTGGAGGTTGGCCAGGAGGGAATAAATTATCTTCTCAGCAGTCCTGACTGTCCGTTGTATTCTCTTGATGTCTGATTTGGTTGCTGAACCAAACCAGCCAGTTATGGATGAACACAGGACAGACTAAATGATAGCAGAGTAGAACTGTTTAACCAGCTCCTGTGGCAGGTTGAATTTCCTCAGCTGGCGAAGGAAGTACAACCTCTGCTGTGCCTTTTTTGCAATGGAGTTTATGTGAGTGTCCCACTTCAGGTCCTTAGAGATTGTGGTGCCCAGGAACCTGATGACTCCACTGCAGTCACAGTGCTGTCCATGATGGTGAGTGGGGGAGTGCAGGGGGTTTTCTCCTGAAGTCCACGATTATCTCCACTGTTTTGAGCGTGTTGAGCTCCTGGTTGCACCAGACAGCCAGCTCTTTAACCCCCTTTTTGACTCGTCACCGTCCTGGATGAGGCCAATGACTGTATTGTTGTCTGCAAACTTCAGTAGCTTGACAGAGGGGTCTTTAGATGTGCAGTCATTCGTGTAGAGAGAGAAGAGCAATGGGGAGAGTACACATCCCTGGGGGGCGCCAGTGCTGATCGTACTGGTGCTGGATGTGTATTTTCCCAGCCTCACTAGTTGCTGTCTGTCTGTCAGGAAGCTGTTTATCCACTGACAGATGGAGGTGGGCACTGAGAGCTGGGTGAGTTTGTCTGAGAGGAGGTCAGGCATGATGGTATTGAAGGCCGAACTGATGTCCACAAATAGGATCCTTGCGTAATTCCAAGGTCTGTCGAGGTGTTGCAGGATGTTATGCAGTCCCATGTTGTCTGTATCGTCCACAGACCTGTTTGCTCTGTTGGCAAACTGAAGAGGATCCAGCAAGGTTCTAGTGATGTCCTTCAGGTAGGCCAGGACTAGTCTCTCAAGTGACTTCATGACCACGGATGTGAGAGCGACAGGTCTGTAGTCTTTAAGTCCAGTGATTTTGGGCTTTTTTGGGGACCGGAATGATGGTGGAGCATTTGAAGCAGGCAGGGACTTCGCACAGCTCCAGTGATTTGTTGAAGATCTGTGTAAAGATGGGGGCAGTTGGTCAGCGCAGACTTTTAAATAGGCAGGTGAAACACCATCTGGTCCTTAAGCTTTTCTAGATTTCTGCTTCCTGAAGACCCGTTCCACATCCCTAACACAGACCTTACACAGTTTGAATGGTGGGAGGGAGGAGGGGGGTTTGCAGGTGTGGTATGTGAAGGTGGTAAGTGCCAGAGATCAGAGCGGATGGGGTGGTAACATCCTTTTGAATCTGCTGTAAAGCACCAGTCAGATCGTCAGCCCAGTTGTTGATTTTCCTCCACAAGCTTGGGGGTGGTTCTGTAAGGGTGATGTTCCTCAGCCACCATCCATCGACATGCTGGATCGTTTGCTGAAAGCTCTTTTCTCAGATTTTCTGAGTAGTTTTTTTAGCCACTGTGATCTCCTTTGTCAGTCTGTTTCTGGTCTGGTTGTACAAGATTTTATCCCCACTTCTGTAATCATCCTCTTTGGCGTGACGAAGCTGTTTGGGTTTTCCAGTAAACCACGGTTTATCGTTATTGAATGATAAGAATGTCCTGGTGGGAATGCACATATTTTCACAGAAACTGACATATGAAGTTACCGTCTCTGTGAGCTCGTCCAGATCGGTTGCTGCACATTCAAAGATGCTCCAATCAGTGATTTCAAAACAAGCTTGTAAATCCTGCTCTTCTTCATTAGTCCATCTTTTTACAGTCACCAGGGCACCGGCGCGTTTCCCTCTTCTGCATCTGCACATGCGTTTGAACAACACCGCTGTACCTCCAACTAGAATGTCCAACAAAACGTCAGAATAATATAAAACCGGAAAAATATTGTCTGAGATGTGTTGCTTAATGAAGCCGTTCGTCTCGGGTAAACTTATAAAGAAGAATGACAAAACACAGAACACACAATAACACAGTAAATTGCGGAGCTCAGCGTCCTTGCTGCCATTTGCGCCGCCATGCTGATGGATAGATATCGTATATCATAAATTAAATATCTATAATAATAATATTATATAAATGTATATATTATTGTTGGTTCCTGGCTTAATTTACTAACAACAAAAACTAAAAGCACATAGGGTTCTTATAACTGCCTGCGCTAAAAAGCGTTTAACAGCAATATAATTTTGGGTGGGTGTCAGGATCCCACACATGAGGAGACAAGTGATTGAGCAAGCCAATGGTCAACCATTAAAAGTCCTTAAATGGCTGCTGTCTCTGGTGTAAAAATCTACAACAATTGTTGTAAATGGACCAGGGATCAGTCACCAATGAACTGTGTAATATTGTTGAGTCACTCATCTATAAAGGGAACTACACTTTACTTACAGTTATTTGGTCTGAACACTGGTTTTTTCTTTTTCTGTATTGCCTGGAGGAGTTGGTTAATTAGTTTAAGGAAGATGTATTGTTTCTGCAGCACAGCTGGCCATTAACAAACATCTGACAGAACCATTTGACATTGCTCAAAGTAAATAATTCTTCTGTTTTTCTTTACACCACCTTGGATTTAGCAAATAACTCTTTTAAGGATCCTTTCTGGTCTAAATGATTTGTTCACAAATAGGAATGTTTTGGTTCATAAGCTACTGAAGGAAGTTATAAAGGTTTGGAATTACATGAATACAGGTTGACATACGTTTTGATTGCCTACAGAAATGTTTAGATCTCTAGACCAGTGTTTCCCAACCGGGGTGCCGTCTGTCGAGAGCAGGGGTGCCATGCAAAAAAAATCTTTTTTTAAATATTTTTTAATTGCTAAAATGTTAAAAAAGCAGCTATTATATAACATCCATTTCTAATGTCGCCAATAATTAGAGATGCACTGAAATTCCGGCTGCCGAAAATTAGTTCACTGCTCAGGTTTCACTTTCACGTGGTGCTCGCTCTGCGTATTACCGCGCTCTATCGTTGGTTGTCCCGCTCGTCGTTACGGCCCATGAGAGTGCCCCACTCATATACCGTTCATGCTCATCGGAACAGCAAAGTCCACTCAAAAATCGAGCTGACAGGAAACATCTATGTAGTACAGTATTGTTTCTGTTTGCAATAGCGCTACTGTGCTGTAACAAGGTGTGGTAATGGCAACTCGGGTAACGCTGCCCTCTCTCCAAGTGGATCGCGAAACCGTTATGCTCACGTGTCCTCTGATAATAATAGCTTAATAACTCAACTAAATTAAACATTATTTGGATAATTGGTAAAAAATAAAATAAAATCTCTTAATAGCCCTACTGTGTTGTGTGTTAGACCTACCTGAAAAACTATAAAGCAATTTATTTAATTCGAAGGCCCGTCATTATTTTTTATTTGTGCTATCATAATTAATTTCTTTATTTGTTCTTATTTAATTACTGACTGCTTACTTGTCATTTTATATTCAATTCAAAGTTTGAAATCAAGCTATCTCGTGCTACAGCACCAAAATTACCCCACTGTAAAATAAAAACACTGAGTGCTCACAACTTGTTTATTACCATTAACTAGCTATCGTAAATTTTTATTTGTGAATAAAAGCCTAAATTAAATCTGTCATATAAATTGGTCTTTTCATTAGAAATTAGCCTATGATTGCCACCATTGATGGACAAATTATTTTTATAATATTAAAAATATCTATATGACAGTATATTCTGCAGTTCTTCTCTGTTGTACCACATATCTATACTTTTCAAAGTATCATATCGAAATCAGAAATTCAAATATTGTGACAAAATAAATTTTGTAGCGTGCCACACATTTGTTAAAATTTCCAAAGGGTGCCGCGACTAAAGAAAGGTTGGGAAACACTGCTCTAGACCCCAAACTTTAATTTGAACAGAATTGGAGAAGTTACAATGCAATTTTATTTGTCTTCCAAATTGTCTTTGTGTGGGGGTTCGAAATGTTTAAAAGGCTTTCTTTTATTTTTTATATTACTCGCTCACTGTATCTGTTTGGTAGAGGTCAAACCAATCATGTCAAACCAACTGTGTGGTTGTAGGAGTGAAGACTGCAGAACTGAGTCTTTCCATGAGTCACACACTCTTAAGTACAAGAAATAAACTGGATATGGATTCATAACATTATACATATTTACCTATTTATTATTATACATTCATGCTGCTGTAGAAGTCAAAACTAGACAAACTATTGTATTATTCACACTACACACATTCAGATTCAGAAATTTATAAAAATACGTATGAATACACAAAAAAAAGCTCCACTACTAGTATTATCCATACTTTAAGTTAATGGGTTTTTTTAAGTATTAAAATCCAGTATGTAATGTGTTGGTGCTACAGACATAAATGATACCACAAATCATGCTGCTTGCTGAGGAGAGGTGTGCTATTACATTTCTAAATGATCAGATTTATGATTTTTGCCTAGAGCATGTTAAAACTGGTGGAAAAGTACCACAAACTTTCATTAAGGGAAAGAACCCTAGCCATTATCTAGGTACTAGAACACCAGAGACTTTGGGGCAGGCTTTTTAGATTAGCAAACACCAGAAGACCATAGCAACTGCACAGCAACACACTAAAAACTACTCAGAACACATTAGCAACCACACTGGCAATCATCCTGAACACCCTAGCAGACATTAAAGGGGTCATATGATGCGATTTCAAGTTTTCCTTTCTCTTTGGAGTGTTACAAGCTCTTGGTGCAAAAGATAAGATCCCTGAAGTTGCAAAGACTACAGTCTCAAAACCAAAGAGATATTCTTTATCAAAGTTAAGACTCTGCACGCCCCCCTAAAACGTTCCGTTTTCTAACACAGCACCCACCACATATCTACCTCACTATGTGAAAATATTTGCATAATGCCGCCCAAATGTGCACACAAAGAAAGAAGGCGTTGTTTCAATAACCGCAGTTAGTGTTGAAGCAGCCATGTCAGGGAGACGCTGTGTGTTTCTAGACGAAAGCAAAGCACTTTTTTTTGCCTTCCGGAAGTAGATGCATTTAGAAATATTTAATATTACTTACAACAGAACAGCAATGCAATTTTATGGACGACCGTTTCGTGAACCAAGGAGAGGAGGTAATTCTGACTTTGCCATGACAATCTGGCGCTTCTGAATCAGCTACTGTTTTGTTATTAGTTTAAGTATTTGCTATTGACTGTTCAAATGCGGAGTTTTGCGCATCCTGTGTGTGTGTGTGTGTGTGTCTGAGAGAGCGAGAGACGATCACATCACAGTGGAGTCAGATGTCTTAACCATGGCTTGTGTACTGCAAAAACATACCAGATTCATCACTGTGTCTGTCACGAGACCGTTCCCCTTTCGGGCTCTGACTGATGTAAAACTAATGACATTATCCTACTTTCCTTTACAGTTTATTTTGAAAGATGAAGCTTGCTAGTTTGGTACGGGGCGTTACATTTCCGCCAAGTGCTTGTAATGTTCGGGCCAATCACAATGCCTGGTTCAGCTGCCAATCAGAGCGCCTGCGCTTGTCAAAGTAGGGGCTTTGTAGAAAACGAAGCGTTTTGAGAGAGGCGGGGCATATAGGACCTACAATAATGTACGGTATTTGAAAAATAATGTGTTTTTTGAACATTAAAGCATGTCAACATATTCTGTTACACCAAATACACAAAATAATAATCTTTAAAAAAGCATCATATTACCCCTTTAAGATCTGGAATATCTAAGCCAGAGAATGTTTGTTTTCACATTTAATTTTGAAAGGACAGTTCACCCCAAAATGATAATCCTGTCATCATTTACTCACTCTCATGTCTTTCTTTTTTCTCTGGAACACAAATAAAATATTTTGAAGAATGTTGGTAACCAAACAGTTTTGACTTCCACTGTATGGAGAGAAAAAAAAAGACACTAAATGCAACCACTCAGAATTTCTTCTTTTATGTTCCATAGAAGAAAAAGTCATACAGGTTTGCATATTAGAACTATCCCTTTAATTTTCTCCCAGACATATTCACATTCAGCAAATGCATCCTATCCTTAATGCCACTAGTGATTTTTGAAAGACCCTGAGATAATGCAAATAACTCTCAATTAGTCTACCTTTGTTCTGCCTAATGTTCATCAGTGCCATATTAATCATAAGTGTAGCTGGGATTAAATCCTTTGGGGACATTAAAATAAGCTAAGATATGCACATTACCTTGTACATTTTAACCCAGAACCTTTATGTTTATTAAAAAAACTCCATGGACATGTTATAAATCAACTACTCGCAAGTTTCTTGGCAAACTTTCTTTAATAGCTGAGCATTAAAGAAAATACAGTGTTTACCTTCAACAGAGTAAACTCAAAAGGAATGCTGGCAAAATGGCACCTCTAACGCTAATAAATGAAGAATTTTCTTGTTCTGAAAAGGAACCGAGCTAATCTCCCTTTCTCCCATCCCTGATTTTTTGTTAGTGTGCGAGTGTTTATGCTGCACACTTCCCACGCGCAGTGAGCCTATGACTTGCATAAGAGAACCTCACCTCTTTAACTCTCTCCCTCACACACACACACACAAACAAATACACACACAAACACAAATCTAGCTCTTCACTCACTAACCAGACTGATATTTTTTTTAAACCAATAAAATAAGATTTTTTTTTTTAATGTTGGAAGATGCTGGAAAGCTAAATATCACACAGCAGTGTCAAAACTAAACCAACGGCAAAGGATGATAAGCAAACCATAACAAGCAATAAGCTTTAAGTTCACGGTTCAATTCACTAATAGCATATGTTGGGAACACTTCAGGTTTACTTTGATTTCACAATTACAAATATTTTTGGTCTTTACAAGTTACTTTACAAACATAATGACAACACAAGATGGACAACATCTCTACTGTTATATAGATATGACAGATACGATAAGTATATATATATATATATATATACTGGTAGCGTATGGCCCGTACTGGTCTCCTGTACTCATTCTCAATCTCCGCGAAATGCCCATAACCAGAAAAAAAAAACGCCGCTACGACACAGCAGTTGATAAGCGCCATATTCAAACAAAGAAAACCACCAACAACAGAACAACAGACAGCAGAAAGGAGTTAAGGATGTCTACGAAGTATATGTATGCAAAGAATATAATGTTAAACATTCAGTATTTACGCCTGTATAGCTGATGTGCGTGAGTTGATAACAAAGCGCGCTGAGTGGATTGAGCTCGCGGCGGCGCAGATGCGGGTGCGCAAGCTTGTCGAGTGAATATATCTTTCTCACAGACATCACTGGAAAGTTTGTAGTTCAGTCGGATATGTCAAAAACAAGTAAGTAAAACTTAGTAAAAAAAAGTAAAAAGTTACTTAACGGTAGGGAGAGCGAGAGAAAGATAGATAGAGAGAGAGCGCACACAATTCTGTTTTGTGAACTTTGATGTTCACTCACTTAGCACACGCATCATTTGGATTAAAACTAAATCGTAAAAATAAGACCATTTATAGGGGCATTCACTATAAACTTCATTTATTTTCAACCTTATGCATACACTACTTTCTGGCGAAAGTGAATCTAGCAGCCTGTGTGAAATGCGCTAGGCTGTACTACTTGTCCCTCTCATTTTGCATCAGTACAAATACGTGCACGCGTTGTGCATGTTTTACTTGCATGAGTGTTTCTGCAATATATGAGTGGCTTTGGAATATAAATTGCAGCACGTTTCAGATGAAAAAAAAATTTATATTTCTATTTCTGAAAATATCACAGTTAGTAGATTTATAACGAGTGGTTCCCTGCATTATTACAGCAAAGCGCGTGATTACAGTACTGAGCCGCTGCAATGGAGCAGCTCTAATGCTATTAAATTAAAGATGATGTACCATAGAGCAAAAAAATGAACAGTGAGTAACAAAAACTTGTAAAATACATTTTAATGGGCATAATTAAGTGTGAAAATAACCAAAGGATATACAGTCAAACCAAAAATTATTTAGAGACCAGATATAATTTTTTATTTTATTTTTTTACTAGTGGGTGCAGGACACTATAGTTCATTTATATAAGTAAGGATAGCAAAATAAAGTAAACTGTGACAAATCACACCCAAAAAATTCTTCATACAGTGGACTACCAGTACAATTGATACAAATTTGGGTCCAAAAATTATTCAGACCGAGTCTGGGAAAAAACTGAAGTTGAGGTTTTCATGAAGCTGGGTGACAGCATGCCCAGGAGACTACAGGCTGTCATTAAGGCTAAGGGCTGCACGACTAAGTATTCATAGTTGTGTAAATACTGTCATACTAAAAGCTGTCTGAATTATTTTTGGTTGATTGTAATCCATTACATTCCTTTCTATCAAAGTTATCTAACATTTATCAAGATGAATTTGTTCTGACACATTTTAACTCTGAGTTCTTGTCATATTTTTATTACCATTTTCTAAACTATAGCGAATAAACTGTGATAATGTGAGAAATGTTGAAGGTGTCTGAATAAATTTTGGTTTGACTGTATCTATTTGATAAATGAAGTTAACCAACTAACATTATACATACCCTTTTGGTTTCTGTACCCAATATTTAAAAAATGTACAAATGCAATAAAAAATATCGATATCGGTACTCGGTATAGGCAAGTACCAAAAATAAAAGTATCGATATCGGGCAAATACTGGAAAAAGTGGTATCGGTGCATCCCTAATAATATCCAAAAAAAAACTACTGTAAACTACAGACAAACGTATCCATTTTCAATGCCGCATCACAATATAGAAATTATGTCAAAGTTTTGGGTCAGTAAATTTTTTTTATTTTGCATTTGTACTTCTATTTAGAAATTACCCAATAAATTGATCAAAAGTCAAAGTAAAAGCATTTGTAATATTACAAAAGATTGCTATTTCAAATAAATGCAATTCTTTTGAACTTCTATTCATCAAAAATAATCCTGAAAAAAATATGAGAAATGTTTCTTGAGCATCAAATCAGCATATTAGAAAGATTTCAGAAGGATCATGTGACTGCTGAAAAATCAGTTTTGCCACCACAGGAATAAATTACATATTAAAATATAATAAAACAGAAAACAGATTAAATTGAAATAATATTTCATAATATTACTGTTCTTACTGCATTTTGATTAAAAAAGCAGCCTTGGTGAGCATAACAGACTTCTTTAAAAAAATATTAAAGAATTTTACTGACCCCAAGCTTAAACAGTGATGTACATCACATTACTTAAACCTTTTCTAATATTAAATCTATTATTATTACTATTATTTAGAGGACACAATGGACAAAACAAATCATGTAGCTAGAGAGTCTCTTAACTAAATCTGTTTAGTTACATAAGACTGTCATTTGAATTTTATTTAGATTGATTAATTTAAAAAATAATATAATACATTTAAAAAGTCACAACTAAAATGGAACTCAAGTGCGGAATCACCTTAAGAGGTGTGACTCTCAGACTGTCCTGTAAATATAACAGCAAACAGATCAGATACTGTTTGTATGGATGCTCTCAATCCCCTTCTCTAGCCTGCAATAGCCTTAAAGTCGGCATGAAATGGAAGTTGCGATTGTCTTTTCTTCTCTACTGTGACATATATCCGAGTGAAACGGCATCTGAAATGAGAGGGCGGGACTTGATTTCGTCCTTCGGGAATTGATTGGATCGTTGGAAGCTGGGGCGTTGCTAACAAAATGGAGGCAGATCTGAATGCCAGTTTGCAGTTAGTGGTGGGGGATTTCTCTCCACTGGATTCACAGCTGACACCCAAGCATGAATAAATGTTTTATTTATTAAGGATGACGACGACGATCAACGGCACAAAGCATGCCTAAACAGCGTGCGCGTGCGCGAGAGAGAGAGAGAGAGAGAGAGAGAGAGTAGAGAGAGAGAGAGACTGCCTGCCTGAATGACTGAGCACGTCCTCCATCAGGTTAAGTCATATTCATGAAAAAAATTAGTTTGCGATGTCCTAAGAGTAATATCTTTTCAATGTTTAGGGGTAACGTACTCCCTCATGCCTGGTGCCAGTGCTATAAAGTGAAGCTTCAGCTTTTCCCCCTGCGTTTATCCCCGCGTTTACCCCTCACGTCATCGTCCGCCCTTGTGACATCGCTCTTGACCGAATAGAATAGGAGTCTTTTGAGGGAGGAGAGTTTAACGTTTTGTTACAGATTACGAGGGCACTGAATTTTAAAAAAATAATGACGTGCACTATAAATATTATAATAAACACTACAGTATTCCATTAAAAAATAAGAATTTTCCATTTTGATTTCATGGTGACTTTAAGTAAACCTGTAACCACGGTGACAGTACACAGAAGTAAACATTGAGACCCCTTATGCCATCTATAAGAATAATTTGCATTCTAAACAGTTTGGAATTTCAGGCAACTCCCATTGTTTTCGTTTAGATGTGTGCAAAATTCTGTGTTCTGATTTTGTGCAATTCAGGCTTTTTTTTACTAAGACATATTCCCACCACATGATGGTTTTATCTCACTCTCAGACACAATACCCCATTCTCTGCCATTTTTCATAACCAAGGAGATGCTGACAGCCTTAATGTTGGTGATTGACAGCAAAGCAAAACCTACAACCTGGCGTGCTAATGTCATAAGCATGTCAATGACTAGTTTACAGCAGTTCATGCAGCATTTTATCAAGCAAACTTTTTCGCAAAATGTTGTGACTCCTGAAAATTTAAGGTAGTCACTTTCGCTACACAATAGTTTTTTCTCTTCATAACTGAATTGTGTATGAACATAGCAGCAATCCAAACAGGACTGACAACCATATTCTGCTTCTGTGTGAACAAAGACATACTACACTCCCACTGTTCAATATCAGTATGTATGCTGTATACCTTCTGTAAATCTAATATGTTTTCTTTGCCCTTTTTGAAGGACTCTAATACCATACCGCAGCTGGACTGAGAAAGTCATCTGACTTCTTCGTAAATTCAAAAGAACGTTTTACCTTTTGAAGCCAGTTGGTAAAATGTCCACTTGTCAATAAAAAAATTATTTCTGCCTGAGGCATTGCAGGAAGACTCCATCTTTCTCTCGCTTCCTCTCTCTTTCTCCTGTACTTCTGAAGGTATTTAGAGGACACTCCAATGGACAATAAATAAATAAATAAAATCATGTAGCTAGAGAGTCTCTTAACTAAATCGGTTAAGTTACAGTACAAGACTGTCATTTTAATTTTATTTAGTTTAATTAATTTAAAAAATAATATGATGATTTCATTCAATTACCTCATCAGCATTCTTAAATCATTATTCAATTACATGAAGATAAAACTTTTTGTCATGTCCAGTCAATGCTTTCACTCGCCACATTATTGTCATGTCTTTTGATCATCTTCATTTGGGGGCTTTTCTCTGCAAATACAGATATACACAATACATTTGATTAGCTAATTGCCATATCATATCATTAATTTGATTAAAATCTTTAATTGATTAACAACATACAGTATGATACACTAAAATCATCAATAAACATCTACTTCCTGTGGAGCAACAACCCTGCAATTAACTTGTCCAAACATGTTGCTGCCAAGGTATTTACATACATAAATACATATATTTATGTACTGTTTGTATCCTTTGATGTGCTACAGATCAGGCATGTGATGCACTGATACTGGTTACAAAATCATCCATTAAAACTTGTTGACAGTAGCACGTTGCTGTTAATTAATAGTGAAAAAGACTCCTGTTGGAAATGAACTGAGCAAAAACTTGATAAGATGACGAGGCAAAGGACGATGATGACACGTCATAATGTGCACGAAATGTTCTATTTCTGTAAATCTCTGGCAGACACATAGACACACACACACAAAGACTGAGGAAGGGGATGAGGCACAAGGTCAGCCAAACTGCAGCCTGCCCGGAGCAGACGGGGCTCAAGCGCCTTGCTCAAGGGCACAATGGAGGACGGTTGTACGCCGTAGTCTTTCAGATACACTCTTCAAAATGAAAGTTGTTCAATGATTCTTAGATTGAAGTGAAGAACCCTCATATCAATAATCCTTTTTCAGTGTATAGGGGGTTCTTGAGGCGAGATGGTTCTTTATTATTGGTTTTTGAGCCAATGAAAACATTTATTGCTCAGAGGTTCTCTTTCAGCGCTCGAGAGACTTAATGGAATGCACAGATGTTGAGTGTGTCCTCGGTGCAGCCTGTAGCACGATGACGTAGCTGGATCAGATCCAACACGTATTGGATGTTTGACGAGCATGCGCAGGTATTGGATTTTAATGCGCATGCGCAAAGTGGGGCTGTCATTAAAGCTAGTATTTAATGAAAATTAAACTGTAATTACGAGATATAGGTGTGTTTCATAGGCTTACACAGATTATATTATACTGTGATTTTAAACTAGTAGTGTTTTCAAACATTATTTAAGCAACGATGGCTTAGTTTTGAATGAAAGGGTATGTAAGCTATGTTTATTTTTATTAGTTTGATTCGTTTTAGAAATAAAACTGCTAATTACAATTTTGTTTGTTCTTTATGAAAAAAATGGGGTGTAACTATTGTCTTTATTTTTTCCTCTGATAGTCTAGTCTAGGTAAGATAGTTCTGTCAAAAATTCGTTTATGAATCAAATATTATTTTCGTTCTCACTCTCTGTGCTATACGTGACAGAGTATAAAAAAAGTTATAGGCCTACTAAAATATGCGGACATAATTTTTATACCATATAAAAATAAAAAGAAGAAAAACAATCCTGTCAGTCGGGGTTCCGTATAGCCGATAGATCCGTTATCCCGGGTTATACTGGGTTTTTACAGTTAATCCCATGTCCAACAAATAAATACACACACAGTCGGGACAAGGCATATTAACACAAAGATGACCATTTATTTTTTTGTGTGTTAGGCCTATATGCAAGTAAAATACCTGGAGATAGATATACCAATTATAAATGGCTAAAGACATAAACCATGCATTCCGTTACAAGAGCACTCTTTCTCTCTCTCTCTCTCTCTCTCTCTGTCTTCTCTCTCTCTCTAGCTATATTAGAATAATATAAAATCTAAATAAACTGATAAATCTAAATAAAATGGATCGGCATTAATCTAATATCCCCAATTAAATTTAAATAAACATGACGGATAGAATCAAAAAGACATTTAGGCTAACTCTGATAGAGTGATGTATCAGAATCAGAATCAGAATGAGCTTTATTGCCAGGTATATTTTCACATACGAGGAATTTGTTTTCATGACAGAAGTATATCTTAATAATTAGCTATTTAAAGTGCAACGTCTGCATATCAGTCATTTTACAGTGCTTGTTGTATCCTTATAATAATGGATACAGCATTGATGTGCATCCTGGCGATAACATATGAATTGCAGGCTATTCAAAAAATAAATAAATAAATAAAGCTTTGAAGTTGCCGGTATAGACAAAAACATCGCGGATGAATTTAGACATTAAAGTTTTTACATTGTAATGTAATGTAGGTCATCGTGTAGATATGTAATGTAGGTCAAAAACGCTCATGATCGCAATTACTTCACTAGACCAGTCGTAGCTAAGTCGCTGTGGATAAAAGCGTCTGCAAAATGATCAAATGTAAATAAAAATATGAATTTATTCGAGACCTACTACAGCGCACGCGTGTAAAATATCCACTACGTAGTGGATATAGTCCAGCTACGTCATCGTGCTACAGGCTGCAGCGAGGACCTCTTGCAGATGTTCTTTAATGTATCAGATGTTTCTCTGAAGGCGCTGCTTAGGGTATACAAAAGGACTTAAAAAGTCAATAGTTGATATACAGTTAAATTACAGAGCTAAATTTGGTAACTGCAGTTTTTGATGACTGTAACCACTGTAACCAACAGTCAGTACGTTTACATGGACAACAATACTCCGGTTTTAATACGATTAAGACAATACTCTGATTAAGAATCTACCCTTTAAACAGAGATTTTTGATTACCTTAATCCGACTAAAGTCATAATCGAAGTAAACACTAATTGAATTAAGACATGTGGAGTATTCCTATTTTAGTCGCATTATTGAAGTGCAGTAAAGACATGTACACACCTTAATCACATTATTACCACCGTGTAGGACTTTGAATAAAATGAAACACCCAAAACGAAGACGAACTATATGTTTATACGTGAAATTTCCGGAGGGGACGTCGGATGGCGTCGCGTGGTGACGTAATGACGTGTGCCATTAATCCAACTATGACCTATAACATGTAAAACAGGAACATGAAAGGAATATTCTAAAAGCAACTCATGTAAACACCATAATCATAATATTGGCTTATTTAGAATAATGGAAATAATTTGATTACTGCTGTCCATGTAAACGTAGTCAGTGTGTCTGGTCAGGTTGTGTCCAATGGGATTTATATATTTTTTCAAATAAAGACAAAGTAGCACAAATTTTACATACAGCACACAGTAAATATGACAATAATATGACAGCAGTAAATGGTACAGGAAATTATGCAGCATAGTTTTAAATCAAGGGTTTAAAGTTTGTCAATCAAGTACACACATTTTATGCAGTCTACAAATGCACACCTCAGAGGATCTGAGGACTTTAACAAGTTGCAAGGTTAGTGAATAGTTTATTAGACATTCAAAGACTTGAAATGAAATGCATATTCGCTGAATGCTGACAATAGATGTGAAAGTATTAGAGTGTTTGTCTTTCTTTTACTAATAATAGAAAAGCAAATGCTAAAATACGTATTCGTATACCTTGTACTTTGTTTAAAAGTTCTGTGTAATAATTTATTAGCCAGAACTGTTAAACAAAGACAGGAAACTAATGAAGACAGAGAACAGGAGCTCTGTGCGCTCAAGCGCTGGCGTTTTCAGCGCTGTCAAAATAAAAGTCCCATGCGCCATAAAAATATTAAGCTCCCTGCCATTTTCAACTGTGATCATTCTAAGAAATGTTTCTTATGCCCCAAATCAGCATATTAAAATTATTTATGAAGGATCATGTGACACTGAAGACTGGAGTAATGATGCTGAAAATTTAGCTTTATTACTTTACCATGACAAGAATAAATTATATTTGAAAATACATTGAAATAGAAATTTATTTAAAATTGCAACAATACTTCTGAATATTGCGGTTTTTACTGTATTTTTGAGCAAACAAATGCAGCCGTGGTGAGCATAAGATAAGAACTTCAAAAACATTAAACAGTAAATGGATTTAACTGGAACAGTTAAATTTTAAGAGTGTAGGATCTCACCAATTCCTTTGTTTCTCAACCTGATTTAGAAAGAAAGAAAGAAAGAAATATGAAGCACGTACATGTACTGACATACAGTTTGATAAGAGTAAAGTGAGAAATGCAATCCTGCCTGAACAGACAGAGTATGGAAGTGAATCATAAGAGGTGATCAGTCCCACACACAGCTACTGTGGCTTAGTGCTTTGAACAGCTACACATTTCTGTATCTAATCCTACGCCAGGCAGTCTTTGATCATGAGATGACTGCTAGACCATTATGACCAAACATGGACATTCTCTAAAGTCTATAAAACAGCACATGAAACAAATAAAGATACAGCATCTACATTTCAATGTGAAATGTCAAGCATTAAAAAAAAGCATATTTAGCTGTGCCCTGGTGCATGCTGACACACTGAGCTGTGAAACCTATCTATCTATCTATCTATCTATCTGTCTGTTTTAAAAGAAGGCTCTTATTCTCACTAAGACTCAATTTATTTGTTTAAACATACAGAAAAAAGTCAAATTGTAAATGATTATAATTTTAAATGACCATTTTCTCTTTTAATATATTAAAAAAATTATTCCTGTGATGGCAAAACCAAATTTTCAGCCGCCATTACTTCAGTCTTCAGTGTCCCATGACTAGTGGTGAACCGATATTGTATTTTTTGACAGCCGATGCCAATATCTTAGAGAGCATGTGCCGAGCCGATATAAAGTCAATATTACTTCTATATTACTATATATAACTTTCCTGTTTGGACCTTCATATATATCTATACCTTCATCTACTATGTCTAGCTACACAGTATATATACACACACACATATATAGTGGGTACAGAAAAGAGAATGTTTTCAAAAAGAAATTCTGACAAGTTGGTGTTATATTTCTTTGGATGGTATAAGTGTTATAAGTTGTATAAAACAAAAACTGTGTCAGTTTTTATTTCAGGCAGCAAAGCAACAAAATGTGATTATTTTAAAGGGGGGTAATTCTTTTCTATACCCGCGGTCAGGGTGCGAACTACGGGGGAGCTCGGCTCTCCTTAATAAGACATGGGCTCCCCTGAAAACGTGATTTGTGAAATATTGGGGGGTCTCAAAAAATATTGACAATGTGTTATTTTGACGTGCAATTTCAGTTTTGTGTAATGTGATCATCGTGGATTATTATGTGTAAAATTGCAAAAATATCATTCAGTCATTCATGCATGACGGCGATTTAAACCTAATTCACTTCAATAAAGATAACTATACATGCTATTCTTGTCATGAGCATCAAGGTGTGGGGGCACTGTGGTGAAAATTCCACTCATGTTTAGTACATGTTAACTTAAAGGTTCGTAGAAAAAAAAAAAACCTTGGACTCTGTGGTCGATTCTGTGTTAAGGTATGGCATGTTATTCGCAATTATGTGTTGTGGCTGGGTTGTTATAGGTCTGCGTGACTCTCGATGTCTTAGGCCTAATTGAATGGAGTAATTATGGTATTCTTCTGTAGCCTGACGACGAGTAACTTTAACCATTGTTCATGTGAACTCAAAGACAGTCTGATGCTTTTGTTTATAGACTATTTGTGGGTGGCTGTATGTTGTTTCACCTATCAATTTGTGTCGATAAAGTATAATAGGGTAAATCCTGTATAGTGATTTATTCTATATAGTGCTACAAGTAGTGCATACACTTGTAGCTGTTACATATCTTTGTAAGTCATCTCTTTTGAGGCACGTGCAAGGCGCACAAATCCCCCCCCCCCCCAAAAAAAACAAGTGGGCTCCCCCAATGTCCACGGTATAGTTCGAACACTGCCCGCGGTATAATTTTTATTTATTTGAATATTTAAGAAATGTGAAATTTGAAAATGAATAAAAAAAATGTAATGTGTAAAATAAATGTACTTTAGATACAACTTGATTGATGATTCTTTAATCCTATTACCGTATTTTTTCACAAATACAGAAATATTTAAAAATCTATAATAAAAAGGAAGTCACAACTGTACCACGGCACTCAATCACGGAGCAGTAGTTTGTGTGCACTGGATATCATATATATATATATCTATATATAGATATATATATATGTGTGTGGGTGTGTGTGTTTGTGTATATATGTGTGCATGCAACAGTTCTTTCTGGTCCTCGAATCAGATTGGCTGAGAGCTTTTTCCAGGAGTGAGATATTCTACTGATACGAGGTCCACATTTCTAAGTTTGTATCACTCCACTTGGAGCCTTTCACACAGCGAGTATCATGACGCCCAAATCCACTATAATTTGATAAATAATACCGTTTTTGTAGTTGTTTAGACTTCAGACTTTTTTTATGAGTCAGCAGTAAAGATTTTATATTGAAAGAGACTGAAACAGGGTTGTAAACAAGGAAGGAACTTTTACTTTCAACAACACCTTGTAGACGCAACCAACAGATGCACTGAGCGGCGCTGTCATCGGAAATCACCCTTTACAGATGAAAGCTGTAGAGACAATGGACATTCAACTATTTTATTGTGTATGGATTGACTGAAGACTGACTGCTGTATCAGAAGCAAGAAATCCATCGAGCTCACGTTCCTTCGATCCTAGTTCTAATGACTGTAACGAATCAGCTCATGGGAAATATGAATAATTAACCATAACTAGTTATGATTAACTATTCATATTTTAGATCCGCTGTAGATATTTAGCTGACCTCTCAGGGTCAACTGTCTTGTCAATTCTAAGAACGTTAATTTCCTGGTTAAGGGAAATAACTTTCTTACTGTACAATTCTACAAAAGCTTGTAGCGTAAATCTGCATGATTAGTGACTCCGGTTATGAGCAAACAATGAACACGTCAAGTGTGATACAAGTAAGAGTTTATTAACTACATAAACACTTAAACTAGTCTACATACTACATAAACACATTAAGCTGGTCTAACATCCTACATACACACATAAACTGGTCTATCATACACATACACTCACACACACACATACAGTTGGTATAGGAAAGAGTTAAAGTTTAACCCTTTAAAGAGAAGAGAAATAAGAAAATGAAGTTATTGAACCATTTGCATATTCAGCAGATCTACACCTGAGGGAAGCGTCAGATTCTTAGTTCAAACACACCTTCGTAAAAAGGAGTAACTGATACTTAATGTATCAATTAATAAGACTAAGTTTGATACTTGCGAGTCTCGGCTGTCTGAAAGAGATTCCTGATGCAATCTTAAGGCCCAAGATCTTGCTGAAGTTTGTTGATGCGAAAGAACCAGTTTTGAGTCAGAGAATCTTGATTGAAATGGAATGGACAAGGTCGAAGAAAGGCCTGGCACAATGCTTTGGTATCCTGAAGCGTTTTCTCACATCTTCATCTTAGCATCTGACCGAACCACCGACTGGGGGGGTCCCTGGAGCGGGGCCTTTAAGGTCGGAGAAGGTCCCTGCCTCTCAAGATGGGCTTGTCCAATGAGGGAGTCCGGAATCTCAAGTGGGAGTTCTGCGTTTTTATGGCCCTTTGTTTCTAAGCATGGTATTTCGCATATGTAATTCGCTTGGGTGTTGATGCACAAATTAGTAAAGATTCTTAGAACATCAATATGTTGCATAGGTATCAGCATGTAATATGCACTCTCAGTTAGATCATCCGAAGATGAATTCATAGAGACCAAACATGATATAGGTGAGGTTATATTATCTAGTGGTCTATCATAACATGCATAACACAGCATACACTACAACAGACAATATAAAAGAACAGTAATGGTATACACAATGACCCAAGGATATGTGTATTCAATCAAAGAAAGGTTTTCCTATGAATTAATTAGAGAACAGTCCATTTCTCTGGGCATTATGTGTCTTTCCTATGAGGAAAATGAGGGAGTTTCTCTGCCCGCATTCCTTTAGGCAATAAAACCAGTGATATCAGTGTTGGTTGCCATGGAACCAGGGGCCTGTTTTGCCCTTTTGAGGTTTGCATTTCGGGGGAAGGGTCCATAGACTCTCGTAATTGGCCCTTTGGTTAGGTGCGGGGGCGTTAGTATTATTTGTTAAATATAACAAAATGTTGTGTCTGATTGGTCCAAATGCTACAAGACGTTTTCGAACTAGTAACGGAGGCTTGGGCTCAGCTGTGAATCCGTGGCGGAAGAAAGTAGTTCCGCACAAAAGAGGCTTTTTAAAGACAATCCGTAGTTGTTTCTCATGTATTTACACACTTGTTTCATCTAAATGTTGTATGAACGCAATATCACACTCGTAGCCTTGTGATATGGCTGTATATCGGCATGGAAAACCCGGAAAATTCTGTTGTTGGCGTGGAAGCGTTGTCTCATGAAACCCAGAAAATTCTGTGTTTGGCGGGGAAAGAGTTCTCTATGTTTATATATACAACCGTAAGATATATCTATCTTATATATATCTATATTGATAATATGATATATAATTTATATATCTATATATCTCCATACATAGATATATCTATATCTAATCTATAAAAAATAAAGCCAAAGTAACACTCATTTTACATACGACAATATGACAATGTGCAAATGGATAAAGCACAGCATCATTCGAAATCACAAGTTTAAAGTTTGTCGATCGTGTGTCTCCAGTGAAGCTGAACTCTCCTCCTGTTCGCATTCAATTCCCACGGACCGACCATCACACAGAGTACACGCGATCATGCAGGATACAAATGCACACTTCACAATATCTGTCTATTCCAGCTAGATTTGTTCAAATTATACAAATGAGTATTTGCTAAATGCTGACAGTAAACGAGACAGTATTATAATGTTTGCCTTTCCATTACTAATAATATGAAAGCAATCGTTATAATATTTTTGGTTACCTTTTAATTCCTTTGTTTAACAGTTCTAGTGATTTACATTATAACCGACTTCTTTCCAAAGTGTGAGAGAATGTCGTGTGGGGCTCAGCAACGCACTTCCGTTCTCAGTGCGCAACTAAGTCTGGTGCGACATCAAAATAAAAGACCCACCTCGAACACATCGGCCAAACTGCAAAACTTTGAAATTGATGTTTGAAAAATGCCAAATATCAGCCGATATATATTAGGCAGTTTTTATTTATATGCTGTTTATTGTTGATGATTGCATTGTTTTTTTATATGCATATGCATACATACGAGATCGCTCATTTCTGCGTCTTCCTCGTTTTTAATTGGCACATTCTAGACTCATTCAGGAAATGCGTATTAGCGCCCCCCGTGCATATAACAGCGAGAATGCGGAAACTCAGAAAATTCTTTGGCGGGGAAGCATTGTCTCATGAAACCCGGAAAATTCTGTGTTTGGCAGGGAAAGAGCTAATCAATGCAATCAATGATCATCCTTGATTAATAAAATTATAAATTACTAACCCCACACTTTTGAATAGTAGTTTATATAGCAGTGACTTTTTGTTTTGAAAGGCAACTCAAGCTGATGCATATAAGAAAGATCAGATTTAACATATTAACATAATCTCTCAAACTCTTATTGCCTGTCTTCATAATTCAGTCTCTCACCCTCACACACAAAGAAAAGCCTCTGGCCCAAGACAAATCCGAAAAACAGTAGGAATTATGAGGTTAACATTTCACTCTAAATGAATTAGCCTGTGTGTCTACTTCACTATACAATATTCATAAAGTTAGTGTCGCACAAAACGCAGAAGGCTGCTGAACAGGGAGTCTAAACTTAGCCCTTAAAAGCTGCTTTCAAAGGTTTTTTTAGTTGTTTCACTCATTCTTCTCCCAAATAGACTGTCATTTCCCGTGAAGGCAGCACTAAGAGGGAAAATGACCTCATTCGGTCCTGAATGCAGCCACCAATCTCCATGTTAGTTGATTGTCCTTTACAACCCGCGGGAAAAAAGCGACGAGAGGAATAGGAAGAAAGAAAATAAGTGAGGATGAGAGAGACATTTTGGTGGTCTGCCAGGGAGAGGGATCCTTTGTATAGACCCTCTCTTCTGATAAACCCTGAAGAAAGAAAGATAGAGAAAGAAAATAAAAGAACAGGAAAGAGAAAGAGATGAGGGGAAAGGAAGGTTCACATATAGAGGCATTGCGGAGATTAAAAGAACAGGGGACAGACTGAAACTTGACAGAGGTCTGAAAGCTTTATCTTCTAAGAAAAGACCTGTAAAGCTCCATCTGATCCCAAAGCACCACTTACAGTATGAAAGCTTTCCTGTAACTTGATTGAAGCGACACTGACTTGGCTAAAGATGTGTTATCCAGTCTCCCAATGACAGTAACCGAATGTAAATTAATTTCTTATTTCATATCTTTGTAAGCCAAGTCCATCTATAATAGCATCTAAGAACTGCAGTGAGTCACTGTGGTACAGCCCAAAATAAGTAGGTGGCCATTAAGGCGCTACTGTTAGGAGAGCAAAAGATTTATCATACAGTATTAAGTGATGGCAGATCGTTTGTCCACTATGTACCATTCCGGAGTCTTTTAAAGCATCTGAAATTACATTCTAGCTTAGGTCCGCCATTGTAACTTTATTTTGGTGTCTGCTTGAAGTGCAGCAATACATCACACAAAATAACGAAGGACAAGGTTTTTTTTTGGCTTATACAGGACTTTCACTTAAGCTGTAGTGATCCCTCCTTGGGGGCATTTGGGAATGTAACACAGGTAAAGTATAAACAAGAGCTGGAACAGTATTTCAAAATGACACAGAATGCTGTTCTAAGCTAAATAAAAACTGACATCTTAATGACACAAAAACATCCAAACTCAATTTTAATGCTATAAATATGTTATCAATATGTACATTACCATTCAAAAGTTTGGGGTCAGTAAGATTTTTTTTACTGATACTTTTATTCAGCAAGGATGTGTTAAACTGATCAAAAGTGACAGAAAAAGATTTGCAAAAAGGCAAAACAGTTTCCACAAAAATATTAAGCAGCACAACAGTTTTCAGATAAGAAATGTTTCTTGAGCAAATCGGCATAATGATTTCTGAAGGATAATGTGACAATGAACACTGGGGTATAGTAACAGTAAAGTCATGACTAAAGTAGTAGGAGTAATGTAATGTTAAAGTATATTCAAATTAAAAAAACAGCTTTTATAAATTGTAACAATATTTAACATTATTACTTTTGTTTACTATATTTTTGATCAAACAAATGCAGACTTGGTGAGCATAAGAGACTTTAGAAACCATTTAAAAAATCCAATCAGCCCCAAACTTTTGAAAGCTAGCTACATAATTATTTGAAGAAGTCTTAAAGGGGTCCTATTATATCCTTTTACAAAATCTTGATTTGGATTTGGGGTGTACTAAAACAGGTTTTCATGCTTGAGTGTTCCAAAAACGCATTATTTTTCACTTATCTAACATTATTGCAGCACCTTTCTTCCAAGTCTGTCTCAAATGCTGTTTAGTTCCTGTTTAGATGAAGCCCCTCCTTCCCAAACACGAAATGTGATCTGATTAGTTAGCTGGCCCAGTGCATTGTGATTGGCGAACCACTTAAGAGCGTGTTCAAGAAATGTCACGCCCCTTCCCATAACTGCGAGTTTCATCTGCTCAGCTGTAAATATTAACAATGGTGTCAATTTTGCCTTAATAATTCAAGTCTGTTTCAGACCCTGAGAATGTTTACGACAAAAAAAAAGGTCTACAGAACTTGGCAAGCAACAAAAGGGGTTTTGCAAACCCAAAGGTGAAGAAGAAAGAAGAAAGCAGATCTCTTTTGCCTCATGGGTGGACAACATGTGGGGGGATTATTAACTGAGTGACAAGTGTGATTTCACAATAATCCAGAACGGAAGCGCCACTGAGCCAGAAAGTGTTTTCTGTTAAAGATAATATCTCTTTTCAGAGTGGACTTTGAGCTTTGTAACCTTGCAGTTCTTTATTATGCTCAAACAGCAACTAACTAAAGGTTGAAAAAGAGAAAAAGCATATTAGGACATTTGAAAAATTAACTAATGGGACCTACATAATGTTTTTGCTAAAATTACACAAATAAATTACATCAAACAAAAAGCAGCTGCTTTGTTGTTGTTTTTAATGTTTTTTTTAAACATATATTTTTGTCATTTTTACTATTACAGGTGCATCTCAATAAATTAGAATGTCGTGGAAAAGTTAACTTATTTCAGTAATTCAACTCAAATTGTGAAACTCGTGTATTAAATAAATTAAATGCACACAGACTGAAGTAGTTTAAGTCTTTGGTTCTTTTAATGGTGATGATTTGGCTCAATTTAACAAAACCCACCAATTCACTATCTCAACAAATTAGATTACTTCATAAGACCAATAAAAAAACATTTTTAGTGAATTGTTGGCCTTCTGGAAAGTATGTTCATTTACTGTACATGTACTCAATACTTGGTAGGGGCTCCTTTTGCTTTAATTACTGCCTCAATTCGGCGTGGCATGGAGAAAGATCAGTTTGTGGCACTGCTGAGGTGGTATGAAGCCCAGGTTTCTTTGACAGTGGCATTCAGCTCATCTGCATTTTTTGATCTATTTTTTCTCATTTTCCTCTTGACAATACCCCAAAGATTCTCTAGGGTTCAGGTCTGGTGAGTTTGCAGGCCAATCAAGCACAGTAACACTATGGTTATTGAACCAGCTTTTGGTGCGTTTGGCAGTGTGGGCAGGTGCCAAATAATGCTGGAAAATGAAATCAGCATCTTCAAAAAAGCTGGTCAGCAGAAGGAAGCATGAAGTGCTCCAAAATTTCTTGGTAAACAAAACCCAAAAATGTAACAAAGAAACACTCAATGGGTGCAGTGATGTTGGTTTTAAAAAAACACAATGGACCAACACAAGCAGATGACATTGAACCCCAAATCATCACAGACTGTGGAACTTACACACTGGACTTAAAGCAACTTGGGCTATGAGTTTCTCCACCCTTCCTCTAGACTCTAGGATCTTGGTTTCCAAATGAAATCCAAAACTTGCTCTCATCTGAAAAGAGATTGGCCCCCCTTCCCCCCCCCCCCCCCCCCCCCCCCTTCCCCCCCCGCCCCCCCCCCGCCCCCACCCCCCCCGCTCCCAGAGGCAACAGTCAGTTCTTCTTTCCTTAGCCCTCCTACAAGGTACGACGCCGTGACGTTGTTGTGGTTCAGGATAGTGGACTTAATAAGAGGAATATGATAACTGTAGCCAAATTCCTTGACACGTTTGTGTGTGGTGGTTCTTGATGCCTTGACCCTAGCCTCAGTCCGTTCCTTGTGAAGTTGTGAAGTTTACTCAAATTCTTGAATCGATTTGCTTGACAATCCTCATAAGGCTGCTGTTTTCTCGGTTGGTTGTGCATCTTTTTCTTTTACACTTTTTCCTTCCACTCAACTTTTGTTAACATGCTTGGATACAGCACACTGAACAGCCAGCTTCTTTGGCAATGAAAGTTTATGGCTTACCCTCCTTGTGAAGGGTGTCAATAGTTGTCTTCTGGACAACTGTCAGATCAGCAGTCTTCTCCATAATTGTGTAGCCTAGTGAACCAAAATGAGATTTTGAAGGCTCAGGAAACCTTTGCAAGTGTTTTGAGTTGATAGCTGATTGGCATGTCACCATATTCTATTTTGTTGAGATAGTGAATTGGTGTTTTTTTGTGAAATGTGAGCCAAAATCTCACAATTAAAAGAACCAAAGACTTTAAACTACTCCAGTCTGTGTGCATTGAATTTATTTAATACACGAGTTTCACAATTTGAGTTGAATTACTGAAATAAATGAACTTTTCCACGACATTCTAATTTATTGAGATGCACCTGTACATATTTTATTTCAAATATTTCTTTTTTATACTAGGACACAAAAAATTATGTGACATAAACCGATCCAGTGCAGAGAGTTTTATTGTGGCTGACATCATCAAAGAGTGACATCAGCAAAGTGTCTCATAAGCTTGTTAGAGATGAGTTGGCTTTTACCCTTCAAGTGGGTTTTTCTGTGAGTTACTGTGTTTTTTATAGGCACTTATTTGGCACAGCTGGTGACATCATATGATCTAATGTGCCAGTGCAACCTCAATCTATTGTTAAATGAATAAAAATAAGATTTTAGAGTATGTGGGAGATGGATAAGCGAAAAAGGAAGAACTGTGTGTCTGTACACGTCCGCCTGTAAGTGTATGTTACATATTTAATTTATGTCAGCCTCTCTATTTTGTTCTTTTCTCCGATAATGCACCTCTCTAATACAGATGGGATAAAAGCAGCTTCAATGGGGCAGAAAACAGCTTTAGTGTTTAATTCGCCTGGCTCTCTTTCCTCCTTTTCCTCCAGTTTTCTTTCTCTCTGCCCTCTCATATAGACCCTAAACGCATATGCCCAGACCTCATTCTAGAAACAGCTCATCGAATATTCAGTCCTGCCCCCTCAGTGTGCATTAGGGCCTGTGTGTTAGTGCTCCCTGCCCTTTCTTTCCCATATGAGAGGCGGAAGCATGGTTAAAATGATGCATCCCGGCGCCTTCATTTTTAATAACATGAGAACGAAAATCTGGGTTCATAGTGAAGCGAAGCATCCTCCAGGATCCCCACTTACACACTCTCAAAACACACTCATGCACCCCCCAGAGTACACAGGAAAAAAGACATGCAGTTGAACTTGATCAAAGCAGGCCAAGAAACACAGCGGTACAAGAGAGAAAGGATGTATAATACTACAGAGATAAAGGCCATTCTGAAACATTTTAAAGGGATAGTTCACCCAAATATTAAAGTTCTGGAATTATTTTTAAGTCGCTCCAAACCTAAAAGCTGTCATTTTTTTCAATGGATCACAAAAAGACACATTTTGAAGAATCTTTACACGATTCTGTCCAACTCCTACTTGTTCAAATCTCTCCTTTTGTGTTTCATGACAAAAAAAGATGACTAATATAACAGGTGCTGCAGTTAGAGATCAACCGATAATCGGGATGGGTCTACCTACAAATAGTGCTTAATAATAGTTGATAATATTACTGTACATACACTTGTGCTATACTCCTGACAGTATAGTAAAATTATACTCTTTACTCAATTTTCATACAATTTGTGAATTGGCAAGACAATCATGTTGTGTAGAAAATCAGTCCTGTGGTAACAGCATCTTGTATGCAAAAGTTACAATTTAGAATGCCAAATGTTAACATGTTCTACGGTACTTTGAAATCAATTAAATATGTCTAACACTAAATTGTAACATTAAACTTAACACAGTTAACATTTACCTAATTTGACACTGAAGCAGTTTCATTCTGTTCAGTCTAATCAGAAAGGCTGAAACCAAACACATCACAACAGAGGTTATTTGGTTATTTATATAAATAATTTAAAAAGTACTGAGAAAAGGCTTACTTCATTTGTTTGCAAATACCATTTGAATTTAATTGAACTGTAACCGTTTATTATCATTATATGTAGCAGATTTGGATCAGTGCATATTAGAGTTCATGATGGTTATGACTCTGGGAAAGAAACTTTCCTTGAACCTATATGTCCTTTTTTTAATGGACCAGTAGCGCCTGCCCAAGGGCAGCAGGTCAAAATTTTACTATTAAAAGCGAGAATATGCAAGAAAATTAATATGTGCCTATGTACACTTGTATACAAATGTATACTTCTATTCAGCAAAGATGCATCAAAATGATCAAAAGTGACAGTAAAACATTTATAATGTCACAAAAGATTACCATTTCAAATAAATGCTGAAATGCTGTTCTTTTGAGCTTTCTATTAATAAAAGAATCCTGGAAAAATTCTAAGCACAATAACGATTTTCAACTGTGATAAGAAATGTTTCTTGAGTACCAAATTAACATTTCAGAATGTGACACTGAAGGCTGAAAATTCAGCTTTGCCATCACAATCTTACGGACTCCTTATTAAATGTGAAAAGGATCAGACAGTAATTGTGATATTTTCCATCTTTCTATTTCTGTTTATTTCAGACTTGGAAATGCATTGTGCTTTACGTGTTATTGCACAGCCAATATAGCCAGGGCTGTATCAGCTTGAGTATCAAAAGTAACTCTGGGAGATGATTTATAGAAGGGATGAGAAGTGTTATGGGAAACAGCAAGCAGGGGGCCTCTTAATGTTTGAGTTTCATTCACATCAGCCCCAGCATTTGACTCCCTAAGCAGTGCTTCCCTCCTGAAGAGTCTCTTCAATTATTACCCTCCAAGCTCTACAGCAGCACCGGGGCCTAATGTGTCAAAAAACGAAGTCGGAGGATGTAGCCCAGAGGAAATTAGATAATGATAAATCTGAACCTTATGAATTCTAAGCACCTTTCAATATATACTTGCCATCACAAATAACTTGTCATACATACAATGAGAGCATAAGACAGTAAAACTAAAATATAAAGCAGCACGTAATCATAGAAAACTAAACACACATTGCGTAAGAATTAAAACTTTAAAAACATTGTCTGGTTAAAGTGAGAAATAGTTCCTAACCATGAGCTTTGACAAAGTAGCACAATCCACTTACTTTGTAGTTGTATTTCATCACTGTTAAAAGAGATTGTGTGTTCATCTAAAATTATCAAATCACTATTTGGAAGGATAATTTGAAGTGAACTCAGCCAGATGATGCAACAGGATGACATGGTCGCCTACAAGAAGTTTCTACAGTTCATGTGGATGAACACTGTGTAGTAATAGCCTAACAGTCAAATTTTTCAGTTTGATAATCTATTAAAACATCATCAGATTGATGTTTAATGTAAAAATGAAAACAGCATCAATGAATCGATTTGCAATCATAAACTTTCTTCGATGCTAAACTGTCAGCTTTGTCACTAACCCAGCCGCAGGTTTCTGTCACACCCACACAACTGCAACCGATTTTGCTATAAACACAGCTCATTGCCAACTTTGCAGAAACAGACAGACAGAGGGACAGTGACAGGAAGACTGGCAATCCGTCAGGCTATATCTGATGCAGATGGCATGCTGATAAAGAAAATCTGTCAGGTATCTGAATTGTGTCTCGTTTAATGCCACACAGCTAGACAATCCAAAACATGACACTGAATATTTGAAATCAAGCTTTCTGTTTAGGCCTTGATGCCAGATATGATGAAATATTCCGAGGTGGTTTGCTGTAAATGTCTAGGCAAAGTAGACAACAAATAAAGTGTATACCGCCAGCAAGAGAGGAATGCATGCTTACCTTTTCGGCCATTGTCATGGCAGAGCCACCATGGATTCCCAGTATGGGCATGGAAGTCTGAGAGGAAACAAAGTCCAGCATCTGTGCCACAGCTTCCTGGTCCGTGCCGTCTCCATAGACCAGCCCGTGCAGTCTCTGTCGGGACATGAGCTCACACAGGTGTGTAAGCATGCTTCCTGGGTCCGTCTGGTTCACCTGGATGCTGAGAACAGTCACATCCAGAGGCGCACCTATCCCACGAGCCGGACGCAGGGCTGATTCGGATACGGTGGGGGTCTGGCCCAATATCACAGCTACACTCAGGGACGGAGGCTTCTCTGCAGCCTGCGACCAACCCAGCAAAGCCCATAAGACCATCAACCAGACTACAGCTCCCATCATTCCTGGCTTCAGCCCCTGTCAAGATGAGACATTTTAAAAGGATGCAAAATACAGTCAGTCTTACCAAATCATGCTTACTAGATCCAAACTAGACCAAAATCAGATAACGCACAGACATAAATTACATCTGACCTATTACTTTGCATGCAATGATTCAGTGGAGGGGGACTGGAAATGAATGGGAAGCGAATCTCTGTTCAACTACTCAATAATTTCAAGTCAATACTTTTCTATTAGTCTAAACAGTTAAATAGAACAGTGGTTCACTTATTAGCAATTAACTCTGATGTACGGTCTTGCAATATGTTAGTGTGGTTACATTTAAACGGGACATCTAATTGATATAACTCTTCAATAGTTTATTACGATTCTAGGCAGAATTTGATGCCTGAATGATTCCAGATGGCTAGTGTGTCTGTCTCTTAAATTATAGTAATAATTGATGAAACCATGCACTAACTGGAGTGCATTATAACTTCATGAGTGAAGAACAGCTTACACATGGTTAAATTTAAGTGCACTGATGTCAGTGGTTTAAAGATGGTTCAATCTCAAGAGATTGAATGTAAAACTCAACCTCAGTAAGGAAGAAACTGTACTCATTGCTAAAGGAATAGTTCACTCAAAATTAGTCATCATTACTCACCCCCATATCATTGCAATTCCACCTGACTTTCTTGTGTTCCGTGAAACACAAAAGGAGCTCTATTCCATACAACAGTGTACTCGACAACTCAATCGGCACCTACCCCTGTTCATTTTCGCTGTATGGAAAACAGCAGTGTGAACATACTTCAAAACATCTCCTTTTATGTTACTCAGAAGAAAAATCATAGATTTGGAATGACTAAAGGGTGGGTGAATGACTGACAATATTCCTTGAAGTTAAAAAACATATATATCGATTGTTGTCCTGTTCATTTGGCTCCTTTTATCAAGGTAGAGATACTTTGCTATCAAGCATGCTTTGATAGCAAGACTGATCAAATTCACTCTGAACTTTTCAGTCTCAGAAATGTCACTGGATACACCTGCTTCATCCCTGGAGTTTAGTCATCAGTCATATTTGCACCTCCATTTCATTCACCGACTACCCCCGGTCACAGCCAATAACCACAGAAAAAGTACTCAGATAATGTTGAGAATTATGTTATAACAAAAATATATGCACTAGTACAGTAAAATATCCTGTTTCTTGTTAAACTCTGGTTGAGAATGTCATTGGTAACACACAAACAGGACATATAAACAGCAGCACAATAAAATTGTGTCAGTTTGTCTCTTAATATACTGCATGTGCCAGGGCATGTAATTTAAAATCAATACTCATCATGACATAAAAATCAATAAAATGAAATCAACGCCACAGTCTCCACAGCTTGAATTTTGGGAGTTTGTTTTGGGTGCTCAGCAATGAACGATGTGATAAGAATGTGCTGCCATCAGCTACTGCAGATACTACCATTTTATAATCACCAGTCCTCAACAAAGGACAAAGCTTAATGCAGAAGCTCATACTTTAAATGCACAGCTTAACAGAAAAAGTCCTACACTGGAATATTACACTGAATATATTGCAAATACTTCTATATGGGAAGTTGAAAAATAATATGGCCATGAACGTTTTCAAACATCAGCACTTTTGGACAAAACTTATATTTAAAGGGGTCCTATTATGCTCTTTTACAATGTCTTGATTTTGTTTTGGGGGTGTAAAACATGCTCTCATACTAGGTTGTTCGAAAAACACATTATTTTTTACATATTTTACATTATTACAACACCTCTCTCCCCAGTCTGGCATGAACGACTCTAATAGTTCCTGTATCAAATGAAGGCCCGCCTTCTGAAATACGAAATGTGCTGTGATTGGTTAGCTGGGCCAGTATGCGCTGTTATTGGCACCACTCGGTGCCTGGTCGGGAAATGTCATGCCCCTTACCATAGCCACCTGCAGCTTCAGTGTAAATATGGGCCGATTAGCAGTTTCACGGTATACCGTGATTTTTTAATTTCACGGTTTCAAAACCGCTAATCTTTTTCCGTTATACCGGTCCTGCGGTACATGGCGCTTTTTTTCATGTCTCCTCAAAGACTGAAAGTGTAGGAATCCCTCAGGTCAGTGCAGTGTAGAGAGTAACATGACCCCTCCTCCTCCTGTTGGTGTGAGCAAGCAGTCAGTCAGGTGTGTGTAGGATGACCTAACTTAAAGGAGCTGTCCCTGGAACTTACGCGATCGGCAACCGTTTTTTGTCTTATTGCAAGCAACTCATCTCTGTTCTGGACTTGCACAAACTACATCGAAATCATTACGAAAATACTGTAAGGGCAGGCAGATCACTCACTGTTCATGATGCACGAACTATTGGAAGAAAATCCTCAATATTGATTTGTTGGTTTATATGAATGTGTTTCTGAGGGAACTGACTGTCTTCAGGAAAGTTCAGATGGTATTTTCTTTTCATCTTGCCTCTGTATAACGCCGTTTTCAGCGCAGCGCTGCGTTGTTTACAGCGGTAACCAAGGAAACTCTATATCGCTGCTGTTCCATAGGCGCCACCTGCTGTCAGAGAGTGAATCTGCGTCTCATTCAGAGCTTCTGCTGTTTGCTTCGCTCAGGCATGAAAACTAGTCAGAACGGAACATTCTGTTTTTGCTTCACACCCCTATAGGGTTTTATTCAAATATTTATTGTTTAAAAATATGAAATTATATAACTAAATGATATGAAATTATATAAATGATATCTATATTATATAACTAAAATTAAATAACTGTAGGCTAGTTACAGATTTAGGTTAAATAAAGATGTCCGTCTTTATTTTTCTTCTTTTTAGGAAACAAATCAAAGAAAACAAACAAATTCTACTGTTCCAAATATTCTGTATGTTGCTTAAAAACAAAATATATTGTGTTCAGCGTAATTTTTTTTATTACGCCAGTCATTTAAAAATAACACATTTTATAGATGTAACGACAATACCGTGATACCGTGAAACCGTGATATTTTTGCTTAAGGTTATTATACAGTCAAAATCTCATACCGGCCCATGCCTAATTGTAACCACTCTAAGTTTGTCTGCCTTGGAAAAGCTAGCATGTCTCAGACATAGTGATAACACCCGTTGCCTTCTCTAATACAGCTCAACCAGGTCTCGTCCCATTCAACGATATTTGTGATATCACAAATCCCGGAAAATATTCGTTGTAGTCCAACTAGTCGGTTGTCACGAATCCGGTCCATGGACTTTTATCCAATGAACACAAGAGGTCGCTCTCTTGCCATATTGACACTCACTCTACATTGACTGTCACACATCACTATGGACTACATCTCCCATGCTCCACTGCACTGATTGCGCACTCACCTGAATCCAATAACTTGCACTATATAACACTCACTCTGATCCTGCTCTAGTCGCCGAGTATTGTTTGCGTTTATCGCTCTCCTAGTGGTAGCACATTACGGAGCCAGTTTTCTGTCTTAGTTTCTAGTCCTTAGTTCCTAGTCATATTCTTGTCTTGCCTGCTTTCCCGTGTTACCTGATTATTGCTTGTTTATCTTGAGTTAACCCTTTGCCTGCTGTTTCGGACTGTGTTTGCACCTCGCCTGGACTCTAGCTCGTGTTATTGGATAACCCCTCATGTCAAGCTCTCTGGATATTGTTAGCCGCTTATCGACCACGCCTGTTTTGGATTACTCTGCTGTCTTGCCCTCAATATACCCGTTTGCCAATTTTGATTTATGCCCGTCTGACCACGTCTCCAGAATCAAGCGTTGCACATGGATCCGCCACGCTCGTTATCCCATAACCGTTCGTTGTAGTTTTTTAAAGTGATTTCTGTTAAATAAAATATCTCCTTTTGAAGTGACTTTTGTAACTTTGCAGATCTTTTTTATGCTCAAACAGCAACATTACAGACTAACTAAAGTTGAAAAAGCATAATAGGACCCCTTTAAATAAGATTTATTTATCTAAAACAACATAATAATATAAAGAAAAATGGTTATATTTAGATATTTGATGTGTGTGTATACACAACCACACACACACACACACACAAACACATGCGCACGCGCGCACACACAGCAATTGATTATTATTGATATTTAATAATAGTTTTAATAACAACATTGATATAGCAATGCATGAACAGAAGAAAAGTGGACGACTACCACCTGATGTATTATATAATTCCTCCTACAATGTCATTTTTGAATAACTGAAGCAAAGACTTTTTTAATACTTGACAAATTAATAATTTATTGATACGTTTTCAATTGTTGGCAAACATTTATAGGAGATAGTAAGAGGGTTTCGCTTCTGACAGCTAAAACATTCAGCTGTATTGTGAAGCATACTAATTAGTGCCAATCACATAATTGCATAATTGCTTTCTTGATGGTTGCACTGGCAGTTTGTGAGGGTACAAAAGTGGTAAATGCCTCAATGACCACATTAGAGATTCCAGAGACAGGCTGTTGTGCTCTGTTGCCCCTGTAACTTTCTCATTTAGCACACTCACTAACGTCCATAATTTGCATACTCACCGAACTACCCCAGCAAAGCAACCATGCCCTTAAGTCTAACCCGGAGTAGCACTCAGCGTTTGCAAATGTAGAGCATCACTCTACATCTTGTTCTGCATGTGCATCTGTCAGATTTGTTGGATTTGTTGGATACTTTACAAGTAAACAGTGTATAATGTTTTCAGTCACATTAGACATCACCTTCACCCTAAGCTTGCAGGATGCAACAGAAGAGAAGCCAAGGTTCAAAATGAAGACAGTTAGTTTCGCTCACATACAAAACCAGACCCATGGCTTTTTATACGAGTGAGGTTTGAATATATGTCTGAAAGTCCCAACCACAGTTTTGATGGTCTGTCACAGCCCATACTTCATCATTCAGAACCACAACGTAAAGTGCCAAGCACAGATTGGCTCCTCTGTTAGCAGAATATCACCGCTGAGATCACTTCTCTTCGCAGGCGAATGGGGAGGTTGTGGGTGGATTTCTGAGTTTGACTGTGTGGAAAGTTGGAGGGGTCAATAGTTACGAGTACTCTCAAAATAAGCACCTGCACTAGGTTCTCTTCCTCCATCCATCTCTTTTTCTGACCAGCATGTACACTCATATATTCTTCTCTTTAAGGTCCAAAACATATTCTACCTAAGTAAACGAATGCAGACACTTCTAACTTTGCAAGCTTATGAAATGTGTGGAAAACTATGGTATTATAGCCTATAGTCTTATAAAGTCTCTCAGGTCAACTAACTGTTGTGGTGAAGCAACAGTTTGAAGAAAATCTTGCTATGGAAGTTTAAAGTCAGTATGCTTTATTACAACTTTCATTTTAAATGAAATTTTATAGCAACTTTCATTTTAATTGTCAGAAATTCTAAAGGTAACTCCATTGCCCCCTTGAGTCCTGAGGTGTTTTACCACCATAAGTGCACACAAGTATGTTCAACAGGGCAGTGCATTAGCCAAACACTCATGTCTGTGTTCTCGTATTTAGATTAAATTATGCTTCTGGCCTAAGGCGTCACATTGGCCCAATATAGCAAATGTAAGAATGCATTGCTGTATATCTGAGTGTTCAGTTAATGTCATTTTATCAATATGTGTATAAGTATCTCTATACATGAATGTGTGGGTAGCGACTCAGGAGGGGGTGGTTTTGAAATATTGCAGCTTCTAAAATTGTATCCTCCATTGCAGAAAAGACTATTTCAGGCCTGGTCCTGTAAGCAAGAGGAAAACATCAAAAATGTGCTTGGACAACGTGACTGCACCCAAATCTGCAAGTCCCTCATTCCTCTTTTAGACTGAACCCGCGAAACAACGGCGCCCCCTGTCGGATCTCCCTGTCAGCCGCTTCACACATATTACTAAACGTTCAATTTTTAAATCGTATCTTACCTTGCGTGTCACGAGGTGTCGGTGAAGAAGACTCGCCGTGGTTGAAATGTGCCATCTGTGAAACTGACCGATATCTTGTGAATGTTATCCACGAAGATTTCCTCACAGAGAAGGCGCGTTTGTCGGCGCATTTTTTTCAGACCTTCGGCGAACCACCTTGACAGGAGCTTAAGTATTCAATGTTCTGGAAAAAAAAAAGTCAACCAAAATCCTTACACCAGGTCAGCAAAAAGGACAGAGCTCATTATTTAGTCTAGTTCTATAACTTCTCGCTCGTGTTCAGTAGTCTATGAGAGAAAAGCCACACCAAAAGGCTTCGCGAGTGGGCTCGCGGGCAAACTGATCTGCGTGGAAGCGTAACGGTTCCCCCGCACGGAACCAATAACCTCAGAGGCTGACTACAACATAACCGTGTTTTAAAGAACACAGTGAGCTTCGAGAGTGTAGTCCGTGATTAAAAGGTGTGTGTTTAAATAACGGCCGGTGTGGTATTCCCCTCACGCGCGCTCGGGGTCTGTCTCTATGTATGGCGCTCGCTCGCGCAGCAGGTGTTGCGCATCAAGGCGGTTGAAATAATTTCTCCCGTCACAAAAATAAGCCGACGATTTCGTCAACGGGAAGCTCCAACGACTCCCATTTGGCTGAGAGAGCGAACCCACATGTGGTAAGGAAAATAATACGTGAATAATACGTTCTTTGATGTTTTATTGAAAGTAAAAAGAGAACAACTCACCTAATATCCTCGTTATACATTTCCAATATACCAGTCAGGAAATTAAACCGTGTCCTCAGTCTTCATCGTATAACCTTGATCTTTCTTTATAAACAAATCCGTCAAGTTCAGCGCTCTTAACGGCGTAATTCCACCAGTGTCCTTGTGCTTACCGTGTCCATTCCTTACGGAGATTAACCAGAAAAAAAGGAAAGGGAAAACACGTCCAGTGATTCAGTCGACATACAACAACAACATGGATTTTTCACCTTAATATTTCTGTTATTTTTTTCTGAGTCTCGAGCGCTTTCCGCAGTGGAGCTTGTGGAACAGGTCCGCGTGCCGCCTCCGAGGGGGATTCCGTCAATATCGCATCCTTTCGGAGAAAACAACAGTAGCACGCCGTATTCAGTCGTTAAAACGTCGATAACGGGGATGAGATCTATTTTTTTGGATACAGATTCCTCTGCGACACCATCGACTGAACTCGAGACATCATGGCAAACTGTCGAGCGCATGTACGCTCCTTAACATCTTAGCGCGGATCTGAGACTGTACTTGCCAATGCCTCCTACGCGCTCCGCGCCAAATTCAACTCAATTCTCTTACCTTCCAACCTATAATTAAACACAAACGTACGTTTCATAAGGGTATGTATACGGATTTGATGCCTGTCTATGCAAACAGACTAATCTTATCGCGTATCTGTTTGAGGAAAACATTTGGTTATGAGGTGCGTTCATATTTCCATTCAACTTTACAGACCATTGCTCTCAGACGCACACTCCATGAGTCGAGTAGATGTTAGATTGAGTCTCTCTCTCTCTCCATCACACACATGAATACAGTCAAATGATAATGAGCGCCATTAACAGTCCCTGCGCACGGTGGGCGCGTCAAAACTGTGGAAAATTCTCAACCACACGAAGCCTCAGTAAACAAGCCATTTTCCCGCTCGATGTTGTAAACCCATGTCCCATCTACGGTCGCCTCCACGTGTTAAAGAAAGCAAAACAGTTAAACGAACCGACTCCTGTCTGTCTCAATGAAAACGGTGATTTTGCGTTTGCACCAAAATGTGTGGTTCGTTATGAGTCAGACGCTCTCAGCTGTGTATTTTCCCTGTAGGAAATCCACGGGAGCCGTTATGATCCTCAACTCATGCAATTAAAGCAAAAGATGTTATGCTTTAAGATCATTCACTAAGTCAAAGGAAAAACTGCCTGACCAGTCTATTTAAAGTCTTTTAAACTTCGGATTATGACAGCGTGTTTAAGTATAGATATGCAGAAGGCACTTGTCCCCTCAGATTTTTGAGCCAAGTGGATTTTAATCCAAATATTAGTATCTTTAAAAAAAAATTACTGCACCATTACTGTGGGTTACAAAAAGTGTTTGTCTTCTGGTCATGTCTAACCTTTCCAAATCTGCTCCACAGAAAGTTCAGCAGATTTCCACAAAATTCAGCACCCTCACACATACACTCTTAAAAATAAAGGTGCTTCAAAAGGTTCTTCAAGCGATGCCATATAAGAAACCATTTTTGGTTCCACAAAGAACAATTCAGTCAAAGGTTCTTTAAAGAACCGTCTCTTTCTTACCTTTTTATAATCTGAAGAACCTTCTTTCGCCACAAAGAACCTTTTGTGAAACAGAAAGGTTCTTCAGAAGGTTCTTTATGGAACCATTTAGACAAAAAGGTTCTTCTATGGGCATCGTGAAGCACCTTTATTTTTAAGAGTGTAGTTTTCGATTATTCCTTTACCTGTCAATAATAGTACAACACTCTCAGCTGTTTTAGTACATTTCTACAATATTGAAATTCATTTTAAAAATTCTCCCCAAAAATAGCACATTCCACATGGGCCTAGTCATGTCTTATATCGCCTAGGGTATGTGAGTCAGAGCTGCCACTGATGCCCCCGAAAAAACATATCTGTATAGATATATTTAAAATAATGATGCATATCTACTCCAAAAGAGATGGTCAAACCTTATTTTAAGCATTAAGGTCAGTTTAACAGATTTTTAAAGCATTGGTAGCACTTTAAACTGCTATGCATAACACAGACTAGCCAGCCCACTATTTTATGGTTACAGGAAACTATACTTTGGTAGTGTAACACTACAAAACAATTTAACTGACAAATCATTCAACCATTTAACATCAACACACAGGCATGTATATGCAAGCTCAGCAACATAGTCTTCCTATTTGTCCTCACAAGCATTATAATTAGGCCTACTCATTCCTTACAGGTCAACCTTTAAATACTAATATATTCATATATATTTAGAAATTACCCATTTCAACAACCTACATTTCATGCATAGAATTTGAAGGGAAAAAAGCTGGATACAAACTCATATAACCGCATACCTCACATACATCGTAATGTACTGCTGCTTTTATGTTACCCCCAGCGTTTTTGTCTCCCTCAGCCAACAAATCATGTTCCGGTATAGGCTGGAAAAGGACGTTTTACAGTTCAGTGAACAAATCTCAAGATGATAAACTTTACCATTTGTAACAGCAGGTCCATTGTGATTATCCATGTCTGTGTATCTAAGTTTGGAAACCTATGCCCATTATCTGCTTGCTTGAGCAAATAATGCAAATTCATGGCTCAAAGGGAACTCTGATTTGCTTTGGCAGGAAAGATTTTCCTTTTCTTTTTCAGATCATACATGATCTTATATACAAGACACATCAGAACAATTCAAATTTTTCAGAACATTTACAGTAGCAAAATCTAAAATCGGAACATAAAACTTCCAGTGGCTCAAACAGTAGAGAATGGTGCTAGACATGCCAAAGTTATGCGTTCTGATAAATTGTATATCTCGAATCGAAAGTAAATTGCTTTGGATAAAAGCATCTAACAAAAGCATGTTTTCTGGAATGGATTTCTGCTAGCTAACCATTCATTAATTCGTTGTCTAATTAGAAAACACAGGTTTATGTTTATATGTGGGCACAGAAGCAGTATTGAAGCTCCAGAGTATCTGTAACAATTATTAACAAATCTTTTATGTGTGCGAATCACTCAAAGACACAAGCACTTATTTGTGTGTATTAAATCAGCCCTAATGTAGAGTTAAACTGGGTCAAATTAGGAGTTGTTTACTTATTAAATGAAAGCCCAGAACTGACTTGAAAGTAGTTGGCAGGTAATTATCCAGAAAGCTCTTACTAAAACAATTTTATGTCTGAGAACAGATAATACATTTTAGACATATTTTCTTTTAAGGAGAGAGCTACACACAAATGACATGCTTTGGCAACTGACACAAGTTCATGTTGACTAATGAAGATCCCATTTCCTTGGACTGTTCAGATTTACAATAAACATTTCATTTCCCACATCTCACATCCACTAACAAACATCAATAAATTGTAATTCCGACACAGACAAAATAAACCAAGTGCAAAATACAGTAAGGCAGCAACAACAGCAAAATATGCACAACTTTATGAATAAATGAAGAAAGAATTAAGAAATAAAGGAGTAAAGAAGAAATGGAAGAGATGTTTGCATGAGTCTGTCATGAGCACAAAATAGTGGGAAAATTCTGTCTCCATGGTAACCCAATTTTCAGTGTCACCACTTTTGTTACCAAACAGACCATGCTACGTTACATAAAACGCACTCACATCCCCCTTCACACACAGACAAATGTGCGCACACACTCACAAACATACATTCACTCAATAGAACAGCGGTCTCACTCTAACAATAGTATTTGCATGAGTTTTAGCTTTGACGCACCATAATATCTCTATGTCTCACTTTTACTCTTTAACACACTATCCCACAAACTTCTTGAGTAATAGTGATTCAAAACTAAACACTAAGACAATGTTTACTATCATGTTAACTATGCAATTATGAACATTTGCATTTGTAATTAATATAAATTAATCATAATCCCTAATGCATCTATCTTAATACACAACAAACAAAAACAAATGCACTCTGATGCGCATGCATGGCCAAACGTATAACATGCATGCTTTCACACATACCGTACAGTAGTAAACAACTCAATTTATTACATTGATTCCTGTTTTATATTCTCAGTGCAGAATGATACAGTATATAGTGTGAAATGATGTTAAATAATGGATTCAGTATTATCACAATGCAACGTGGAGGCTGCCAAACTATCAGAGGTCATCTCAGCCAACACTGACACTAATTCAATAACAAAAGCCATCACAAACACATACAGTACATTAAAGATTAAAGTCAGAAGTCAGATAGAGATTTATTGCCAAGTATGTTTGCACATACAAGGAATTTGTTTTGGTGACAGATGCTTCCAGTACACACAGACAACAACAACACCCAGGTAATAAAAATTAAAGAAATGTGAATAAAATACACATATGTATATATATAAATAAACAAAAATAGACAAAAATTGTACATTGTACATGTGTGCTATAGATGGAATAAGATGTAGGGATGGACTAAGATGGGTGGTATCAAATAAATATAAGTGGTATCGCACATATTTTTATTGCACAATGGGGAGAGCATTTAATTGTTCATGAGGTAGATTGCTTGGGGGAAGAAACTTTTTTTGTGCCTGGCTGTCCTGATGTTCGGTGCTCTGTAGCGCCGGCAAGACGGCAAAAGTTCAAAAAGGAGATGGCTTGGATGTGAAGGTTCCACACTGATTTTCTGAGCCCTTTTCCTCACTCTGGATATATACAGTTCTTGAAGGGTGGGCAGGCGAGCACCAATAATCCTCTCAGCAGTCCGAACCGTCCTCTGTAGTCTTCTAATATCTGATTTTGTAACTGAGCCAAACCAGACAGTTATTGAAGTGCACAGGTCAGACTCAATGACGGCTGAGTAGAACTGTGTGAGCAGCTCCTGTGGCAGGTTGACATATACACTATAAAGGTTTTCAGAACTTCCACTGTATGTATTCATTATCTAACACATGGTCATTACATGAATCTGAATTCTCGTTTTTTTTATTCAAAATAGTGAACTTTGCTGTTTTGACTATATAGCTGATATGAGTTAGGAAAATGTCCAAATTCAAACAGAATGGATATGTATAACTGAACCAGATGTCCTGTGTTTTTCCGGGTCAGTAACATATTTGAGACCCTTGTCACATTTCTGGATTTGTCTATAAAATTTGTCCCATATACAAAACAACTACTTTGTTAGGCCTACTGTTCTGGCACAAAAATGTGACATCTGGTCGACATATTTACAGGATAATTTCCTTTTTGATGATGGTACTTTCAGTCAGATGATACAATTAATGAGATGAATGGGGAGATAATCTGAGGGATCTTCGGAATACTAATGAGCAATGTGTACAATATTGCAAGATAGTGGACAATGATATTCTCATGTTTCACCACAGAAAAACACCATCCAAACAAGCGTTATATTAGGGACAATATCACCGCCCTCAAACATAACAGCTCTAACCACTTACCCTGTAGTAATTCAGTATCTCACTATTTCAGTGGTTTATTTGATCACTCAACATTGCTCTCAGAATATCCTGCATGGCATTTCACATTATTATTATTGTTATTAAATATTGATGTTTTCAGTAAATGCTCATGAATTAGGACAGGTGTGTCCAATTCAACAATTCAATCCAACTTCCCTGCAGAATTTAGTGCCAATACTTTAACCAGCTAATCAAAATGATGTATTGGTGTATTGAAGCAAAATGGGGCTAAACTCTACAAGCGGGATTCCACACTCAAATTGGGGTGTTTATTGTAAGTAGGATGGTCATTTCAGTTTGCTGTTCCTACCTTGTTACATATCAGATTGTGACAGAGTGAGAATTCTCTTGCTGAGAGTAAAATGGTAAAAGGCCAATACAGCAATGATAGTAATAAGGCAGGTAGAGTCAATAGTAATCAGGTACATACACGGGGCAGTCGTGGCCTAATGGTTATAGAGTCGGTTCTTGTAACCCAATGGTCATGGGTTTGAGTCTCGGTACCTGCAGGAATTAATGCAGAGCACAAATTCTGAGTATGGGACACCATACTTGGCCACATGTCACGTCACTTTAAAGCAAACAAATCCAAGTTAAGGCATAAACATGAGCACTACATACTATGTGACTAAAGCAACTTAAACCTGCATATCAACAGTAGCAAGACTTGCCGATGACTGTAGATTCAGGCCACTTAAACATACTAGCAAGTAGTAAACAAAGCACAGGTCCATTCAATTAAATTGAAGCATTCAGTAGGGTGAGACCTCTGGTGACTGGGGGAAGAAACTGCAGAAACTGACTATACTCACCTGTCTGGAGTTAGTAAGTCGTGTAAATAGTCGTGCTACAAAATGCAGGGTTTCTTCCTACTGTACATAGCAAGGTAAAATGACGCATGCAAGATTTTCTAATTGTAATAATTCTTCTCTAGCTCTTGAAATGCAATTTTGAAACTTGATAAGTATATCAGGACAAGTTAGAATGATTTGTTTTGCATGTTCCTGTGTTTAGTCAAAACCATAATCAGCAGTTTAACATTGGTTAGCCTAGAGATATAAATGCGATGCCGTAATGTACGCTGAAAAAGTAGAGAGTATGATGACATATAAAAATGAAATTTAAATGAAGACAAATCATAAATGCATATACACCACTGTTCAAAAAAAAAATTTATTCAGTAAGGATGCATCAAATTGATCAACAAAGAAAAGTGATGGCAAAGAATTTTACTTTGTTACAAAAGATTTGTATTCTTTGTTCTTTTCAACATCCATGAAAGAATCCTGGAAAAAAAGTTAATATTAAGCATAATATTATTATTTTTTTACATTGACAATGAAATGTTTCCTGAGCACTAAATCAGCATATTGGAATGTTTTTCGAAGAATTTTTAAATAATTTAAGATGGAAACATAAAATCGAAAAAATATTTCTCAGTATTAGTGTTTTTACTATCAAATGAATGCAGGTGAGCAAAAAAAGACTACTGACCCCAAACTTTTGAACAGCAGTGTATATTGTAACAGTCCTTTATTGGCAATTTTTATTTATTTTATATAAAAATATATGATAATTATTTAAATGTTTTATTAAATTATGACATATCCACAATTTGTCCACAAAATTATGTTTGAATGTAATTTATGTCATTTTTAATCTGCTTGCCATGCATTTGGGTGATGATAATTATTATTATTTGATAAAAAATAATGATACATTTCACCTGTGTCAGGTACAAGTTATTTAGAACTTTAACTTTAATCTAAAACTGTTTTTTCTTTTTCTTTCTTTCTTTCTTTCTTTCTTTCTTTCTTCTTCTTTCTTTTTTCTTTCTCTTCCTTTCTTTCCTAGCACATGTAATTCAGAAGGTGTTTAAGGTGTTTACGTTTTTCAGTGTTAAAATACTTTCTATTATCCCAGTTTAATGTGCAGAGACAGCTATAAATAAGCCATTCATGGTTGGTTTCCCCAAAGAGTGCAAACACTGTGGCTCTTTGTGGTGCTTTCAGCGTTACTCTGTTTGTTCGAGGCTATACCTGACTGACAGAAGGAAGAGTTTGGGAAACCTGTCTGAAAAACAATTATTATTTTTTCAATTATGTTTGTGCTAGAAAAAATACACAAAATTGTAAACAAAGTTATATGGTATTATAGCATATTGCAGAAATGTACTTTCTTTCTGCTAGTTGCAGAGAGAGACTTCCTTTTCAACAAAATTGACAGTAATTTTTACTCAAAGGATTATAAATTAAGGATGTTTTATGTGGTTTGTTCAGAGTTTGGCTCCCCCAGCTTACTGTTACTGTACATTACATCTACACTGCAAGTTCCAGGTTCTTTAATAACTGTCATCAAGGTCAATGGAAGAAAGTACAACATATTTCAGCTCATGACATGCAACACAAAAATCAGTTTGTTAAAGCTTACACTGACTCCCTCTATGGATGTAAATCACTGAAGTGTGTGACACTAACTTGAATGATTTACAATCCCGCAACCCCAGTGTCACTGCACTTTAGCCATTAGGAGAGAGGATGTGCAGAAGGACATTTGTAAAAGTCAGCTGGTCATTAAGCTGAGGTATAGGAGACGAACTGTCCTGTCTGATAATGATTTATTAAGAAATGTTTCAAATCTAATGGGGGTTTGTGCGATGGCTTATGTGTGTGTGTGTGTGTGTGTGTGTGTGTATTCGTCAAGTGTAATCTGCTAATTTAGGGTTGCATGGTTAGCTTCATCAAGCTGAATGGCTCACTGTAGTGAGCATGTGCTTTGCTCCACAGTTCCTGTACTGGCAGTTTTACTCCGAGCCAATATCTGGAGCAAGCGTGGGCCTAACACATACTCTGACGCAACACACACATGGTGTCCTGGATACACCACAGCTCTGACAACAGCCAGGAACCACACACATTCAGAAACACAGGCTATTATTCCACTATTTAACTTCATTTGTATCTACACATAAATATATCTGTTGAGGATTAATGACCATTGCTATAAAATGTTAGTGCTGAAATTATGCCAGTGTCAGAAGTTTTGAGGCACAGTCCTGCAGTGTGGCTTCTCAAGTCAAGAACTATTAAAATCACAGAACATGATGACGCAATTAGTGTGGCAACAACCACCACTTGCTCCACACACATTGTCTTTTTGTGATGTTTTTATTTTCAAGACAAGCTATGATCAAAATTAACGCTAGAGATTGTTTTTGAATATGGCTCACCATTACTGAACATGTCACAGATTGATGATGTAAAACTCTGGATAAGTCTTCTTGCGTAAGTCTTGACTGTCGTATAGTCTAACATAAATGACAACTGAGTGTGACATGGCATATAGCTGGGATCATGTTCTTACAGTCTGAGTCTGACAAGCAACAATTCGTAAATGACTATTATAAATCATACAGTGAAGAATGAGAATGACCCAAAGAGCATCTTGTGCTTCAGGATATTCAAGACATGGTCAATAATTCTAACTTGGTTTACTTCCAAGTTTAAATGACAAAAACATTCCAGGTTTTCAATATGTTGTTAGATGGTTGGACCTCACTGTATATATAACATTTATGTAGAGGATATCAGTGGAACTCTGCATTGGGCTTCTTGGTTGTACTTTATAACCTACTTTGGATTTCTGAGTGGGACAGTTTTTTCCCCAAAGTCCTGGGCCTTCTCTAGCTCAGATATCTGCAACAAAGTCTACATTTATTGTGTTACACATCCACTTCAGACATGCAATACAAATTGCATTGAATATACCTAAATAAATCAGAGGCATTAAATTCAGACTTCATAAGATAACCATGCCACACTAGTAATAAAGTCATGTCTCAAGTACTGATAGCGGAAATAGGGGTATACTGTACATTTTGTGTTTTCCCTGGGAATCGACTCTTGACACTGACCTTGTGGTCTTGGTCTCAGGTCTCAGTAGATTACATAAACATGGCATTAGTCTAGGTCTTTTTACTTGATGTCTTGATCTGGATCTGGGTCACTGCTTACGGTCTCAGACAACAGACACAGTCTATTTCCAGTGTTTTTGGCACAGTATTTTTTCATAACATTACACAGGGGAAAGATGTCTCCGCAGCTCCTTTCCTCTTTGGTGGACCTTAGAAGTCTTTGTTTTCATTTAGTGTTCATCAGGGAAATCCATTTTTAAGGTTCATGTTTATGTTCACAAAAAAGACAGTGTAAAACAGCAGTTTTGTCACAATTTAATTGAAATGTGTGGGTTTGGAAAAATTAGAAACATTGAAAATAATGTGATGACTTCATTATAATTTTTTTAATGCTGGAATACATTTAGTATGTTCTATATTTCAGTTCATTAAGTGGATGAGTTTGGTAAGTCTTTTTGCACTTGCAAACTTTTAGCCCTGATGAAGGCCTGTACGCCACAACGTGATGGCAAAACGAACAGTATTATTCTTTTCAGTTCCACTTTCTGATTATTTTGACTTCTCCATTCCACAAAATTAAATTCCACAGTTAAGTTGAACTGTCTGGTTTTTAGTTTGGATCTAGACATCAAGACAATTCTGGTCTTATAAATGTTCCACGCACACACTACAAAAAAATATCCTGTTTATTAGATTTTATGGTATTTAAAAAAAAAATAAGCAGCTGTGGTTGCCAGATTTTCACCTTAGAAAATACTGTGACAATGTTTCAGGTATTACGGAATGTCATATTTGTGCCTGGATATTTCGTAACTTAACCATGTATTTCAGGGCACTAAAATAATGCAATAAAAAACGAACTAAATAACATAAAATGTAACACAAAACATCCTAATATACATTACTGATAACAAAAATGATAAGCAACTGAACTATTTTCAACAGAAATTATATGGTAATTCTTAGTTTTTACTTGCAAAAAACAGTATTTTACAGTAAAATTACTACTAACCAGTTTGCAGGTTCTTATTGTAGCATTTTTACAGTATTCTATCTATAAAAATTAAGATTTTTTTTTCAGTCTGCAATACCTTTCTTCATCAGTTTTTAAAGATGAGTTAAGTTGCAGCTGATTATTTTTGCTGCACAATTTTTGTGGGCTGTAAAAACACAATGTTTAGGACTCACCTCAAGTCTGAGTTGCAGGTATTCTAATATTTACCAAGGTATTATAAATACTTGCAGGCCTTCAAAACTATTATTGGAGTCTACAGTAAGCCACATGTCTTGAGACCACATCACAATTAATGCAGATGTGAATACCAAGTTGAGTCATAAGGTTACATTCACACAGTCAGTGGGATTGACAACCATATTTTCTCTCTCGAATTCCCATGTTTAGCTTACAGTTTTGCTTAAAAGTCAATACAAATGGCTCTAGACCTGCCACCTTCAATCAACAATCCTCCATACATGCATACCTTAGCAAAGTGTCAGTTGTTTTTAATAGATGTGGGTAGTGAGAACAGTGTTTTTCTGACAGTGTCAAGCCCACATATTTTATGCTGCCATCTCTTTACACTATTGCAGTTTACACTGTTTTTCACCTGGACAATGTCTCGCTCTCTCTTTCTGTAGAGAATGACTAAGATCATTATCCACATACAGTATAGACTACATGACTGCAAAACTGACGTGCTAAAGAGAGAGAGTGAGAATGGGATAGAGACAATATGGAAGAAAAAAAAATGATTATTTCAGATAGACCAATCAGAATGACATAAAGATACTAAGGCATGGAATCATAAGAGCAAGAATAACTTATAGAGAACATTTGGAAATAGGACATAAACTAAAAAAAAAAAACATTTTAGGTTTAATATGTATGTATTTTAAATGCGTATAAAATACATTAATTTGGATAAAATACTAAATAATTCCGTATCTGTTATTTGTGATCAATAATGAGGAAATCCAAGAAAGTCAACCCACTTTTTTTTTACTTAAATAGTGAGAAATGTTTATTGAGTGCATCCAGGTTTCCATAATGATTAAAAATCTCTCATGAAGGGGAAAAAAAAAACCCTCAAGTATATTACGTACATCCATAATATTATCCACCAGAGGGCAACCTTATCGAAAGAGGGCATCTTATTGGGCTTTTCAAAGAATGTATATTTGTTCTTAACATGACTCATCTGGGTCAAATCAAACAAAGACCCATTCTCAGTGTTCATCTCCTACACAAAACAATCCTTTTGTGTTATTGGTTATTTCATTGGTTATACATTTTCAGAGTTTTTCAGAAAATTAGCTATCAGAACAGAGCTAAAATTAGAGAGATTAATTGAGACTTTCCGTCATCTAGGAAAAACAGATTTTTAAATCCAAGAAACCATTTGCATGTGTTTGAGCAAGGTGCGTGAAAACCAAGCACAATCATCAGGACCCACTGAAGTTTCGCATTGGCAAATTAAATGTGAAAGCTGCAGGCCCAAGATATGTCTGAACCCTTTGACGGGTTTAAAACGCTAAGGGTAAGACTGATTTGAAATGTTTATAATGTTTAAGTTAAGCACATTGTCTGGAAACATATAGCTGGAAGTTTATTTATATAGACAAATATTGTGTGATGTTTGTGCAAATGACATGATGTAACATTCTCGGCTCCGGGAAAACCCCAAGGTGTCTTTGAAGCCATTGACAAGATGCAGTTGCTGCAATAGATACACAAAGCCTAAAGCAATCCAACTTGTCAAATGAAAATGCTAACAATGTACCACAAAGCATTTCAGTTAAATCTGAGTGTTTGGTTGCACATTCAATTCTTTGGTGACCACAAAAAGAAACCAATCAGTTCTAGTTTAATTTAATTGCTGTTGGCTTTGAAAACCTGCCTAGTTAAATTAGCAAAATAGTCGTCACTCATTTGTTGCATAAAAGCATAGGTGCTGACTGATTTCCTTTATGCAAATACCACCATATGATTTCTGGGAAATCACAGGTTTCTGGTGGAACCAGTCCTACAGAGTTACTTCACAAAGTGTCACAGTTGTTTCTTTTTATTACAATATAGCTTGCAGTTATTTTGTTTGAAGAAGTCATGCAAGATGACAATCATTTCTTAACTTGTACAGACAATACACAGTCCACATTTGGTCTACAGCACTTAAATTCGTACATTATTTTGGTTTTGGTGGATTTATATCATTTTTACAGTTTTTGTTAGATTATTATTTTTCACAACTCAGATCTTGCTATTAAGGGCCTGTACACATGTACAGTAAATGTGCCATAGCGACCAGGCATGTGAATTCACATACATTACACACTGTAACTGGCACTAAAAACTCATTACACTTGATTGTTAAGATGTACAAACTCTTCCTGATCAACACTGCAAATGTCCGTATCATACAAATCTATCACTACACCATATCCTTACATTTTCCAGTTTTTGCTGCTATTGCAACAGTTCTTGTTCATTCTGCTCCTATATATGGTTTTATGTTGTCTTGGCTAACTAAGCTCCCATTTAGTACTTTGATTTCTTAAGCTGATCCCAAGGTAATTAAGAATGATATATGTAATAAAACTAGTACAATAAAAAATAGCTAAATATGAGGGTTTAGCAACTACGAATAATGCCAGTATAGCCTTTAAACTAATTTTACGTTATATTTCTCAGTCACTACCCTGAAAACCCCCCCCAAAAAAACAGAAAAATCCAAGAAATTACCACCAAGTAAATCAGGAGTCATCAAACTTGGTCCTGGAGGGCCACTGTCCTGCAGAGTTTATTCAAAAATTGCCAAAAAAAACTGACTGGAGGTTAAAGTAACCGAGTAAGAACTTATTAGATGGTTAAGGTGGTGGATATGGGAGCTAAATGAAGGACAACAGATATAAAGAGAGTTTGGGGGCACTGAGTAAAATGTAACTGATAGTTGAAACAGAGGGAAGCAATGCCCTCTTGTGGTCAATGTACATGACAACGTAGCAATTCTAAGATTATCATATTATAGATGAAAGAGACATTATACAAAAGTGGTTAACGTTTATGTATATTACACCACTAAAACACAACTAAGCAATGGATGAGCCGGATCAGGGTAAGGTATGTCTGAATGCGGTAACGTTTGTTTTCCCATAGGGCTATAGGCTTTAAAGGGGTAAATAAAAAGAGATATAAACAAGTTGATCGCTTTCGCCTTTTAGCAAACCAGTGTGAGGTGTATGCCAAAATTTATCTTCCGTAAAAGTGTGCGAAGAAATGAAAGTAACTGCCTTTTACACACTCCTGATTAAAAATAAATTGTAGAATCCATAATGGGTATGAATGTGAACCTCCACTACGACCCGATCATCTTTATGCTACATATGTCGACAGCCTTCAGGACTCCAATTCCTGTTGCATTGGATTAGCCCTCGTTCGCACCGAATAAGGTGGCCGTAAAGTGCCCCAGCCCCCCACTGTGCAACCCACCTACCTTCCAGCCCTGCCCGTTCCCACCCCATCCCCCCGCACGCCCCCCGCAGAACAACCATGCCCCGACCAACGACCCACATACAGCATTGTTGCGTTTTACTCGCCGGCCCCACCTTACCACGCCTGCTGTTTTCTTTTGTGATCCCTGCATTGGGGACCATCTCGATTGTTTTCCCCCCGACTTTCTTTTCTTCTTTCACCCTTTTCCCCCTTCGCCGTGCCTCCGTCAATTTCGCCCAGGTCATTTTAGCTCTTCCCTTTGCCAAATTTACATGCCCACTCGCCGCCTCTTCAGATCTCTGTGCCCCCTTTTGACTTCTCTTCTCTCGGCCCCCTTCTGCATCCCCTCTATTCCTTCCCTCCTACCCTTCTTCCCCCTAGCGATCCTCATTCACACTCACCCACTCCCACGATTTATGTACTTTACCACCCACGCCGGCAACTCACATCCCCTCCCCACCTAGACTGTGCCCAGACACCTCTTTTTCGCTTTTCTCTTTTAGGGTAGTAGATTTTTTGCATGACTTTTTATGTTTCTGTATCCACCCATTGTCTTTCTATTTGTTTACACTTCCCTTCTTGCCCCCTATAATGTCTTTCACACGCACCACCCCGACTCCCCCCATCTCCCCCCCCAGACTCACAACCTGTCCCCGACCAGGAATCTCTTAGACTCGCCCCCACAACCTGATCACTACCATTTATTTTCTTTCCCCGTTACACGACATCACTGTTCCTCTATCCTCGGAACTTATTGGTGATTGACCGCTTAACGCGGTCCGCATACCACGGTCCCAACCAGGCACCGTGTGCGAGGTCGATCCTCCCCTCCCCTGGCCCCTTCGCTCCCCCCCCCCCCGGTCGAACCCACCACCCCACACCCTACTACATTTCCCACGCACCCGCCGGCGTCCTACCCATTGACATTCCGTTTCTGAACCGATTACTGCCAGCGTGTGCACACCCCTTCGAAACTGCTCCTTTTTCGTTTTTTTCAGCCAGAGACGACCACGCGGAGACATCAGCTGAATGTTTTGTATGGGTGGAAAAATTAGAAACAGCTGACTCTTCGCTTTACCGTGGCGGCCCTTAACGTTTCTGGATGGTCCGCGAAGATCACCCGTGCCTCGTTTCTGCCGTCTCAGCGGCGCATCCTCGTCCCGTTGGTGGCTTTCACTTCTTGCACCCTTTCTTTTTATCCCCCCCAGCCTGCTCGGACCCGTAGTGGCGCCGAGTCGGCCAGGGCCTTTTTGGCGCCTCCCTTCTATTTCTTGCCTCAGTGTGTCTGGCTGGTTATGTATGCCGTTTCGGCTTCGGAACGTCGGTTTTGTTGCGGCCTACCGCCATTCCTCCTTGTTTCGCGACCCTTACCGATCCGCCGCCTGGCTCCGCCTCCCACCCCACGGCTGGGTCCCACCTCCAGGACAGTGCCGCACACTGATTTCCTGACCCCTCCTCTTGCGACCGCCATACAATGTCCTGTTGGCACTTTCTTGTTCGTATCTCCCCTTGCCACCTTACACTCTGTCTCACGTTGTCCTCCCTCGCGCTCTGTTTCTTCCCCCAGCTCCGCCCCGCCTGGCTCGGTTCTCGCTGCAGGTCTCTGATCTTCGCTCTGCCGCCTCACCCCCCTCCACCCCATACGCCCTTCCGACTACCTAGCGGCCCCGCTCCCTCGCCCCGAGCTGCTGCCACTGCCGCGCCCTATCGCTCCAACTGCCGTTAGGGCCTCATCCCTCTCCTCTTTTCTCCCTCCCCTCCCGCGCAACGCGCACCCAGACCCGCGACTCTCCTCCTACTAGCCCATCCCCCATGCACCCTGCGACGAACCCGAACGCAAAGCCCTCACCAAGCGACTCTAACACTCACTTGAGTCACGAGCATTCGATTCCCTCTTGCGCATTTCTTCCTCCGCGAATCTTCTCATCTGTAGCTTAGACTGACAGCAAGTCTTTCCTCTAGTTTGATCAGCCCCCACCATAGCTGCCCTCCATAAACCGCCGTCCATACCCGCAGCCTCTCTTGAGACTTTGTCTGCGTGCCCCGCCTCCTAGCGGCCACCTCCCCTTTGGCAAACCTTCCCCCCGCCCCCTAGCACGGCCCAAGGGCGCTTCGCCCCATTCCTCGCCCCCACTCCCCCCCCCTCCTTCTTCCCCCCCCTACCCCCCCAGCCCCCCCCCCTTCCTTCTTCCCTTCTCTTCACCCCCCCCCCCCCCCAAACTCTCACCTCCGCCTTCTTTTTTTGAGTCCTATGCCTACATTTTCAATTATCTACCTTCCGAGGCCTTCATTGCTGTTTGTGCGCCAGCCTCCCTCCGATAGGCCCCACAGGCCCATCAGCTCCCTCCGCACCCCCATCACTTGGTGTTGTGCCTTCTGTTGTTGTGCTTTTCACGGATTCTTTTGCTGAATTTATTGCTTACTTAATATATGCAAGAATCCAACAATATGCCTGTTGTTATCCAAGAGAAAGTTATTGCATTGCTCGTTTGTTTTCCACTCGCACCTGCCACAGTCCCAACAAGCGCGACTTTACCGGTTTGATCCCACCAGACGAGTTCACACCTATATATCCATAATACCCCACAAGGAGACATTCTCAGCGACCCTTTCCTATCCCCCCCCCCCCCTTTCTTCCCTCCCATCCCTTCTGCGAACGTTTGCTTTTATACTTCAGACGATCGCGTCGTGCCGCCGCCACTCCCCACAGGACCTCACCGCCTCGCTAAAGCGTTCCCACCGTGCGCCCACCCTGCGGCATCCCTCCCCCCGCACCACCTTTGTTTTTCACACTGCCCCTCTCTTCCCGACTCACGAAGTCCTCTGGTGGCCTGCCCCACTGAGCAGGTTCTACACTCCGTTTGACATAGTTCACCACGCTGCTAATCCCACCCCGCCCCCCCCACACCTGAACCCCGCTCCCTCACACGCGCCCCACCCCCCCCCACCACCCCAGCACCCCGGCGACTTCAAAGAACTTCAAACCATATTTCAACCCCTCTTGCTACATCACCTCTCACACCCTGTACCCCTCTAGCGACCCCCTACCCAGTGCGCATTTTGTGACCCCGAGAACGTGATTGTCCCCCCAGCACCCCCCCCCAACTACACACACCCCTGTGTCTGCCCGCAGACCTGGTCTGCTTCCCCCCTGCCGTGCTATCATCTTGCTCTCCGGAGCCTTTCGTTTTTTGTTTTTTTGTGGTTTTTTGTTCCGTCATACCCCCCATCACACCCAACACCCACCCACCCGGCCCCAAGGATGACTAATACGGTTTCCCGGCTCTTTCCGCTCCAACTGGCCTGACACACCCTACTCCTTGCCTGTCCCACGGTGACGAGCCACGCAGTGATGTAGATGTGCATTACCTTACTTTGGCCGTGCATTTCCCTTCTTCGCCCCTGTTCCAGCTCCTTGGACTGCCCCCTGGTGCGACACCTGTATCCGTTCTTTCCTGCTCCCCCCTTGCTTCTGATGCAAGACTTGGGCGTGTTCTGATTTGGGTTGGCCCAGACCACAAGCCCACAGCTCTAAGAGACATAGCCTGAGAGAACACAAACCGACGACAACACAGACGCGGACCACGATCAAGCGCGTCAGCAACCGCACATGTACTCAACCAACACGACTCAAAGATCCCAAACATCTTCCCGCACACCACCCCCGCAACCTACAACCAAGCCAGCAACGTCAATAATTACACCACCCCGACAAATTTCTCCTACCTTTCCTATGAATAACACAATTGTTGTGGTATTCCTCATTTGTTAGTCACTTCGTCACTACACTGCATAACATCAGTGATGTTATTGTAAATGTAAACTATTAAAATCATTGCCGTTAATTAAAAAATCTGAAATAAAATATAAATAGTAGATGAAAAACATGGTTCCCTTTCAGTGGGTCACTCCGAGTTACGTCGGTGACCAACAAATTGGGATCTCACTTCTGACGAGACCAATTACTTCGAGTGTAACGAAAGAGCCCACTGCCATTGGCATGCAAATTCCTGCATCCAGCGCGCTGATCACAGCTATGGCATAAAAAGGCAGGTGCAAGGCATACTAGCTTTTCGCTCGGAGGCAAGCGACAACACGTTCTGCCTCCATCCACACGTCACAAAGACCCTTCAGTGAGCTACGAGTTCAACGTGCTCTTGGAAGCTTCTGGTGTTGGCGGACGGCGCTTCAGCGGACGGCGCTTCAGTGGTGGTCGTTCCTGTGTTGAGTGGGTTGCGCACTTCAGGCTGCACTACCCCCTGTCGTGCTGCAAACGGCCATTTCCCCTGTGCGTCTCAGCACATAAAAGAGCATTTCCCTGAAAGAGCGATTTCTCTAAAAGAGTTCAATAAGTGGTGCATCTGTTAACCCTTTCGCAGGTGAGTTTAAAATATTCTAGCTGAGCCCCAAGCGTGAGGTTTTTTTTTAGGCGACCGTTATTTTAAAATGTATCGACTTATTGTTTCCATGGCGACACGTCACGCTTGTCATGTGACAACTCAGCCATAATAGATCTGTATGACACATGGATCGCTTTTATTTTGTTTTTCCTGTTTTATTCAAAATATTCACAAACATGCTCACTATATTATGAAATATCTGATATTCCGATTCTGAAATATGTGCAATTAAATCTGTTTGGTAGTTTAAACACTTTTATATTGACCGTGTTAGTTTATCTATACCGGGTGATGGGCGCCGCCAAGTTAGTTCGCGCTGAATCCGAACTGTGGGATTTACAACACGAAAATGCATTATCTCCTCCCGAAACACGTTAAAGTAGGTCTCCGGTAAACTGGGAGAAGAGCAGAGTAAACTTTATAGTTACCTACACAATCTGTATATGATATCAATAAAAACATGTCAGATTATATTTGTAAGGATCATTATTGCCGTTTCCATAGACATCAGCGTGCATTTTACAAACTGTAAATGTATGGTTTTGCTAGTACTTATGTGTATTTAAATGTCTGAACCCTAAAATAAGTATTATATGGTTGAAAACACTGAATATTTGTGATAATATGACAAGCACTCACCGGTCCGATCTGGCTCAGCGCCAGCCAAAGCAGATTTAAATTCAGCAGTTGATGACGTGACGCACTGAAAGTTCTAATCACACCGGTGTGATCGTACGCTTCAGGGACCAGCCAAGACTGATCACACCGGTGTGATCGTACGCGCAAAGGTTAAAGATGACGTTTCACCCGTACATTTCTGGATGCGGTCGTTACCTGGCGCCGGGTGATGGTCACGATCGCTGTCTCACGTGTCTGGGCATTAAACACGCTAAGGTGGCATTCGCGGATGAGACATGTTCCCATTGTGGGAAGATGAACATCTTGGAGCTCCGCCCCCCTGGAGCCTGGCCCGCAGCTCCATTTCCTCCAGGGGGGCGGCACTGCCACAATCTAGTGTTCATCCTGGCGGCAGCCAGGCGTGGACTACTTCGGGCAATAGCACGGGCGGTCTGAGGGTTACAGTGGTGGCAAACCCCTCAGGGAACCAACCCTCGGGGGACCATCGCTCCTCTAGTGCTTCGCAACCAGTTAAGCCGCCAAAGGAACGTGCTGGGCCCTCTTTAAAGAGCGTACCAGCGGTATCCTTCGGTGCTCCTCCCGACGACCGGATGTCGATCACTGCATCGGAAGGAGAGCTCTCTGGAGAAGAAGATTCGGCTGAGCTGCCGCCCTCCCCTCCCGGGTCTGTAGGAACTCGTCTGGCCAGTCCGGCGATACTTTTACGGCCTGTGGAGAAGCTGCCTCCGCCTTACACGCTACGGCGTTACTGCAGGTTCATCAGGCCAAGGCACTGAGGGACCTGCACGAGGGGGGGTCATGATCCGGAAGTTCTGAAAGAGCTCCGAACCGCTACTGACCTCGCGCTCTGAGCGACGAAGGTCACCGTGAGTTCTCTGGGTCGTGCGAAGTCCACACCGTGTGACTCAAGAAGCATGCCTAGCCTTTGTGGCGTTGATAGAGGGATGCCGCAAAGTTCGTTCATTAAGCCCTTGGGTCAAGGCCCGGCCTCTTCGCGACGCGGGGTGAGGAGTTTGACCAGCGCTCGAGGCTGCACAGACTGAGGCAGGTCGTCACACCCTGCCCCGGCGGGCAGCTGCTGCCTCCACCCGTCCGCCAGCCGCAGCACCCGTCTGCCGGCCACAGCGTGAAGGCACCTCTCCCTCCCCCGGAGGAGGGCCGGGTGGAGAATCTGGAAAATCTCAATGAGAGAGCGTTTTTCTCTATCTCTGGGTCCCAGGAGGGCACGGAGAGTCGAGGACGGCCCAACACCGGACCTCACTCATCCTACTCCGCCAGCCGGCAGCAGCGGGCGGTTCAAGAGCGTCAACAAAGGCCCTACTCACACACCCTCTGCCAAACCATGGAACCAGGTAAGCGTTGCACCGCACACTCAGACCCCTCTCCGGTCTGCTCACAAGCCGCCCAAGTTGGGTCCCTGCGTTCCACCTCGCTGCCCCACTGCGAGTACTGCGGTGGTTCCTCTGGTCCCGTTTGCACGGTGTCTGGGTGCCTGGCTAGCGCTACCCTTTACAGCCCTTACTTCATTGTACCCAAGAAAGGCGGTGGGTTACGACCAATCTTGGATCTGCGTGTCTTGAACCGGGCCCTTCGCGGTTGCGGTAACGTTTCAAAATGTTGACGAAGGAAAGCATCTTCAGGTGCATCCGTCCCCGAGATTGGTTTGCAGCAATCGACCTTAAGGATGCGTACTTTCATGTGTCGATCCTTCTGCACCGCAGATCATTTCTGCGGTTTGCGTTCGAAGGATGAGCATATCAGTACAAGGTCCTGCCCTCCGGGCTGTCCCTGTCACCCTTCACGAAAGTTGCGAGAGGCAGCCCTTGTTCCCCTGAGAGAGCAGGGCGTTCGCATTCCCAACTACCTCAACGACTGGCTCATACTAGCTCAGTCTCAGCATCAGTTGTGTGCACACAGGGACTTGGTGCTTTCACACCTCAGCCGGTTGGGCCTTCAGGTCAACTGGGAAAAGAGCAAACTCTCCCCAACAAAGAAGATCTCTTTTCTCGGTATGGAGTTAGACTCGGTCAAACAGACAGCACGCCTCACAGAGGAACGTGCGCGGTCGTTGCTGACCTGCTTGAATTCGTTCAAGGGCAGGACAGCGGTCCCACTGAAAGTATTTCAGAGGCTCCTGGGGCACATGGCAGCTGCAGCGGCACTTGCATAAGAGGATCGCGGTCACTGCTTCATTCCGAGTCCCGAGGTGGGCGTGGCAGCACGGCACTCACCGGGTCCAAGTTGCACTGGCCTGTGCCAACCACCCTTCACCCAGTGGTCTCAGATCTCACATTCCTTAAGGCAGGAGTGCCCCTAGAAAACAGGCCTCCAGGCATGATGTGGTTACACGGATGCCTCCACACCCCCCCGCCGGTGGGGGGCCAGTACAAAGGGCACGCGGGTGTAGGGGGTGTGATGGCACCATCCGTTTTAAGGGCATATCAATTGCATAGAGTTGTTAGCAGTGTGCCTTGTCTTGAACCGTCTCAAAGGGCGCTTACGGGGCAAGCACGTGTTGGTCCGAACGGACAACACAGCGACCGTTGCGTACATCAACCGACAAGGTGGTCTGCGCTCCCGTCACATGTCGCAACTCACCCACCACCTCCTCCTTTGGAGTTGGAAGGTTCTGAGGTCACTGTGCCATTCACATTCCAGGTCTGCTCAAACGTACAGCCGACGAGCTGTCACGAGCTACGCTACCAGGAGAATGGAGACTCCATCCCCATATGGTCCAGCTGATTTGGAGACGTTTCAGAGCCGCTCAGATAGACCTGTTTGCCTCTCCAAAAACCTTTCACTGCCAGTTGTTATCTCCTTGACCGAGGGAACACTCGGCACGGATGCTCTGGCACACAGCTGGCCGCGGGGTCGTCGCAAGTATGCGTTTCCCCCAGTGAGCCTTCTGGCACAGTCCCTGTGCAAGGTCAGGGAGGACGAGGAGCAGGTCCTGCTTGTTGCGCCGTATTGGCCCACTCGGACCTGGTTCCCCGAACTAATGATCCTCGCGACCAGGGACCTCCCTGGCAGATTCCTCTGAGGAAGGATCTACTGACTCAGAAATGGGGCACCCTGTGGCACCCATGTCCAGACATCTGGAAACTTCATGTCTGGTCCCTGGACGGGACGCGGAGGTTCTAGGTGACCTACCCCAAGAGGTAGTTGACACCATCACTTCGGCGAGAGCTCCGTCTACGAGACACGCTTACGCCTTGAAGTGGAACCTGTTCATCAAGTGGTGTTCTTCTCACCGAGAAGACACCCGAATATGCCCGATCAGAGTCGTGCTTTCCTTTTTGCAGCAAGTGTTGGAGCAAAGGCTGTCTCCCTCCACCCTTTAAGTCTATGTCACAAAAAAAAAAGATTGCTGCTAACCATGACCCTGTGGAAGGGAAGTCGGTAGGGAAGCATGACCTGGTCATCATGTTCCTTAGGGGGGCGAGAGGTTAAATCCTTCCCGGCCCCTCTCCATACCCTCTTAGGACCTGTCTCTGGTGCTTAAAACACTACAGCAGGGCCCATTTGAGCCTTTTGCAGTCAGTTGAGCTAGAGTTTCTTTCAATGAAAACTCTGCTCCTGCTTACACTGGCCTCCATCAAGAGGGTAGGGCACCTGAACACGTTTTCGGTCAACGATTCATGCCTAGAGTTTGGGCCGGCTGACTCCCAGGTAAATCCTGAGGCCCTGGCCTGGCTATGTGCCCAAGGTTCCTGCTACTCCCTTCAGGGATCAGGTGGTGAGCCTGCAAGCATTGCCCCCTAGCTTTGCTCTGTCCTGTTCGAGACTTCAGAGGCTACGTAGGCCGGACAGAAAGCTTTACGACCTCATACCAGCTCTTTGTCTGTTACGGAGGCCGGCAGAAGGGGAAGGCCGTCTCTAAGCAGAGGATGGCCTACTGGACAGTGGATGCCATCACCCTGGCTTATCAGGCACAGGGTGTGCCCTGCCCGCTCAGGTTGCGAGCACTCTATTAGGAGTATTGCATCCTCCTGGGCGCTGGCTCGTGGCGCCTCGCTGACAGGGGGGCGACACAACGTTCGCTAGATCCTATAGCCTTCGTGTGGAGCCGGTATCATCCTGTGTTCTCACCTCAAACGGGTAGAGGCACTGAGAGGCCCCGGTTTAGTGTCGGCTTGCTAGAAATTTCTCCAGAGTGTCCGTTCTGTAGACCCTGTCGAGCTCCTCCGTCCCTTCGACAGCCAGACGTGGCGGAATGTCCGGCGCCAGGCCCTCACTCGATGAATCCTTGAGAACCGGTAGAAGGCTGGGTTCCATATGTGAGACCTAAGTGGACCCCATATGTGTAAGGTCCACGGTATAGCCTTAGAGCCCGTGTTTCCCCGGCAGACTTCTGCCATTTCCAAGAGGGTTACAATCACCTCCAATTTTCCATATGCGCCTAAACGGATGTTCATATGTGTATTTGCTGCCGAAACCTCCTTTGGGAAGGATGGGGCTTCCGCAACATCCCTGTTCCAAGTGGAACGGGTACGTTTTCCCAGTGTTATCTCACTGAGTGGGTAGTGCTATGACAACAGTGACTGGTCTTCTTGTTGCGAGCCCCGGCCTACACCACAAAGGGGTGCAGGCAGCTCGCACAGGACACTGGAAGGGGCAGCATCCATGGCGCTTTTGTAAGGATCCCAATTCGTCGGTCACCTAATAATACCAAATAATACTTAAATAACACTGGATAAAGCATCTGTTGATTGAATAAATGTAAATGAAATGGATGTCTTTGTTTCAGGTTTCTGTCCTGAAAAATTATGAACGTACTGAGATAATTTTTCATTGTGTTTCTTTTTGTATGCATAAGGGGCTAGATATGTAATAACAAAACATGCCTTCCTGTTTTATTCTGCAAAAAAATTGGTCAAAGGAATAGATATGGAGGAAAAAAAATGTTTTCCTGTTTTTGTCCAAAAGGATGTGATTTCTATAAGCTCAGTGGTCTGTGGATGTTTGCTTGTGTATGGTTTGTACTTTTAATCTGTGATTTTGCGACCATACAAATACACAACATGACCAGTTATTTTAAATATGCACAGTTGACCAGACAAGCACACGATAACGTGATAATTGGCCAATTTAAATTATAATATAAGATAATTTCATTTAAAAATCATTCTGTTGTTAAAGTGTAAAATGAAACAGTTAAAGAGAGTAAAAATATGTAGTTACTTAAAAAATTCAGAGACTGATGTATATGTAACTCATATTTTCACCTTGATGGGGTAATTTCTGTAAAGATAGTGAGAGGTTACTGATTCTTTTTTGGGGGGGTTGGGTCACATTACAAGAAACTTCTAGTTTCTTCTAGTCCCGTTATAGTACAAAATAAGTGAAAGAAAAATCGACAGAGAGAGAGGACAACAACTTCAAATCACATAAAATAATTTATCTTTATTAATAAAAAGCAATCCTAAACAAATCAAACCCTTATGTCTCACTAGGTGAAATGTGTATTTCTGCATAGCAGAATGATGTTGCCATACAATACATATTAAAGATTATATAGCCTACATATTGTACATATGTACCAGTATATAAAAACAATCCAAAAGTTCATACTGATATCAGTATCACCAGTACCAGGTGGTCAGTGGTTACATTCATATATAAAGACAGACAATACTGTGTAAAAGTAACTAAGTTGTCAAATCACTCATTTTACACAAATACAAACTCTAACACTGGCCCAGTACCAGCTAGATTGCTTTAAAGCAATCGAAGGCCAGTGGTGGTGTTGTGGTGGTGTTTGTGGTGGTGATCTTGCTGCATATGTAAAAAATTAAACTTTTGTAGTGCATGTTTTTTAATATCTGAGTACAAACAATCACTACACACATAAATACATGTACTAGTTGGGTCAATGAAGAGCACAAAATCCTATAGGTGGAATTTAGTGAGCATTATCCAGTCATTTCAATAGAAATCATAGTGATGGGAGCTTGTTGCACCACCAACCTGAAATTGCTTGCACAAAGTTGCCACGTGACCGAAAGAAAATTACTTGGTTTTAAAGTAACTTCATGCGTCGCTACACCATTGACAATGAACAAAGGACATCGCTGAATCGCAAAATCGCGGAATTTTCACTAATGTGACAATGCCTTATGAAATGTACTTTGAGATAAGGGTCCCAATAAATTGTACTGTGTTAAAGAGCTGCAACATCTGTAACATCTTCATATAGGCTACACACATTCATATACTAAAAGGGTACAACCACAGAAATTCTTTAAGTTTCTTGCTCACAGGCAGTTGTTGAATACTATCTTTCCCAAAACTCTGCACCACCGCTCTTCTCGCTAGTTCCTGTAGGCTCTGCGGCACATCTCCACGATACGGCATACTCAGACTCTTTTTAGGGGATGCAATATAGTATCCTAGCAGGCCAAAAAGGCAAGAGAAAGTATGTTTACTGCCCGCTAAACTGAAACCTCCATCCTTTATGAGCACTCGCACACTGGTCGGGCCCTCAGGAGCCCGATAGCTGAGAGTGAAGAAAACATTCGCCTGCATGCTGTCCCGGATCAGGAATGTCCCAAGAGGAAGTCTGGCCAGTCGTGCATGTGCTTCATCTACTTCCAAGGGACCCCAGTAAAATCCACTGTGGTTCAGGTAATCCACAGCCTGGGTGATGAGTTCACATTCCTTCTGGTCCCGGAAGGGGTGAAAGTGTGTTGATGGGACAGAAGAGGGTTTGGGGCACTCGGCCGTCTTGGATGGGCTCTGTCGCGCAACTGTATGGTCAGTGTCATTATGCTGGACCATTCTGAATCAGGGCCCACTCATACCATTCCTCCATGGTCCCAAAGCATGGATGAATGATTCTGTGCCGCCTGTTCACAGAAACAGAGAGTTCTAACATCAAGAGGTGGAAACAGCTCTTGCCTGGACACATTCTAGAAAGTCTGTGAGTGTGTGAGAAAGTGATTGAGTGTGTGTGAGAAAACATGTTGATTTCAAGTTTGCTCAGCTTTAATTAAATTCTTCACTACAAAACAGAGAGCTTACCATTCATATAAATATGTTTGTTTTAAAATATTATTAATATATGCTTTTGTGCAGAAAATTAAAGTCAGTGTGGTGTAACCGACGTACAAGATGCTATTTTGTTGCCATGTGATAAGAAAACCATAAAACATAGAAGACACATTTTGTACAGGTCATATGGAGTAACCCTAAGAAAATAAAATTAATTATTAAAACAACAACAACAAAACAACTAAAAATCATGTTTTAAAATCTGATGATTAAAAATAATCATTATATACACTGAGGGCTGTGTACTGTCTCAAAGTGCAAGTATTAGTAGCCTACTACTTGATGGTTATTGTTTACACCACCTTTTTTTTTTAAATCAAAAACGGTACAAAAATTTTTAAGACAAATTTCTGAAAACAACACGGATACAACGATGATATTTAGAATATATGTAGAAACTTCTCACTTTTCTTAACTCGAAAACCATCTTTCAAATACCGGTCAGTGACAAAGAAAAATAATTTACATCACGCGTAAAATACTCTAAAATCAAAATCCATATAAAATCATTACAACATATTTAAAAAATATTAAAATAATTTATATCAATACATTTTATACTTTAAACACATTAAAACATAAAAACCACCATAAATAACTAATAACTCTGTCTAGCGTTCTGTGGTTGGCTACATAATGCTTTAAAAGTCTTGATGTTATAATGTTCTTTTCAGACAAAAGGTTTTAAGATTTTAGGTTTTAACCGTTGGCACAGGAAAAGCGAAGCCCCCTGCCTTCTCTGAAATACCAGCTCATACATGTTTTCTCGAATCACCAGGCATCACATGACATTAAAACGGTTTCCATGGGTTTAAATGTTCAATTGTCTACCTACACTTTTCATAATAACTATTATGCTACCGAAAGGGTTTCCATAAAGCATTGTCTAATACACGAATATCGTCACGGTGAAATTAAAGGTAAAGAAACACCTCCATTCCGGTCTCAGATGAAAAACCTCTAGCCTGCTTACCGCAAATGCAGTTTGATGTTGACTAACCCAAAACTTCTCCAGAACTGTGTTATGATTTCCTGCGATGCTACATGATTAGTTGTGACACATCATTCTTCTCATAGACTGACCATTACAAAAGATAACGAAACCGAAAGTTTAAAAATCAGCTAGGCGGTCTCGCCTCTGGCATATGAATAACTGGAAGATCTCTTCCAAGAACTGTCAGTCTGGATGAAGGGTATATGCCTTAATTTATGCACGAGTTATCTTATTTACACTACCCTCTGCTCTCAATATGCAATGTGCAAAGTAAAATACTATATTTAGGAATGGTATTTCTCTCGCTCTGTAGCTAATACCTTCAAAATGGCGAAGATCTTGGTGATAATGCACATAAAAAGCCTATTATAATCAAGCAACTGCAGTTTAAATTCACGAGGAGCCTATGTATATTAATTCATCTTTTAGCTTGCTGTGATGTATGCACTTTTGTTTCACTTTCATTTCAGACGCTTTACTTAAAATCACGTGATATTCACCAAGTCATCTCGTCTCACGACAGTTTAATGGTTGAAGTATCAGGTCTTAGCCCTGGTTTATTTGTATTAAGACGGTAACCCTAAGCAAACATATGCCATATTTACATGAGCTACACATCTAAAGGCAATGTTCTTTTATTCATAGACTTGGAAAACGAAATGACGCTAAACACACAGCATCCTTATATAAGTCAATATTTTATAGCATTTTATAATATAGTAGCCTAAGAATCGTCCATTGAAAAATCCACTGTTTTGAATATTGGGGGAACATATCCACTTTAAAGTCTATGATGGTTATGACCCTTATATTAAAAAAAAAAAATTTAAAAAAAAAACGAAAATAATCATAAAAAGTTAAAACATAAACAATGTCAAAGTGTTACTTTTTTTATGTCAGACAACTATGGTATCTGATAAACAGCAGAATTCACTGGTAATGGAATAAATACATACAGTTTCGACTATAAACGGATGTTGTATGATTAACTGTTCTCTCTGTAGATCTGTAAGATTACTTCTGACTCTTCTAGAAACCAGATCATCTCTAAAAAATATCTGATAAAACTATATCTCTGACTGGCATAGCAGAATAATTCATCATATTTTAAGTTCAGGTCATTTTTACATCTTAGAAAACACTTCTCAATTCAATTGCCAGTTTTAAAATATCTTTAACAAATATGTTTGCATGAAACATAATTAGTTATCAATCAGTCAGTAGTATTAATCATTATATTTGAATCGTAGTAAACAGCTGAGTTTACTACTACCCTATATTTACAGGAAAAACGATTCACCACAACCCACCATAGGTGCACACCGGTGCTTACTCATTTCAGTTTCACTTTAGCTGACCCATAGGGCTCATTTAGTTCAGGTGTAAACATTTGAAAAAAGCAGTCAGAGAGACATAGATGACAACAGTATAGTATACCATGTGTAAAAGTGGAAAACAATCACATGGCAGAGACAGATTAGACTGGTGAAGAAAAATGGGTAGTATTTCAATCATGTGTTGATTAGCATAATAATGGATTATTGTAGACTATTCAAAACAATTAGACTTAAACGAAGCTTCACTTTCAGAATGACACCTGATCTCGATTAACTGACATGATCATCCTGAAACAAAAAGCAGAAAAACATATTACAACAGAACTGTTTTTTCTTAAATCATTTCTGAACATTTCATTTTACAGGAAAACGTCCCCATCTGATCTGCTAGTTTCACTAACCTAAAACCAACAGCTGTTAAAATAACCGCACAATTTGCTTTTACAACAGATAAAGCAAGGCGCTTCCAAGAAATGTACTTGACAATAAGCGTATACAGTGTACTCTACTGGCAAAAGACTTAAAGGGGTCATGAACTGTCTTATTTTGTACTGTTCTCTGAGGTCCACTTATAATGTTATCAAGATTTTTACATCAAAAAACATCGTAATTTATAAGTAATAGGCTAGTTTCTGTCCTGTTTTGACCCCCTTCATCAGAATGCTCTGTCTGAATAGGCATAGCAGATTGTAAACTCAGAAGTAAATGCTCACTGCTATGATTGGCTAACAGTTATGCGTATTGCAAGTTCGGTGTGCCCACCTTTATACAGTCTATGGTGCCCACCAATGTAAACTTCTGCATGTATGTTTGACCAGTGTTGGGCAGTAACTAGTTACTAGTTAGTCTACTAGTTACTGTAATAATATTACTTTTAGCAGTAACTAGTAGAGTAACTAATTCCTAAAAAGATTTCAGTAATAATAATCCATAAAACAGCTAGTTACTTTTGCTGCCTCAACCCCTACTGATTTGAAATCCAACAATCCAATAATTCCTAGATGTATTTTTAATTTTCATGACTCGCACAGGCACATGAAGTCACCAGTGCATCAGGAAAGCTTGGAATATGGAAAAGCTTACATTCAGGGGATGGAAATATTGCCATTACACTGATTTTGTCAGGAGAAAATGTGATCTGAACACAGATGTGTAAGTTGGGGCATTATGGAATTCAAGGCATTACTTTACTTTGACATCCCATGGCTTGCCCACCCACATCCCTCTGATCCCGATATAAATTATATTATTATAATTAAAAATCTTATGAACTTATGTGATTTCTTTTGATAAAATACTTCATGAAATATAATCATATTTGGAAATTACAGCTACAACTGGCTTCAAGCTATACACAACAATTAATACAACGCTTTTACTTAAAAGTCACTATCAATCACTATTGTGTAACGGGGCTGACGAGACGTGAGAATCCATATGCAAAGCTTTATTTGGAGAAGACAGAGACGTGGTCATAATAGGCAGGGTCGAACAATGGCAAACAGGTCTATGGCGGGCAAGACACAAGAATAGTGCTAGGGCTAGCGCAGGTCGATGATCGGCAGACAGAATCAAAAAGGGGCAAGACTAAAGGAGAAATCCAGGAAACCAGGCGAAGATCAGAAACCGAGAAAACCGCTAAGGCTAAGGCTAAGGCTAAGGAACAAATGAGGGCTCTGTAGTGTAGCTATCTGAGGATATGCGCTAAACAATACTCGGCAGAGGGAATGGATCAGAGTGAGTGTTAAATAGTGAATGAGTGATACGAAACAGCTGTGTGCAATCAGTGCAGTGCACAAACACTGTGTCGTGTGTCGTTAGTGCAATGAATGATGGGATATGTAGTGGGTGATGTGCAACAGTGTGTAGTGCGAGAGTCTATGAAATGGGAAGGGTGACCTCTGATGGCTGGCAGATGGAAGTTCATGGACCAGATACGTAACAGAGCCCCCCAAAGGAGCGGCTTCCAGACGCCCCCAACACAATACCATCCAGGAGGGTGGAGGAGCGGAGGCGGAACAGGGGGAGGGATGGAGGGGCACCTGGAAGTGGAGAGACCGGGCACTGAGGCGGATGGCGGACAGCAGAGAGCCAGGTGGAGCCGGCAGGACCAGTGGAGCAGAGAGCCAGGGCCAGACAGTAGACCACCACGGCGGGCAGAGGACCACCACGGCAGAGCAGAAGACCAACACGGCAGAGCAGAGGACCACCAGAGCCAGAAGGACCAAACACGGCGGAGCGGAGGACCACCACGGCGGAGCAGAGGATCACCACGGTGGAGCAGAGGACCACCAGAGCAAGACAGACCACCACTGCGGAGCAGAAGGAACAGGAAACCCTCTTGGTGAACCACACAGATCAGGAGACCATGGCGGAGACTGTAACAACAAGAGAGCAAAGACAGACAACACAAACAGAACATTGGGGTTGATAGACAAGACTGAGCATTCAGGGGCAACCTCCCTGGCAGACACAAAGCACACAAAGAATTCACAAACGGCCTCCATAGCCAGGACAGGACAGGATGAGGTCTCCCCGACGGTCTCCATAGCCGTGACAGGACGAGCAGGGAGCTCGCAAACGGCCTCGATAGCTGTGACAGAACGAGCAGGGAGCTCGCAAACGGCCTCTATAGCTGTGACAGGACGAGCAGGGTGCTCGCAAACGGCCTCTATAGCTGTGTCAGGACGAGCAGGGAGCTCGCAAACGGCCTCTATAGCTGTGACAGGACGAGCAGGGAGTTCGCAAACGGCCTCTATAGCTGTGACAGGGCAAACGGGGAGTTCGCAAACAGTCTCCTTAGCCGTGACAGGATAGACAGAGAGTCTATCCTGAACAGGACAAGCAGAGAGTTCATAGACGGCCTCCTTGGCCAGAACAGAATAGGCAGTGAGTTCATAGGCGGCCTCCTTGGCCGGAACAGGACAGGCAGAGAGTTCATAGACGGCCTCCTTGGCCGGAACAGGACAAGCAGAAAGTTCATAGACAGCCTCCTTGGCAGAACCGGAACAGGAAGTTCATAGATGGCCTCCTTGGCTGGAACAGGACGAGCAGAGAGGTCATAGATGGCCTCCTTGGCCGGAACAGGACAGGCAGGGAGTTCATAGGCGGCCTCCTTGTCCGGTACAGGACAAGCAGAGAGTTCATAGGTGGTCTCCTTGGCCGGAACAGGACAGGTAGAGAGTTCATCGGCGGCCTCCTTGGCCTGAACAGAACAGGCAGAAAGTGCGTTGCTGGGCGCCACCACCACGCAAGAAACTGAGGCAAGTGTCGCCATCTCGGGAGGTTCTGCAGCCTGAAGAGACTTCAGTGGACACCGTGGCCTCTGGGAGCACGGCAAAGGACACCGCTACCTCGGGAGGTTCTGAAGCATAAGCCGCCACCTCTGGAGATGCCGCTGCCTCTAGCAAATCGGCGGAGTACGCGGCCCAGATACACCATAAAACAACCCCCCATACGGGAAGTGCTACAGACGGGGGAATGAGTTCATGAACAGAAGGATTAGAGTGAGTGGGTTTGGGGATACCAGCTGCGCGTGCAGACACCAGCGGTCCGCATCCCTCACACTGCGACACCCGTACGGGATTACCGACGGAGACAAGACAATCTGGGAGGCAACAGACAGGACGGACAGGACTCTGAATGATCCGATGGGATGCGAGTGAATCTGGCTGACTAGCTGAGAGTGACGTGACCTGAAGGAATAGCTGAGACGTGGCGAGACGCTAGAAGGTCAGCTGTGACGTGACGTGAATCTGGATGAATAGCCGAGACATGGCGAGACTCTAGAAGGTCAGCTGTGATGCGACGTGAATCTGGATGAACAGCTGAGACATGATGAGACTCTGGAAGATCAGCTGAGATGTGACAAGGCTCTGGATGAACAGCTGAGACAGGACGAGGCTATGGATGAACAGCTGAGACATGATGAGGCTCTGGAAGATCAGCTGAGACATGACAAGACTCTAGAAGATCAGCTGAGACATGACGAGACTCTAGAAGATCAGCTGAGACATGACGAGACTCTAGAAGATCAGCTGAGACTTGACTTGACTCCTGAAGATTAGCAGTGACCTGACTTGACTCAAGACGATCAGCTGTGACTAGACTTGACTCGTGATAATGGATTGTAACTTGACTTGACTTATGACGATCAACTGTGACTTGACTAGACTCATAACTATCAGCTGTGACTTGACTAGACTTATGAAAATGAACTGTGACTTGACATGACTCGTGAAGATCAGCGGTGACTTGACTTATGACGATCAACTGTGACTTGACGGGGCGCTGTTGTGTCTGCCATTTTGTGATCAGGCTCCGCTGTCGCCACCATTTTGTGAGTGTATTCTAGTGCGGCCGCCATTACACAAGCAGACTCCGTGTCATGTTTCTCCGCAACACCCACCGTAAACACGGAGTCAACACACAGCAGAGCAAAATCCAAAAAATTGCTTAGAGAAGAACGGGGACCCTCACGGGTTAATCGTGACTTTAAAGGTTCATTTACTCCATCACAAAAAAAAGTCTATGAGTACTCAATCTGGCAGATCAGAATAACACGCAATATCCAGATATTCTTGAATGTAGTCCTCGAGCGAGCGGGTGCCCTGCTCGAGGGCTAACAACAGCCTTGCAGTGTCCATACCTGGCCAATGTCCACTTGAAAAGCCGCTGGACCCTTGTGTGACCGAGTATTCTGTTACGGGGCTGACAAGACGTGAGACGTGCGGATCCATTCGCAAAGCTTTATTTTGGAGAAGACAGAGACGTGGTCATAAAGCAGGCAGGGTCAAACAGTGGCAAACAGGTATAAGGAACCAGGCGAAGATCAGAAACGAGAAAACGCTAAGGCTAAGGCTAAGGCTAAGGAACAAATGAGGGCTCTGTAGTGTAGCTATCTGACGATAAGTGCTAAACAATACTCGGCAGTGCAATGGGATCAGAGTGAGAGTTAAATAGGGGATGTGTGAGTGATAACAGCTGTGCAATCAGTGCTGTGCAATCAACAGTGTGTGTGTCGTTAGTGCAGTGGATGATGGGATATGTAGTTCGGGGTGATGTGCAACAGTGTGTAGTTCGAGAGTCAATGAAAATGGAAAGGGTAACCTCTGATGGCTAGCAGATGGAAGTTCCTGGACCGGATTCGTGACCATTGAGTGTTTGTAATAACTTCTGACTGCGATTCAATGTAGATTTTGGTCAAATGATGAGGCAGAAAAATTGTTAGTAACATTTTTGAAGAATTTTATGGGGAAGAGACACAATTACAACTTCTGTGGGGTGTGAAGTAAAAGTAGTGTAACTTGTAGTGTAACTAATTACTGTTACTGTAAAGTAATAAGTAATGTAATAATACTACTTTTGAAAGGAGTAACTATAGCAAGTAATAAATTACATTTTTGGAGTAACAAGCCCAACACAGGTTGACACTTACATCCTCCTATAGAGGGCGCTGCAGTGATTTAGGTTAAAAACGCATAAATCCTCAGTACATATCAAACGATCTGTTTGACAGAAAGCAATAGTGACCACGTAATAAAAAAAAAAGTTACTCACACTTGTGTGGTGCAACATCGAATATAATATAGTTGGCACAGCATCGTCTTTTAGTTTCAATCTTTCTGAAAATCGTGCGTCGAATTGTGCTTTGTTTGTAAACGAATACGCTGTAAAATGAATTGAACAAAGGACCGAGTCCTAACTGATGCGGTCTGGATCTTCATTAAAAGTTAAGTTCATCCACTCTTTCCTAATGTTGGGATCAGAAGGAAGGCAATGCAAAGAGTGTGTTTTTCCACATCTTGGTACTGTACAGCGTCTTGTCTTCAGAGCCATCTTTATCGGTTGGTTTCTGCGTAGACCTGCTTTGCCTCTCTCATTATTTACAATTCAATGCGCAAATCGGTGGGTGGGGCTAAACAGGCAGTGATTGAAGGGAATTGATATTCTTCTGCGGAGGCGGGGTTTAGCCACACTATTACGTCATAAAGTGGCACATTTCACAATTTTGGCAGATTGGCGTCAATATAAGCTGTTTTTAAACTTTAGACTAAAAAGAGTTCTGAAACTTACAGGATGTTTTTATAGTACAATGACCTCTTTTATGTCAAAATATCAAGGGAATTTTGATATCGCAGTTCATGACCACTTTAAAACATAACAACAATGCAATTAAAAACATTCAAGTCAGTATCAAATAAAAATTCACTCTGTCTTACAAGCTCATGTTTATCTGCCTTCACTTGTGAGTGAAAAAATTTTTTGTGTGCATGATAAAGAAAGATACCATCTGGCCAGTGACATCTAGAAACATGAGCTCCATTAACCACATTCCACTCATGTAGTGATCATAAATAATTTATTGAATTCTTAACCCTAAACTTTCCATTTGTAGTTTATGAGGAGGCAGATGCTGTTTTATGTTCCTCCTTCATGCTGCGTCTCAGCATGTAGACAGCAGCTGTGAGCGCAAGAACACCATATGTGGCAAGAACAAACCGGAAAATGGAATAAGTGGAGGGAAAAATGACACATTTAGATACAAGTGACGTGAGTAAGGATGTTACCTTTGTCTTTTTTATTTATGCAATAATCTGACAGATTCTTAATGATCTTACATTTCTGCGTCCTTGTAATGTGTAGCTGTTAAAATGTTTCCTCAATCCTGTCAGTTCTGTTGGGGTTGGTGCATCAATCCCGAAGAGCTGTCTCTGTCATAATAATAATACATTTTGATAAAATATTAAGGAATTTACATGAAATCTTATAGATAGATAGATAGATAGATAGATAGTTTTAGGTGGCAATATTGTACAATACTTTTATGTAGCCTATAGAATGGCACTGAATAATATTCATATACAATGTCATTTCCATTATACTTGCAAAAAAATTTTTTAAATACCATGGTATGTTCCAAAACAAGGTGACATATTTTATACTTTTATTTTTTATGTATATATTTGTATCTTTGTAGTTATAGATATATAAATTAATATATATATATATATAATATATAATTATATAGAATATATATTAGGGTATCAGTGCTAGCGTATTTTATACATGTATACATATTTATTTTATATTTCTATTTATTTATTATGACATCAAGCATGGCTGCGATCTGTTGAATCTTTATTTATTATTTGTCTACCTTGACTTTGCTTATAAGATGCCCAAAACTTGTCAACGGAATCCGTGTCTTTACGGGGGAGGTCGGCATATCTGTAGCACAAAAATCTATATTTTATATCTTGTAGAGCTGCAAATCAAAACAAAGGACAATGGAAACAGTAGTATGTGAGTCTTGAAATGCATATAAACACACGTTTCTACAAAGGGCGTGCTGCAGTTGTTTACAGCTGCGTCATTAGTTCCGGAATTTTTAAATGTCAGCTCAGCATCCAATTAAAACTGCTTAACGGAGACGTTGAGCCAATGGCTGCAGGCCTGGAGGTGGGACTTGGATGTTGTTACGCAAACTAATTAAAGCGTCCGCTTTACAGTATATGGTCAACAGTGTTAACGTACGTGGTAACTTAGGTTAGTCCGAGGAAGTTATCGAGGCAATGGGGCAATGTATAGCTATCTTTTAACCGCTGTCATTTAGCTTCCTCTACTGTCAGTGGTGCCTGCAGGTGTACGGCACTGTGAGTACCACGATCGCCGCTCAGACTGACCTGAGATTTGCCCCACAAACATTTCAGCAGTTATTATAGGCCTGTGCGTCCCGTATTTCTGTCGACTGAACCAGCCATGCCATTAATTATGAATGTATCAGTCTTTTGCATGCCAAAGTCAATTTCTGCATATAAATATTACGCCAAATAGAAGCAGAAAATCGTGCTATATGCACTTTCATGAGATCGGGTTAGCCTACAACAATTAAAGGGGTCATATGATGCGATTTCAATGTTTCCTTTCTCTTTGAAGTGATACAGGCTCTTGGTGCATAAGAAGATCTGTAACGTTGCAGACTAAAGTCTCAAATCCAAAGAGATATTCTTTATAAACTAAGAGTCAACCACACCTACCTAAAATGGCTCATTCTAACACGCCCCGACATGTCTACGTCACGATGTGGGAAGAGTTGCATAATGCCGTCAAAAGGTTACGCAAATAAAGAAGCGTTGTAACTTGTATTCTTGCGTAGATTTTGCTGGCTGCCATGTGTGTGAAGACACTGTGTTTCGTTGTGAAAGCGAAACTACTTTGTTTGGCCTTCCAAAAGAGGACGATATCCGCTTCATCAGGCTAGAGTTGATCTGTGCTGGTCGCTGAGGAAATATATCAATTCGCACTGTGGATCGCCGGATCGGCTTCCGCAAGCCCGCCGGCCGCTCCTCATCGAATCCGTCCGGCCGCCGCGCACTCTAGGCTGCCGGCACTGAAAGCGAAAATACTTTGTTTGGTCTTCCTAAAGAGGACACGACTACAAATCAGTGTTTAAGTTGTATTTACTACACTGTTCCAGAAAAGTTCAACCCAAATATTCAGATGTGTGCAGCACATTTTATGTTAGGGACTGTTTTCTGATCCTGGAAGAGTAGACTACAATGCCGGCTGTTTGACTCACAGACTCTAAGTACGTTTTTTATATTAAAGAAATGCCACTGAAGATTCAAACACGAGTTTTGAGCAGTGAAGAGTAGCGATTGTTGTTTGTCATTTCTCCAATCACAAAATGCAGACATGGTTTTATGTTTTATGTCACAATGCACGCGTAAAAGACGAAGGTATGTGTCATTATATGTCCCCACTGTATGCAACAAATGCCTTTTTTGTAATGGGTTTTAATGTTTTTGTCGCTCCGGCCGGACAGGGCATCAGTATGGTAGGGGCGTAACATTTCCCTCACACACTTGAGGTAATTTTTTTTTTTTATATTCGTTGGCAATCACAAGCACTGGATAGTTGGACAATCAGAGCACACCTCGCTGTTCAGGATCTGAGAGCTTGTAAAAAATCGACGCGTTTCAGAAAGGCGGGGCATAGAGGACAAACAATAATGTACAGTATGTGGAAAATAATGTGTTTTTTGAACCTTAAAGCACATAAACAAATTTCATTACACCAAATACACAAAATAATGTTCTTTTTAGCAGCATCATATGACCCCTTTAAGTAAGGACCAAGCGGCCAGCGGCAGACAGTGAGCTGATCATAGCCTATATGTTTGATCAATTTAGCCTTCTCAAATCATCACGACCTAAAATAAAATCTATAGATATAAAACGTTCAAGCACATCACATGCTAGTTTAAATGTTTAACCTAGATTTAAAAAAAAACTCTGTGCGTACCCTCGGAAGAAATCCTGCAGGCGCCCCTGTCTACTGTGACTTGTGTAACCTATTGAACTAATTAAGGCAGTTTCCTCTGGTAAAAGTGTCGTCCTCAATGAAGGAAATTACTCATTTCTAGAGACCAGAATATCACAATATGATACACATTGAAAATATCTTCTTTTTATCATAAACTATCCTTTCTGACCCCTTAGAGTAAAATAGGTTCAAAAGTAATATTTTATGCCAAAAGAACGTATTTCTTTATTCTGTTTTAACCATCCAAGAGGGTTTTGATGCTTATAAGAATATAAGTCATATGCACTGCATGCACTGTTTTGACTCAGTCTGCATGTTTCCACTAAACATGACTTGTATTAATTTTGTCTATTTGTATCTAAAATGGAAACAATACAGAAATACTGTTGTGCCATCAACAGTTCAAATCAACTGGAGCAAAAATATGAAAAAAGTAGCTGCACATGTTCCAAGCGAACTGAGAAATTTGTTTATGTCTGATATAGGCTTATGCCTCTTTTCACCTGTCACTTACTGGTGACACAAGGGAGGAGTCCTCTTGCAATTTTAGATTGTCTTTCATCAGAGCAACTGCTAAAATCAAAAAGAGAAGGCTTTTGACATTTAATATCCTGCCAGAACAACATAAAAAACTGTTATCAAGATATATTTTACCTATAATGCATGAAAGCAAATAATCAACATAAAATCATAAATATGACAAGTCAAATCACATCTATAATATTTTCAACATGAGGATCCCGTATTTCACCACGGGACTCTAATCTTTCTTTCTTTCTTTTATATACTTTTTCTGTCAAATTTTTTCAATGTCAAAGCTGGTTATGAAGAGCACGGGTGTGCTCTGCAATAACCACAAGAGATGTGTAATGCTTTATAGTAGTAAAGTAAATGCACGCCCTATTGAAAAGGCTAACTTCCTCTTTTCGAATCCTTAATTCAGTGGTTAGTGAAGCAAAAACAAACATATCTGAAATAGACTACAAAACTATTTGCATAAAAGCTGGGTAAGACATTTGAGACAGTCTGAAAAATTATCAGAGGTGGACAGTAAGTACATTTACTTGATTACTGTACTTACTTTTTAAGTATCTGTACTTTACTTGAGTATTATTTTTTCTGGAAACTTATGACTTTAACTTCACTACATTTGAAAGACAAATGTCATACTTTTCACTCCACTACATTTCTATCAAGATCCTGGTAGTAGAAAGTCGTTACTATGTAGCAGCTTTGAAAGTCAGAGTGTGATTTTTTTCTTCTCTAAAACGTGACTTTCTTTTTATTTTCAGACAGTTTATCAGTAATCACTCTTGTAGGGTTACGTGAAGTGATTTCCCAGCATTTTTTTAATACTGGCCAGTTGCTTCTGTGGGGGTGAGTAGGGGTGTTCTTTTTTCTTGTTGGTTTATATAGGTTTTTAACATTCTAAAAGCTCTTCATTCCAAAGATACTACAAGCTAGTCTGTGTATTCAGTAGGTGTAATGTATTTTAAGTTGGTTCAGAGGCATAAGGTATTGCAAGTACTACATACAACAATAATAAAACAGTGCATTGACATAAAAAAGTTTACTTGGTACTTAAGTACTTTTAAAAGCAAGTACTTTTACTTAAGTAAAAATCTGTCTTTACAACTTTCACTTGTAATGGAGTAATATTTGACCAGCAGTATCTGTACTTTCACTCAAGTAATAGAGTTGAGTACTTTGTCCACCTCTGCCATTTATAAACATGACCATGAAGCATGTAACTTGTATGTGTACACATGCTCTGAGACTGGATGGTTTCCTAAAATCTCTGTTCCTGATAAAAGTGATGATTTTGAAAGTTTCAATCAGGCTATTGAGTTTCACTACCTCCTGTGACTCACAATGTTTGATTTCTTTTTGTTTTCTCTTATTATGACTACCACCAAACTGCAGTTTGCATAGAGCAGAGGATCAGACACAATAATAGCGGTCAGGTAATCAAATTTCACTTTTTTTGTCTTGAAAAATGCTAGACTGGTAGTACTTTAATATTCAACATGTTTTAAGACTGCCACATTTAATGTTATTTATTGACAACCATAAGCTTGCGATTGTACAAAATGTGGTATAATAATGTGGTATAGGCTGAACAAAATGGAAGTGCATCGACTGACTGACAGTTTGGAATCAGAAATTGAGAACTTCTGTTTTATGGTTCTCCTTTTGGGTTTGCTAAATTTACTTCTGGCAAAGCTGAATTTTCAGTAGCCAATACTCCAGTGTCACATTTTCCAGAAATGGTTCTAATATGCTGATTTGTTGCTCAAGAAACCGATCTTATTGGTGTCAATGTTGAAAACAATTGTGCTGCTTAATGATTTTTGTGGAAACCGTGATACAGTTTCAGAATTTCAGGATTCTTTGATGAATAGAATGTTGGAAAAAAACAGCCTTTATTTGAAATGTTTTTGTAACAATGTAAAAATTGTAAGGAAATCTACTGGTAATTTTCTGCCAGGACATTATCCATCATTTAGGAGTATCCGCCATTTTTTTTTTAGTGATCGAGGACTTTGATCAGTTTGATGCAAACTTACTGAATAAAATTATTCTTTTTTTTTTTTTTTAATCTTTCTCTTTTTACAGGATGCGACTCTTGAGAACAGATGGGTCCATAATTCTTTTTATATTAATTTTGGCCCAAGGCTTTCACTACTCTAGGACATGTGATTGTGACCAGCAATATTTTTGCAACTGTTCCTCAAATCATCTCCAACAGGTCCCAAAAGTTCCAGCGAATGCTCTTGGCCTTGACCTGTCTTTCAATCAAATTGAGTCTATAGACATGAATGATCTCAGCCCATACAGTGAGCTGAAAACTCTAAACTTGCATAAGAACAAGCTCAAGTTTATACACAAAGAGGCTTTCAAATCTCAACATAAACTGGAAGTTCTTGATCTGTCCTTAAACAACCTGAAAAATCTGTCTTCGTCTTGGTTCCATGAGCTAAACTCTCTTCAGCACCTGAACCTTGTAGGAAACCCATATACCACCTTGGGACCTGCTCCCATCTTCCAGTCTCTCCTTAACCTAAGGACGCTGCGATTCGGTAGTCCTTCACTAAGGGAGGTATACAAGAATGGCTTAGATGGGCTCACTCATCTGGACGAGATGACGTTTGTTGGCAGTAATCTCAGGTTGTATGAAAACGGGAGTTTAAAAGCAGCCCGTCCCATTGGTTTAGTCTCTTTGAGCCTTCAGAATCTATTTCAGAACGATCCAGAATTAGTCTCTAAGATTCTTCAAGATGTCTCCCACCCTGAAACTCTGCTGATAATCAAAGATGTCACACTCATAACCAACACTTCGACAGAACCATTTAAAGCGGCGAGAGAAGGTGGGACTAAAAGCTTGAGTTTCCAAAAAAGCACCACAACTGACGAAGCAATGACCTCTTTATTGATGGTGATGGATGGTTCTTCTTTGTCATATATTGGTCTTGAAGATATCCATTTGATTGGCCAAGGGTGGTGGCAGAAAGCTTCTTATACACATTATGAAAACTTACATACAGTTTACATACGTAATCTCGACATCCAAGGGTTTTTTGGGTTTAGTAGCATGATGCAGTTGGGATTTCTCCTGGTGCATCTCCATAAGGTGTCCGTGATTAACGGCACAGTGTTTGTTATTCCACAGCAAACTACCCCACTGTTAAAAAATCTTGAATATTTGGACCTTAGTCAGAATCTCCTTTCAGACCTGACAATTGAACCGACCTTATATACAGGTTTTGGTGCATATCAAAACCTCAACACTCTTAATGTGAGCCAGAATGTTTTAAAATCTCTTGGACTGATGTCTCGATTGACCACTAACCTTAAGAGTCTCACATATTTAGATTTAAGTCATAACAGTTTTGTTTCTATGCCAGAAAACTGTAGCTGGCCAGCGACTCTTAGGTTTCTGAACCTTTCCAGCACAAAGCTACGTAAGATGACCCCTTGCCTGCCTTCTAGCTTGACGGCCCTGGATCTCAGTGAAAATGATCTGATGGTGTTCCACCAAAGATTTCCCCAACTTACTATGCTTATACTGACAGGCAACCGATTTATGAAACTGCCACAGGGGGAATTATTTCCAAGGCTGCAGACACTGCTTATCCAAAGGAACGCCTTGCGGATGTTTAATGGCAGTGATTTGAGGAGGTTTAAAACCTTACAATATTTAGAAGCGAGTAACAACAATTTTGTGTGCTCCTGTGAGTTTGTATCTTTCTTCAGACAGGATGTTGACCATTTCATCACGATAAGGGATGGTCGTCACAATTATGTGTGCGACACTCCATTCACTCTCAGAGGTGATGCTGTTGACAGTGTCCGATTGTCAGTTTTCGAGTGTTACATGATCCCTGCTGTCTTAGTGCTTTGTTCATTGATTATCATAGTCCTTGGACTAATTGTTGTCACCTGCTATAAGTTTCACATTATATGGTACCTGCAGATGACTAAAGCATGGATACAAGCCAAACGAAAACCTGCAGTTGGTCGACTGGCCGAAGAGCTCCGCTATGACGCTTTCGTATCCTACAGTCAACATGACGCTGAGTGGGTCGAGGAGATCCTTGTTCCAGAGCTGGAGAGCGCTCATCCTCCGTTTGCCTTGTGTTTGCACAAACGGGACTTCCAGCCGGGCCGCTGGATCGTGGACAACATCATCGACTCGATTGAAAAGAGCCATCGGACTCTCTTTGTTCTGTCTGAGCACTTTGTTACCAGCGAATGGTGCCGCTATGAGCTGGACTTCTCACATTTCCGCATAGTCGATGAGCACAATGACTCCGCCGTCCTGGTACTTCTTGAGCCAATCAAGAAGAAGACCATTCCCAAACGTTTCTGCAAGCTACGGAAGATTATGAACTCCAGGACGTATCTGGAGTGGCCCGAAGACGAGGAAAAGAGAACTGAGTTCTGGAGCAATCTGAGAGCTGCCCTACAAAGAGATGAATGATGAAGCAAAACTATCTCAATGACCAAAAAAACTGTCCGAGTACCAAAACTCAATGTCTCTATGATGCATTTTCATATTTACTTTTATTTGTAGGCCTACTGTACACAGTGTTATCATTAACTTAAAAACAAAACTAAAACTGTTCATTAAAATAAAGCTGAAACTTAATTGAAAAAACTTAAAGTGCCCCTATTATGGGTTATGATAGGTTCATATTTTGTTTTTGGGAGTCCCCAACAACAGGTTGACATGCATGCAAGGTCAAAAAACACTTTCATTGTCTTATAATATGCATTTATTTTGACCTTACTTGCTCCCAAACGATTTGTTTAACGATTCATTTTTCCAAACCCCTCCTTTGCATGACGCTAATCTGCGGTGATTGGTCCGATTGGTCTCATTTTCACTTCATCTTGCCTGTAAAGCCTGATAAAGCTCTGATAAAGACTGATAAAGACTCTTTCTTTAGAGAGACAATAACTTTATACACGGTGCGCTTTCAGATTTAAAACTTGGCAGGATGTTTTCATTCACTTAGAGCTGTGTTACACACTGCATGAAAGGTAATTTTCAAAAATCCAAAATAGGGGCAGTAAAGAAAATGAGGAAATGTTGTCTCAGGCAGGCCAACTGACTGAAACAAAACCCCGCAAAGACTGAACTCGAATAGAAAATAAAACTACAACAACACTATATAATGACAAAAGACATAACAAAAATACCTAAAACTGAAAAATATAAAATTAAAGATAATTTCAAAATGAGTAAGAAAATACTATAAGGGTATATAAATACTACTATAAATATAATAATAGTATATAAATAATACCAAAACAGCTGAGGTTTTAGGGAATTGCTTAGATAATATATGCATACAGGCTTGTTTTTACTTCATAGGTACTGACGGTCCATTGTTACTTAACAGACTATTTTACATGACGTGTTCAGAGCACTAACAGCACTGTGAATGCATATGGATTGAGGTACAATATTAGCACAACAAATATTAACATTCCAGGCCTTGTGTTATCCGTAGAATGTGTTTGTGTAATGTGAGCTGTGACAATGTTATCTGTAATGACTAACTGTCTATCTCCAGTATCATGATTTCACAATGAGTTCAACCATTGTCTGTTACTTAAGTAAATACCATTAGACTGAATCAAATACTAATGTATGTGACAATGAGCCTTTACAGTGAAACATATAGAAATAATGAACTTCTGATGACTTTGTGTTGTTCATGTTCATTATGTAAACTTTACATTATGTAACTTTACATTTCATTATGTAAAGTTTGTGTTTAAATGTTTAAATGGTCTTGCTCCTATGCCCTTATGTACATTTTTCCAGAGTTTGCAGGAAAGCAGTAGATCCACTAGAGCGGTTTCTAGTGGAAACTGTAAAGTTATACATTGTAAAACATCATTTGCTCAGACTGTTCTCAGTGAAAGGTGTAAAATTTTGGAATTCATTGCCTGACTATTTAAAATCTACTGTAAATTATAATTATTTTAAGAAAGCCACGAAATCTTGGTTGATACATCAACAAACCTGTAGTCATGTTAGTGTACTTTTATTATACATTTGTGTACTACTTGTTTATTGTAATTGTAATTTATAAAAGCCCTCCTAGGGACAAGTGTTGCAAATTAGCTTCGGCTACAAGCACTATGGTACATGCATGGGATGATTGTTTTTACATTTTCATCTATGTTTATTGTATCTGTCCCTAACAAATAAAACATTAAATAAATAAATAATGTCATATTATTTTAGACTTATTCTTTTGTTCTTAGCATGTTGTCTCTACATGTAGATTTCTCTCTTTGACACAGGAACTGTCTTGGATATGGCTTTACTGTCTAAAACAATATGTACATAAACACATAATGATGCATAATGAAAAATAAATCACTAAAAGCTGCTGTAACATTCTATCAAATTGTCTCGATTGTCTAGGTTATGAATAAAGCATTTCATATTAGTTTATTTACGTTTTTTCAATGTTTTGAAATAGGCCTGATACATCAATAAAAAAGCAAAAATAAAGTTTTTAAATTAAACAGTGTTTACATTGTACAGTCATTTTAAAGCTTTCAGATCTATTTTGGTCGTCTTAATAGTATTTTAAACGATCTGTTTTTAGATCTCTTTTTCCAGAAATCACATGATACTGACAACTTTTAAATAGTGTTTTATGGCTTTGGCGCCACCTATTGGATGTTTTTAGATTGCTAATTTAAAATGAAGTTTATGTAATTTCAAACTGTGAGTTTATAACTGATCAGTGAAAATACTGGTGAGGTGGTGAAGGCCACATCAGATTGTTTTTTTCACCTGTTATTTCTCTAATGTTCTCACAATATAACCTGCCTGTTCTTAATGAAACCCAAACCAAGCATGTAATTTTGTGCAATGATTTGGTAGTAGTACCTTGTGTAAGTGTGGAGCTCAGCAGATGGTGGATGACTGTATCAAATGCTTTTGTTGCCAATGCAAGTGATTCAAAGAAAAAGGTTTTGATATAGTGGTGAATGGTGAGGGGCATGCATATTGATGTCAAAGAATAAACTGTAACCTTTGACTAAATATTGCATGTTTTAATAATGCAATCACAGACTATATCCTTATCAATAAACTCACCCTTAGTGGGTTAGTGAACATACTGCTTGAGCATTTTATTTCTTGGCTCCTGAAGAACTTTCTACAGATGGCCATCAAAATCAGTGTATCTCAGACTCAGATAGCATTTAACAATGATGCCAGGTTGGATGATGTAAGGAAATGCCTCATCAACTGAATTATTATTTATTGATATATATTAATATTTTTGTTTTGGTGTGTAATCTGACCTTTGATTCAATACCACAGCCCAGTTTTACAACTAACCGGTCTCCGAGTCTCTCAGACATTTTCTGTAAGTCATCTGCAGATGTTATCTCTCTGTGGGTCAATTTCTGAATGTGGGTCAGTTAATCCTTTTAAAAATTAATCTCTTATGTTGTGGCAAAGCATCTGCTAAATGGCAGAATTAATGTAAATTAAAGGGGAAGAAAAAAAAGAACGAGTGGCAGGTCTGAAATGTTCCTTATTTAGTCATTTTATGCTTTGCTCTTGAATAGTAATTGCAAGGACAGTCCCCTTGGTGGTGCCTATGGGTTAAGTTTCTTTTTCAGTGGTGATTTTAGTGAACTCTTATTCATGGGTCAGCACTACTGGGGTTTGAATCAGTTCAGATCATAGACCACTGGGCTTTAACCACAATGTTTGCATTAAATGCTACAGGAAAGATAACCGGGGGAAACGTTTTGTTTTGCTACTCCTTCAAAAATAACCTTTTTAAGTGCAAGTAAAATTACTTGGTCTGAAAAACAACTAAGTCATCAGTTTAAAAGCCAAACAAAGAACAAATGTTCTCAAGAATGAAAATAGTCGTCCATAGAAACTAGAAACTAAACAAGTTACCACCACTTCTACACATATTATGAGGTGATTTGTATACAGACACACAAAGCAATTAGCTACTGTTATTACAAAAAGAAAATTACAGGTTTGAGTGCCAAAATTGATCTGAAACAATTTCTCACTAACTGCTAAAAAAAAGATACTTGAGATGCCTTTTGGGGCTTCTCAGAATTGCTACGCAGTCTGGTCCATTTGGAGAGCCCTTTCAAACAAGACTGGTCTCTGAATAAAGTATAAGGTTTCTTGAGGTTTCATCTTGACTGCAGAATCTTGCACAATGGAATCCTTAAGTTCCTGCTAGAAGTTTAAAGACTGTCCTCCAGTCCATCATGAGGAAAAAATGTTTTTGAGGAACTTAAAATATACTGAAGTTTCCAGAGTACTTAAGTTTAATTCATGATATGGGAACAAATATATTTAAGTAATATTGTCTAACTGGATTAATCAGTTGGAAAAGTATTTATGCCAACATTGTAGTGTAAATAACACTAATATATATTATATATATATATATTTTTTTTAAACATTAAGAATATTAATAAATGACAGAACTGGTGTCACCAAAATCAGCAGGTTCTCTTGGTAAATTTGATATAAAACATTCACACAATTTTTCTATTTACATATTTAAAAAAAATTAAAACTTGAAATGCGACCAGACTGGGAGGAACACTACTTTCACGTGTATTTCTTACTAAACCCACAAAAATTTCACGAAATGTGCAACAGTCTATAACCCAACATCTGACATAATTGTGACATGCACTCAAACAGTTACGTTTTTAGAGTTGTTAGCATCTGTTTTATGCCTTAGTTCTATATTTGTTTTCTGTTTCAATTGCTTTTTTTAATTAAAATGGTTTCTATATGTTTACCATTTTGAATTCAAATGTTTCACATGAATTGAGGGGTCAAGTAATAATGGAGGGTGGTAGAGCAACTATTGTTGTATATATCTACAAGTAAATGTGATCATCACACAGTACAGTAGTGGGATTATAACAACAGTGCTTTTTGTATTTGATGTAAAATTACACCGTTTTTGGGATAAGCATGTTTACATTTATGCATTTAGCAGAAGCTTTTATCCACCACTTTAAGGTTTACACGAATTATAGGAGTCAAACTCCTTGGTGTTGCTAGTGTTATGCTCTATATTGTCTGAGCTACAGGACTAGTGCGTAATTAAAGTCAATTAGAAACAGCAGGTTTTCTAACAAAATACTGCAGCTGGTTCTACTGGATAAAAATGCAATGCAGAGTTTAGCTCCAACTTGCCTCAACACAACTGCCTGGAAGTTTCAAGTATACCTACAAGACCTTGACTGGCTGGTTCGGGTGTGCTTGATTAGGGTTGGAGCTAAACTCTGCAGGACACTCCAGGACCGAAGTTGGAGACCCTTGACTTAATCGAACAGACAGAAGGAGATTCATAGTTTTTACTAATAAATACAACACCATTATAGCATTTTACCGTAAAAATATCACAATATCAATTGTAGCATATAGGACTATGTATTGCTAAACTATGAGAACTAATTATTTTCGTTTATTATTTTATGACAGAGATGCATAATAACCACGTACCACAGTCTTGGCAGAAAGCTACTATGCTAAACATTTGCAGTGCGCCAAATCAACACGTGCTGTGTGCCTCTGATGCTCGATCAGTCACACTATTGACGACAGTTTCCTCGGAAATTAGTTTTGGTTCTCTGTCAGGTTTCGCGACCAAAATGTTTCTCACAACCACAACAGTCATTCAAAAACGTCTGCACGAAGGGGGCGTGGTTACAGGATCACTGAAGCACCGCTGCCCGCGCGCTCCGCCACAACAGTCAGCTGGGGAGAGGTAGGCGTATGTGCGCGCGCGTGCCGACCAACCGGGAAGCGAAGCGCAAGCCGAGCAAGACCCCATACAACCGCGCAGGCTACAAGTTGAGGAGATTTCTACCCACTTCATCCATTCCGTCCCCATCATGGCCGACCCAGAGGCTGCGGAGGGCGCGGAAGGCGCGGAGGGCGCGGGGGGCGCACGAGGCTTCGCCAGGCAGGGCGCGCTGAGGCAGAAGAACGTACACGAAGTGAAGAACCACAAGTTCATCGCGCGCTTCTTCAAGCAGCCGACCTTCTGCAGCCACTGCACCGACTTCATCTGGTGAGTATGGTGGAGGACGCAAAGGTGGTGTCATATGTAAACGGCTGCGAAGGGCACAGGTGACTCACTTGATGCTCGTGACAGGAAAAACACCAAAGCGTTTGAACGCGCTCAGACATCCGCAGTGGTGTCAACGCTGAACAAAGACGCCGAGCGCAGACGGAAAAGACAAGCGCTTCGCGCAACGAGTCCAACGCAGTGCTGCACCTCTACAAGACAGCCTATTAGTTGCAGTTGTACTTGTGTGTTTATGCAATTACAGCACATTTATTTCGCCTCTTCTCTTACTATAGTACGGATAAATGTTAACTGTCTATCACGAGAAATCTCCTCGCGTTATGATTAAGCCTCATTCTCATCATCATCATCATCATCCTAGAAATGTTTTTGGCGATTTTGCGGAATATGGCGCGCGCCTGCGCGTTTTGCTGCTGAGCGCAGAGGAATGCATCCAGATATGGTTTCTGTGCTGTCACACAGTCTCGTCTCTTTTCACACAGTCTCGTCTCTTTTGCAGGGGTTTCGGCAAGCAAGGCTTCCAGTGTCAAGGTAAGACTCTTTGGCCCCCTAGAGAAATTAGAGTCTGTTCATTTTCAATGACTGCAACTGTTTATTTTCTGTTACATGACAGCTGCTTGCCTTTTGAATGCAAGCAGTGTTGCAAACAGGACTACATTGTTCTTTCATTTCATTTGTGTGTGTTTGAGGAAGAAATTAGGGATGCACCGATATGAAAATTTTTTTTCGGTCTCCCGATGTACCGGGCATAATAGACCGAGGTAATTCAGTGTCCTTACGTTTTGAAAGGCCTCGCCCGTAACCCGGTTTTGTTGGCAGATCCCAGCACTCTAAGACCGCACAAGAATTGTTATATACTTTGAGACGCCTGATTACATGGAAAAAGTCTGGCCGTCTGGCTCGTCTGGCTAGTCGCTAGCGGCTCGCTCCATAGCTCGCTAGCCAGCCAGCCCGCCCCGCCGGCTGGCTCTGGATGGACCTGGCCGCCTAGCCAGCCGGCTGGCCGGGCTAGCTAGCTGGCTCGATCGCTGCTCGCCCGCAGCCCGTGCACGGCTCGGCGGCGCGGCTCGCTCGTGGATCCCTGGCTAGCTGCTCGCTAGCCGCTCTCGTCTCGCTCGCGCTAGGCCCTCTTTTGTAGCCCCGCTAGATCGCTCGCTCGCTTTTCGCTCCAGGCTACGATCGATAGCTAGCTCGCTCGCTCGCTCGCTAGCTAGATCGTCTCGCTTAGTCGCTCGCCCCGATCGCTTCGCTCAGCTCGAAGTCTAGGCTCGCCTCGCTCGCTTTCATTAAAAAGCCACATCCCAAACACTTCATAAGAATAAGCAGACTCTAGTGTGAACGGTGTAATCCGTGTTCGAGTTAAAAATATTTTTACTCTCCTATTACCAAATTTAGTCATAAAAAAGTTTTACAAATAAATAAAATATTGCATAAATGATGCAAACAAGTCATTGGACATCATTACCCGTGTAAAGAATCAAAATGAATGCGCCATAGATCAATAAAACGGAATAGCCTCTGAACGGACAATAATTTAATTATTTTAATTACTAAACCATATTGTTGTTGATAAATAATAAGAGAAAAATACAAGTGGTTTTTGTTATTAATAATGTATCAATGATTTTGAAAAAGTAACAAATTAATACCACTGTTTTAAATAGCAGCCGTTGAGCTGCGCGTGCTGAAGCTGAAGAGCTGAATGAACATGGTAAACTGAAGCGTTTTGCTGGCAGCTTATTTAACTCAAAAATGCATCCTGAGATTAATATTAATAAAACAAACATAATATTACAATTTATATATGTACAAAATGACGCAGTTATAGCGTGCTATAGTCAGAATGTGTGATCCTGTTGTGGATGTGCTCTTCCCATAACAACGCGGTGAAACACAGCAACTAAACCCAAAGAATGCACAATGTTTTATTATTATAATTTTCTCATTAGAATGTTATATACACAACATTCCCAATCATAGTTATTAATGTTGTGCACTGCTGTTTGAGCTGCGTGCGCTGAGCTAAAGCCGATCACCGGTAAACTGAAGCGCTCTTTTAACTTAACCAAACGCATTCTATATCAGATAAATCAGATATACATCAAATAAACAAAATATTACAACGTACAATTGCACAAAAAGCTGCAAATGAACGGACACGGAATCCAGCCTCGCCATCTGAAGTGTCCTCTGAGCGTGAAAGTCAATGCTTATTTATCGGCTTTAGATATCCGGGCGCTCACAAAGTATTTCATTCAGGGCCCCGATACCGATAACAGAAAAGATGAGCATTTATCGGCCGATACCGATATGGTGGCCGATATATCGTGCATCCCTAGAAGAAATACAGAGGATCTTTTTGGTTTTCTAGTGGTGAGATGAAGAAATTACCAGTGACAGTTGTTGTTCGACTTTAGGAGGGAAGGCTGGGGTTAGTTGTCACAGCCAACATGCACAGGGCATAACTACGTAATCTACGTTTTGGCCAGTTAGTGGTTAATTCATATGAAATTGTACAATTTCTCTCGTACAATTAGGTTTATGCTTACTTTATGTTTTCTGTATGGATCACATCGTACAAATTATTGCAAAAATAATTACATTTTCTCATAAGATGGGTTTGTCATAGCCTATACGCCAAAGAATATTTCCTTGTGTAGTTTGTTTCTCTATAGGCACATACCTTAATTTTTTTGCAGCAAAAGCTGTTTGCACAATTTCACAATTATTTCCATTCCATACAAAAGCACTGCTTGAGAAAAGCATTTGTAAGTGAATTGAACTTTTGCCTCTTAACTTGGCATGGAGTTTAGCCCTTGCTGACAACTTCCCCATGGAATCCTACGAAATCGGTGAACATTCCAGATACGTGAGCAATTACGCAATAGTCAGGGCACTTGGTAGCAGGACTAGCTGTCAGAGCTCACGCAAAAACTGCCATTATACTGGCATTTGGCAGCATTATCCTTAACACATCACCTCCTACTCAGATCATTGTAACTGTGATGTTTTTAAAACTCGTGTCATCCTCACAGCATTACTACATTACAGTGCTACGTACTAAGACAGCAAATATATAGGAGAAAACCGGGCTAGTTGTACCAACGCATCAACCAACAACATAGCACCAAAATGAACTACAAACTTGCTTCAGCCACTATGGTGTAATGAACTGCTTCGTCTACCACAGGTGAAACTAAATACATAAGAGCGGCATTTGGACCAAAATTCAAATATGATCTCAATGTATCGGCCCTGGGCGCTAGGCCATAGTTTTTACAGCGTCTGAATTAACATGTAACGTCCATACATTCCCGCACCCTGGCTCGAGAAAAAAAAATCAGAAAATCACAAGACACAAAAACTCCGGAAGCAATTGTAAAATCGATGGTGTGGGACATGTTCTCCCTCTGTTGTGTGGAAATTGTAAATTTTTGTTTTTGTTGGATTATTTGAGGGGTACTCTTCAGGCAAATCTATCACGCTTCGTACCACAGCAAAGGATGCAATCGCACAACAGGGTCACTAAGACGGCTTGCAATGCAAATCGTAATACTGATTTAAGGGTTTTCACAGAACAATCGAACCCAGATTCTGTCTCTGTCGACAGCCAACCGCTTCGCGACCGAGACGGCTGTGAAGATCGAATGGTTTAGGGAATATCATGAGTTAACTGCTCCCCGATTGGCCTCAACGGTCTCGTAGAAGCGGGCCGTATGCTAAGCATTATAGAACAATTTATACTCTGAAATTGTCATCTGTGTGTTTTAGCACAATAAGTTCTGCACAAATGGACTGCTTGGCTTGTCTGCGGAAATAACGCCTCGTTCCCATGTTTCCTGCCTCCACATGGTCTCCAACCAATTCTAAATTTATGGAATTGATGATATACCGGATTTTATTCTCGCACTTGTAGGAGTCAGCTACCATCGTGCTTTCCTCCATGAGCCTTTAGCGCAATTTGCTCTATTGAGTTGTGATTCGTTGTGATAATTGATTATTATTATACGGTAGTATTTGTAAGTATTATGATTGACACACTTGAGCCGGAAACAATACCCGCTTTACAGTTTCTGACTCAGGCTGCATCTACATTGGGTATCTGAAAGCCTGCCAACTTTAAAATCTCTGGGCTCGCTTACATCATCTAATTGCAGTTTGTACCTGTTTGTGGCCACTGATGCTATTTTTTAAATAAATGCTGAAAGGCATAATCATTACCAAAAATTGCATTAAGTACGTTATAAAGTGTCAGGATTGGGAGCAGCTAAGGAACAACCCGTTTACGAGGTAATCGACGTGAGCAATGTGTAAGCTTCAGGTAAAAAGGATGTGTCTGAATACCCCCGGCACAGAACGCTATGTTTACCATTTCATTTATGGAACTACTGGCCATTGATGGAGTGCCAAGGGATCGCTCGCTCGGGATGAATCGCGTACAGCGAGGGTCAGGCGTCGCTCGTGGATAGCACCGAGAGCCGTTTTTTGAGATGACTGCACCACGCAGGTTGAAGTAAAGGGTTTACCAGTTCAAAAAACCGGCCAGCAAACTAGAAAGTAAAAGGTTTGAAATGTACAAAAATGTATAATGCCGTTGTTTGTAACAGGTACAGCCAAATTAGACTTCCTTTATAATGCCCCTCATATTCTTAATCATTAAAGGGATGATCTTTCTACTACTGCACAAAAAACGTTGTACCCACTTGTTGAGCAGATGCCCGTGCTCATGGTAAATCTGTACAACACGCGAGACGGATCCGACTAAGGGTACACTAGGGGGGCTATGAAGGTAAATTCTAGCAAGGCTTGAATCCAAGGATGTGTAGAAAGTTGGCGCAAAGAATGCGAGTGTTTGAAGGACGAATCAGAAGAAGACGCAGTTGCTATGTCGTAATTGTCGTATTCATTTATGATCAATTTATTTGTGTAGACTACATTTATAGTGATAAGTTGGGTGTTTCTGTCATATGCACTTTACAGAAGCGTGGAAGTAAAAATACTTTCTGTAAGTTAAAAGATCGTGCACTGACTCGCAAAAAGCTCACACAGACAACAAGCAAACAGCGTCATTGTAACAGTAAATTTGTGGGCGGGCGTCTTAAACACGGATGACTCAGTCCACCTGCCTTTGAGCCCTTATAAACGGTCTTTATTCGGAAAAGAAAGTAATAAATTCATAGTTCATCCATTGCATGTGCATGCTATGGGCAAGAGAACAGTTAGGATGTCTTCCTCAGTATATGTTGTTAATTTATCTAATCATCCTAAATCAGGATATCATGTATCCCTATAAATGTGTTGTATCACAAGTGAAACCTTCTGGCATATTTAACAAAAAATGAAGTGAGGGTTTATGCTCTAAAACAAGAACAATATCTGGTAAATGGGTATTGAAAAACTTGTTATTCCCTTCTTAAGATTAAGTTGGTTTGTTATGGTTTTTAGAGTTTATATATCATAAGATAATACTGTAACAGTATTTTGATCAAATTCACCAAAACATGGCGACTTCTGTCTCATGTTTGTGCCAAGCAGGACGGGTTAATGTCTACTAGTTTCTAGCTGTTTGGGAGCAGAGCTGATTAAGCCTTAAGCATTTTTTGGGGAGTCGCCCTAGACTACGATCGCTAGATCGAGGATGGTGTGTGCAAATGAATGTCGCTTAAGCAATGTAAATGATAGATGTGTGGACAGGTGTGTATTATGTTCACAACGTGAACATCATCTACGGACAATCGCGGCCCGTTTGCTCCCTCATCTAGGACATTTAAAATTTTAATCATATATTGTGTCGCACTTCAATTATGGTATTCTTTAAAGTTTTCTCACCTGGTTTAAACTGTCTCTAAGAAACAAAGTTGGTTTTTTTAAAAGTTTGGGCACATGGAAACATTTGGTCGCAAATCAGAATAAAATTAATTTTAGAGTAGTAGTGTATTCCTGGCGCACAGTTGACTTTAATGCTTTAGATGATGGCACGTGGTGCCAGGGCATTGCTATGTGGTTGCTAAGGTGTTCTGAGTGTTTGTAGGGTTTTTTTAATTAATGTGTGCTTTGGATCACTGAACTGCAGCCGCTCTCAACGTCGAACTAAGCGGCCATCCATGCAAGTCATAATGTTCTGGTCTTCAGATAGGTATCGCGCCTTGGTCCTCCTTCATGTTTGTTTTTTATTCACCTCATTTGTCTAAGAAGTCGGGGTAGTCGAGAGATGAGAAGAAAAAAGGTGACGGTCAGAAACCAGGTAACATAAATCGCATGGTGAGCTATGCTACGGTAAGACCTGGAAAACATTTTAGTTTACCTACGATCAGCTACGGACACATCTAGCAATCCATAGACTGTGCTATGATCGCCTTCTCATCCGGCCTATTTGCGGACACACTGGGACTCGAAAGTTTGCAGGAAATGTTATGATAGTAACTGCATGGACATTAAGGTTGCTTGGAGAGTTTTAAAGGGACAGACAAACTGATAGCAGGCCTTGTTACAGAACCCTGTCATCACTGACTGCATGAACCTTCTGTAATAACACATCTGTAATGACTGGAGGGCAATAATTGAACGCAAAGATATAATTAATAGGGACCTTGACTCTAATTAAGATGCATTGCTGCTGTGGGATTTAAGAGATTCCATAATGAATGTGTCTGAAGGCCTATTTCTGCCATTTGTACGCAGTTTGTGTTCACTGTAATTCCTTTTATTAGTAGTGTACGCTTGCATAACGACACCAAGCCATGCGACCCAGCAGGAAGTACGAGCTATTTGAGCCACAAACTTTACCAGACTAAAGTTTAAGGCGGTTCTCGATTTCCAGGATGATCTTTGTCAAATGTTGTGCCAAAGTCGGTGTAGAAAAAGCAACTTGATGAGAAATGATCTCTGACCTGAGGTATTTGCCTGCGCCGTCTGCATTATGAGTCAACCCAAGAACCGTTATTAGACTATTGAATAATCGGGACTATTACGACTACGGGCACGAGGCGGGATAAAGACATCACTGAACACCAGCAGCCCCGTTTAACAGTTGGGAGCTGGTCCACTGCATCAGTTATACCTGTAGTTTCAAGCAATGCTGAAGTGTGAGCGTCATGTGATCGATTTCGACGGAATCGCAAAATGGCACTTCCCCATTCAGATAACTGAAGCTTCGGACGTTTCAAACATTTGCAAAGCACGCAATCTTATTTACTTTGCATCCACTCCTTGCAGAATTTTTTTTTGTCACAAATCCAAAATAATCCTTTTCGCTTTGGTATTAAAGCTTCTGGTGTCAGGTAATGTTTCTTCAGCTCTCGTTTTCATGCGCCACTGCAATCACTTTTTTTAATAATTGTACTGCTCTGCCTGTATATTTATTGTAATCTGGGTCGTATTTTATTACCTTGCATAGTTTTCAAAACTCAGAGCATGTCATGCAACCTGATCATGTTCAGATCTGCCTAATTTGGCTTGCTTCTACCAAACGACAGGTGATTGTGCACCAACATAATTTAGAGTTTCATTCATTTGTATGTATAGCCTTTGACATAAACAAGAAAATATACGGAAAGCTTTTCTCTTCCTTTTTAAACTTTGCCTGTTTATTTTTTATCCTAACAATGCACATGGTTGAGCTAAATGCATTCTATTACTTGCATATAGAATTGTATTTTCCTGCTATGGCCACAGCTAGCCATACCCTTGCATAAAGAGCCAGTAACACAGAGACATAAACTATCTTGTTTCTAAGAACATTTTGCCAGTGTTGCCATTAAGTTATAAAAATGTTTCTTCCTACTTCAAAATGTCCCTTTTTAAATATTTTAAAAACGTTTTTGTAATATTTTGCCAAACATGTGCAAATGTTCTCTGAACTTTCTGAAACAAGCAGTAACATTTAAAAAACTTCAGATAAATATCCAACTAAAATGTTTCAGGAAAAAAAAGATTCCATGAGCAATGTTTTTGTGCTAACATTTTGAGAACATTATTAAAGTCTAGATAATTTTGAAACAGAACATTTCTTATTAATGTTACTGGAAGAAGTTTGTCTTAACTTTGAGAGCCTTGCAGATATTAGGAACAATCCCTGTTAGCTGGGAACCCATTTTTGGGTCGTGACCCATCAGTTAAACTTACATTGAACTTAGAAAGAAGGAGGGATCTGAGCCAAATCTAAGGACAATCCTAGAACATTTTAGCAATCATCCATTCAACTCAATTCAGGGGTTTACGTTGGCCAAGAAATTGCCTGGGTGTGCAGAGTGTTCCATGATGTCGAGAGGTGTGACCTAACACATTCCTAGTACTCGAAACGGAGCCCGTTTTTCTGCACTGCTGTTGCCATATTTGGGTAGCTGGTTTTGAGACTATGAGGCACATAATACGTTGAACGTCTCTATCAGATACTTCGTTGCGAATCGGGTCTAAACTAGCTTAATGCTTGCACAAAGAGAACGAAACTGTGCGAAATCAAGGGCGATGCGTTGGTAGCCAATTGGCTGTACCAGTTACCAGACACTCGGTCACCGCACAAATGCGTATGTGTGAACTGCCTAAGCTGTGCCACTTAAGTCATCTCTGGTCAAGTGCAAAGTTTGAGATAAAGCTAATATGCCAAATTATATTTTAAGGTTCCTATAACATTGATGAAACTGTGTGATGTCAGTGGGCAAGTTGAATTAATTGGGAATACTTAAACAGTTCACATTTTTTTACATAAATACATTAATATAAACCAGTTGTTTGTACTTCAATGGTGGGTTTTAATTTTTTTTCAGAGCACCACCTCAGGTGGCTTTGGTGAAATTTGCTTCATTTTGCATGCTTTGTAAAAAAAAATTTACTTTTAAATGCAAATGAAAAGGCTCTTTCCACATATAATGCAGTTCAAAATGGGGGTCAGTAAGCTATTTATTTATTAATACATTTTAATTCGGCAAAAGTGACTATAAACGTATAGGGGCGGTTTTCCCGGACAGAGTTTAAATTAAGACCATGGGGATGTTAGGACCTTATTCTCCCCTCTAGAAATACCATTTTCTTTTTCACACCTAAACTGTCAACCCGCCGAAATCTTTGCTGTATATTTTTAATATTTATTATATGCAAGTGGAATAGCTAAAACTAGAGTTACACGTTCACAGCATGCATGTATGTAAGAACCGGAGTCCGACCCCCGCAGCAGAGCATGCATCGACTGGAGTTACGGCGGTCGCATGTTCAGACACTGGTTGTCGGTTCTTCTGGGGGGCGACCCTCGAAAATATGTCAAAAGAGGTTTGTGAACTATAGCGAAAATCTTCGATAATTGTGGTTTATTTTTGACGGTTCTTTGCACTCCTTTAAAAACATCCACCAAGCAGTGTCTACGAGACATAATCAATAATCATAAATTGTATTATTTTCTCTATCGTGCCACACCATTGGTCCCATCTATTATTTTGCCGTCTTCTTGTTAAGAATAGTCATAACAACTCCCTCAGTCATCCTATTATAGTTACCATTTGTTCAGCCCACCAGGATAACTAGGAACATGGGAATTATCCCAGCCATTCCGACTTCCTGTTCCTGATTCACTTATGGCACTTCCCATAACCCCCATCTGCACCCCCGGGCACCACACGAAGGTGCCACCATTGCCTTTATCATCTCGCCACAAGAGAACAAACACTTCACGTAACTTATCACGCTTCTTAGAATGTGCACTGCCCTGAGACAGATTCTTAAGCGGTCTCAAATAGCCAAAGGGTGCAAGGAAACTAGCCAAATAGAAGTCAAAAAATTTAACAAAAGAGCTAATCGCAGTGAAATTTTCTGATTTCCACCATTAGGACAATAATGGAGTTCCAATCAACAGGAAATGTTACAAATCTGCCTACTATAGTCTGCGTCTATACTGTCTTAATGCAACTTGAGGAAGATAGTTTAAGTGGCCAAAGACTCTCCAAAGATCACAGTACGATATTGCAGGAACATTTGAGTCTGGGGTCACACACGACGAAGCTTTATAATGGGCGCGGCGGCCCGGCTTCCAACTAGAAAATGACTTACACAAACAAGTCACCCCTATGCCCACCACCAAACTACTGTCAACCACATGAAAAATCTCCAGGCTTAATATCACCATGTACGCTTCACAACAAAGCTGTCGAAAGGCCTCTCTCCGCCACCACCTCGGCCCCCACACCGTTCCAGGTCCTCTTGGGACCTGACACCTATACGAAAACGAAGAGGAGAGATTCTCAACCAGTGGACCAGGGATCTGAGAGTCGGAGATATTCTGTGTATGACACGTACATGGTCTCCTCACTCTTTTTTACGGATCGTCGTGATGCCGTGTCTCCTCACCATACCTTCCACTCAGGACCATTATAGGAGAGGATTTTTTATTTAATTTATTTTGAACTACTTACTACCATACACGGTCACGCCACCACACGTATAAACAGGGCAGAGTGTGAGCACTATTTCCACGAGGCTTCTTTTTCATCTCAGGATAGCACGTCGCTGATCCACATTCATGTACCGAATCTAAAACAACGTTAAGTCCTGACGTTAACCCCGCATCCCTTCGATCGTAGGTTCTACATTTACCGCCCTCATATTTAGGTGTAGCTCCTGAGAGTAGATTGTAGTCTGCGTCCATGTGGAAACCCAATCTCGAGGTAGCCCCAGAAAACTTTATTGAGCAATAAACACAAATCCCTGCTATGTACTGATAATGATGGTGATTCGAAGGGAAGGCCGGGTTCTCACCATTCCCCGCGCTTCGGTCGTACGATACCCTCCCTGCACACATCCAGCCTCAATCCATCGCACCTAGAACTATACCATATGATTACAGACTACTTCAAACACATCCGTGGAACAGAGGTAGCACGAATTTCTGTACTAATCTGGCATAAACAGGGTAAATTTTAGATCTAGGACTAGGTGTGTATCTCTCTGGTCCCAGGAAAACTGCCCCCTAAGCTATATCTGACTGTTACACTGTACCCAGCTAAAGACTCTTCTATTTCAAAATAATACTGATGTCTGTTTCACAAAAATGGAATCACTCCTTCAAGCCCCAAAGAATCCTGATAACAGTTCCATCAACTAAAAGTGAACAGATGCCACACCATGTTTTCCGCCTAAAATATTACGGCAGTCTGTCCCTCTTCAAGCACGTTGATAATTTTCTGTAATTATAAGAAAAATGCCTTACCATCTTAAGTACCCAGTCTTTCACACGATAATTCTAGAACGGATCAGGGGGATGACGACTGAAGACTAGAGTGATGGCTGCTGAAAATTCTGCTTTACCATCACAGAAATAAATCATTTAAAAATTAGTAATGATTATAACTAGATCATATCGTTTTTGATACCTCTATACGCATAATATTTCTGCTTGCATAACTTGCCATTTTTACTATATGTTGATTCCCAATCTTATACTACCACGCCATTGTCTGACATGAGATCTTTGTCTATATCATAAGAACATAATCAACAACCATCTTACACATCCACGAATTTTGGAAATGGACAGTGTATTCATCACACTGACCACCAACAGCCAAGTTAAACAACTGGCTTTGCCCAGAATTTAAGACGACCTGCTCCAGAATTCTTACCCTTTGATGTTCGTAGCCTCTCACTCCCTCCTACTCCATCACCCTCTACATGTGTGTAATTGTGATATTGTCAAGAGTTAAACTGAGGCAGACTACAAACTTGGCATTTAATGGATAGAACAGGTCCACACTCTTTAACCCTTAGGTCTTGTTGCTAGGCAGCAGCTGACAGATTGCAGAGGGAATGTCCTGGAATGCTTCTCAAGAAAAGGGGATTACCAAGGGCTTTCAAGGTTGTCGTAAGAAGACGCAATGACTACTGTGACCCGTTCCATGTGAAGGCGAGATCACTTTACTGTTCTTCAGTTGCCTGTGCTTTGCTGTTGATCTCAACTGCGTCCCTGGATTCTCCTTTGTAAGTGTCACAGACCTATTTAGTGCACATTCATGATAATGTCATGCCAAGCGCGGACAGTCCATGGAGCGCTTCCCCTACCCTAAACCTCACCCCTGTATTTATGTTCCACCCCTGTGGTGTCATAGCCTTCTCTCGGGCCAACCCAGGTGTTTGTCAGCCCCCAACGGCCTAAACATGTACACTAAAATGTGTTGTGAAACTAGTACATAAAGAAAAATTTACTCTGTGAAAATCAGCATATTGCTTTACCCTCACAGCACGAACATCCACAGACTGTGCCAGATTGACGGTTTGCCATGGACTGGTTTCACGCAACCCCTCATAAATGAACTTTGATCAAACCAATTACATATTTAATGATCTCCGTTATACACCTGGTATGAATGCAGAGTAATGCACTAGACCTCCCAGTTACTTGCAAGTCCTCGCAGGGCCTGCTCCTTGGTTAACCTTTAACCATGGGTGTGTGTGCTTATCTGATCGTTGTTTCCTTACGGTTATCAAGTCATGCCAGTTTAATTTGTCAGTAAATTTTACAAGTCATTTAGCATATTTACAGAAAAGTATGTTTTAATATAGGCAATAAGTCTATTAAATAATATCGACAGATACAGCTTTTGATTTTAATCATTTTAAAATGAAGATTTAATTTTTTTCATTGTTAATTCATTTTAACTAATGGTAACAAATGGTAACACCTTTGTAATGTGTTACCAAATAGGCTTCTAGGTAACACTTTATGAAAACCTTCCTTAGTTAACCTTAAATTACCTGTAGCGAGCAGCGCCAGTCGAACACTCCATGAGCGATACATTGTTAGCAAGGATTTGTGAATCCCTTACTTCCATTGTACAGGTATCTTATAACCACGAGGCTTTAATCCCCCCCCCCCACCCCCCCCCCCGAAAGCCCGTCCGTTAAATTTTTTTTTTCTTTTGCTCTGTTGAGGTGAAATATGATCCGCCGTGTGTGGTCCCGTCCTACTGGGCGTGTTTTGACACACTTTAAGTCTTAATGAGCTTCCGCCTAATGGTGTTCTAGCTGAAGCGTAAAAAAAAAACATTATGTCTACAAAGTAGAGTTGGCCTATACCTCCCAAAAACTACGTCTTCTTCAGGTAGGCATGCTGGTTTTTTTTACCACTGTTTTCCAGGTAAAAAAAAAAAATCGCAATAATAACGATAATTTTACTTGACAGTAACAGCTCGAATGTGACTTGTTACAAGTCATTGGTTTACCTGCCTGGCAGATGTTGTTCCACTTATCTTATCTTTAGAATCGTGTTTTTTGGCGAATCTGAAACAAGAAAAAACATACTGGCAGTTTGATAAGACAGTAACCATAGCACTTGTTCTTAACCAGATAGGTATCACTAAAAATATCTTAATTCAGTGCTTTGCTTCCATCAAGTACCCATCTCTGATTCACAGATTTTTAGATATTTTAACCTTACAAGTAAAGGCTGGAATACACTACATGACTTTTCAAATCTGAACAGATTTTTAAAATGCTGGGACATCATATGTAGATCTTTTCTTAAATGTCAGTGTCAAAAAATGGAAAAAGACTGGGCCAACATAACAGCTAAAGACTGAGGATCATACACTACCAGACTTTTATCGTGTTCAGAAACATGTGCCTTGTTGCTAGGAGAGTGTGCATGAAAACATAGTGTTTCTAAAAGAGTTCTTGAACAAGTCATCAAACAGTTTGCTCTAGTCCTCTGACGTGTACTGATGGAATCATAGTCTGAAGCAAAAACAACTAGGAGGTTCCGCAAAAAAATAGGATTAGGGTAGAAAGTACAAATGGATGACTCCGCTCCAGGGTGTCAGCAGGTCTGCATTTCTGAATTTGTCAAATCCATTCCACCACGCTATCGGGCGGCCACTTCGTTATTGCGAATCTGTGCCAGCCCTCAAACCCCAACTGACTCTTGACTTTCGGGTCCCAACTAGGAGTCAACTCTCGTCCCAGATTGTTACAATGCCTAATTTTCGGGGGAAACGTGCGGAACAAACATTAGTAAATCCCCGTAGTGTATTCCCCAGGCTAAAAGACTAAAATGTTGTTAACCCGGATTTTGAGTTATCGTTAGAATGCTTAATCCTGATCTGGACTTATTAGCTGGCACAATTTCTTTTTAATACGGAGTGGTTTATCATTATTGGCTTTACTTGCCACACTGTTAGATGGATTATAAAAGAGCAGATTACAACAACAACAATCATTCTTTTTTTAGCCATTTTAAGAATACAGCCAGGAAACTGTTTTAAATATTTAGAACGGGAGCATTATCTAGTAAACTAGTAAATTAACTGATTGAAAAGGTTTATGCTGGAAGTATGTTAGTGACAATATCATATTTATATAGATCAGAACATAAATTCTTTATTGATGCCTGTACATTTACATTCATTTGACACTGACATTTTGAAATGACTTACCGTGATGTATGCGTTTATCATTATGTGCATTATTCAGATTGTGTTTTCTGTTTTATTCAAAAAGTTAAAAAATGTTTTGCAGAAATCAGCACAGAAAATGTGTGAAAAGTTCAATTATTTCATTTAGGCCTACATGAACTCCATGGGATCCCCAGTAGGGGGTGCTTATTCAGAAATTTGGACTCTTTTAGTGTGCGATATGTATTTTTGACCTAGTTTTATTTCGTATACATAGATTTATGTGTGAATGTCCCCCTTTATTTAACCCCTATCAATAACTGTGACAAATATTAATATATTTATGGGCCAAGCACTGAAGGTGCTTAGACATCTATTGTATCCATCTATTGTTTCTTATTCTTCTTCTTCTGCTCTGGAAGTCTATGGAATTTTGAGTTTCCCACTCGTAATAACGACATTGTGGTGGCATTCATGTGCGTTCAAGTCATGTCGGATAGATTGTATTTACGAGTTGAACGCACATGAATGCCACCATTATATATTGAAATAATATATATAGAGATAATATACTGGTGAAAAGGTATACTTTTTACCTTTTTGTTTATAATTTAATTAAAAATATATCATTTCTGAACAGTTTGACCAAAAATCATAAGATGGATCTTTTGAGCATGGACCATTTCGAATTTTGTTTTTTGGAAAAAATATTTTACAAACGCTTTAACGTATTGTTATGAATCTTATATAACCGCTTGGGGAAAAGTTATGAAATTTGGCACACAGATAGAGGACAGTCTTAACCATATTAACCATAGCCAACCAATTTGGAGTCTCTGTCTCAACCTCTCAAGCACCACCAATAGGCCAAATTTGCACTCATATTTCTGCTAATATCTTTTTAACTGTAAGGTCTAAAAACTAAATAATTGTTTTCTTCTGTTTCCTTGGCTCATACCGAGTTGAATGCATACCAAAATTTTAATTTATATGGGTTAAGATTTTTTCACAATTTTGAATTTTCCAAAAAATATCTACTTTTTCGAACTCGTCCTAGACGGTGGTTCAAATGTAACCAACATTAGCTCAGATTATCTTCCGAGAATTCTGGCAAAAAGTTATCAAAAACTTTTTGATATACCAAACCGTTTTTCTAAAGTGTGTTAATGAATTTGACGAAATTTGTGCAAAAATGGACATGAGGCTATATCTCCGCAACACTTTAGCGGATTCTGACCACGCTTGGTATGTGTTATAACCAGTATGATCTGAGGGAAGATGAGTAGTTTCGGCACAGCACCATCTACTGGTCAAACGATATAAACATTTGACATTCTTGCTTCTAAGTTTTGTCTCGTTAGATTTGGAAAGGCATACCAAATAGAACGCTACCTAATTTTCCTATGTCAGCCTTTTTGGTCATCAGCCATTTTGAGTTTTGTAGTAAAATGCTGTATCAACAAATGTCTTTAACAAGGTTCTCCAACCCTGCTCTTGGAGAACTACTGCAGAGTTGGTTCAACCCTAGTCACATACACAAGCTACTCAAGGTGTTCAGGGCTACTTGATTACAGACAGGTGTGTTGAAGCAGGGTTGGAACTTAAGTCTGCAGGAAGGTAGCTCTCCAGGAGCAGGGTCGGAGAACCCGGGTCTTTACAGTGTAATTAATTAAAGAGAGCTCCTTAGCTCTTCATTTTACCTTTGTTGTGCTTGGCCCCTTAATTGCTGCTTGCAGCTATATTTGTCATTGCTGTTGCTCTTCCTGTTTGGATTTACCAGAGAATTTGTAGTTTTGGTGACTTGAAAACATTAAGAGAGTATTAGATTTTGCTCATTCTGTTCTAACCTTAGGTTGTGAGGTTTATGATCAAGTAACAGTCAAATTGGGCGATTAGGCAAATCTAAGCCGGAAGACAAAATGCTTGGCTCAGGTCCATAATGCAGCTAATCCACCAAGACTCAACATGTACATGATGACGTTTAAGTACATATGAAGTATAAGTACATTTTACTTGTTGATAGAGTGGTAGTTTCACATTTTGCTTATGTGCAGATATGGCCTAGAACACAATAACATAACAGAAATAAACCTGTGACATGCTTCTCAGACTTCTCAGATGCATGTCAGTGTTGTTACTATTAACATTTATAGTTAATTGAAATGATTGAAATAAATAAAAAAAAATTGTAGATAACTATATAACTTATTATTTATATAAATATAAACAATATTAGAACTTTAAAAAATGTAAGAAATTAATGAAAAATTTGAAATGTTGCCGTGGAAAATAGCGTGAAATAAGTTAAAGTGATTAAAATTAAATTGAAATAAAAATACAATAGAACTATGAAAAACAAAAAATAATAAAAATGACAAGTTACAATTGGCTCTAAACTACTTAGTCATGTCGGTTGTAAACTTTATTAGTTAATTGAAATACTAGAACTTAGAAATATTAAAAATGTAATATTTGTATATATAAGATTTAAACAAAAAAATATACAAGTAAAACTACCTTTTATTAAAATTGATTATTAAATTTAAAATACTGAATAACTATTTAAAAAGAATAAAAAAGAATGACAAACTTGCATAATAAAATTGCTAAAAATGGAAAATATACAAACAGAGCTTATTTCAAAACTGTAATAGTATAAATAATGCTAAAACAACACTGATTCATGTCAGCAGACAGAAGCACAAATGTCCTCTATCTCAAGCTCTGAAGATGTACCTCCTTAAAAATATCAGTGTTGGGAAATAAACAGTGACTCCAAGAAGTATTAAGCTGCACTTAAATATGTGTGACTGCATTAGATCACAAAATATCAAACCACATGGCATCTGCAAACAAATGGCACAGCTTTACTCCGCACTAACAGAGCAACAAGTAACTGCCAGTGTAGTTCATCACATTTACTAACTATGAACCTGTTACACTAACATTCGACAATCTGAAAATCTCCAAATACTTTTTGAACAGTATATCTGTTGTTCTGTAAAATAGTGTGCTATTTAATTGATATCTATTTTGCTATCTAATAAAACGATGAAAGAGATCAAATATGGTTTAATGAAGTTCTCTTTCTTTCTCTCTCTCCCCCAGTATGCGGTTTTGTGGTCCACAAACGCTGCCATGAGTTTGTTGCTTTCTCCTGCCCTGGAGCCGACAAGGGCCCAGCATCAGATGTAAGTAAAGCACTGTGAGCACACTAGAAAACTCCTGCATTCACCCTCTTTCTGGCTTCTCTTGCGCCATATTTTCTGATAGTGAAATACACTTCCTTATCAGTTGAAAGAAACTTCTTCCTGTGACTAAGCAGTAAACACACACTCACACACTTATTCATGTATGCACACTGCTTGGTGAGCAGTTTAAATATTTATTCAGTGGCAACTGATTATGTACTGTTTAATGAAGCCTAACACGAATCATGTTCCTCATGTGTTTGCTTGCATTATATATTCACAAGCAAACAGGCAGAGACATCAGTTTTCTCTTCTCTAATCTCTATTTATAACCCCTCTTCCTCCCTATATGTGTAAAAGCAGGCGCACATGCACATTTCCTGTGTTGTGCTTTGTTTCTGTTTGCAGCCAATTATGTTTTTTTTCCGTGAATGATACTGTACTTCACATGTGATATTTGTTGCATCTCTATTGTGTGATGCTGATGTGTAGGAAAGCTTTGATTCTTGACCCTTTCAACCATTGACTCCTTTACAAAAGCTTGAAGAACACTGAGAAGCTGCTGAATAATTAAACCATTAGCTTGATTTTGTTGAATTTGCGCTTGCTGGAATCACTTCAACAAAGAACAGCAGCAGTCAACATAGCTGAATAAAAAATTTTTAGAGTAATATTTGCAGTAGATTATTTCTTTGGGTCTCTACATTGGTGCCCCCTAGCTGTAGGAGTTTATCATACCATTTCATATAGTGCTGCAATATTCACTACATGGTTTTTTAAATTCCTTCTGGTATATCTTGCTATCAGTTGCAGTGATTGCTTTTTCAGTATGTGGGTGCAGCTGACCCTTCTCTAAGCTTAAGTTTACTGAACTTCCTATAGGATTGAATGGGTGATTTATGTGAATTTTCATTCAAATGTTCTCAGAAATTGAACAGATATTATTTATACTTGAGCTGGAATGAACTGTGACATTGCAAAGCATTTTTATATGCAATTTTCTATGAATCAGAGATCATAGTTGAGAGAAGACGCATTTGAAAGCCATTACAACTGATAACATTAACACAGGATTATTATAGTAAACTGAAACCGAAACCATAAAAACATTTTTATTACTTGAAATAAAATAAATGTTAACTGAAATAAAATATTAAAAAACTTGCAATTATTTTATTTCAGCTAGTTGTCAATGCAACATTCTCATTTTCATTTAGTTTAACTTGACATACTGAAATAACTAAAACAAAATCTGAAATAAAAAGTAATAAAAACTACTAAAATAAAAAATCATAAAAAGAAATAAATTTGAGAAAAGAAAAAAAAATAACTACAACGACAACAACTAAAAATAAATAAATGTTTTTTTTTTACTTATTTATTGATTTAGCTATTATTAATAATAAATAATTTAGCTATTTATCTAATGATTTAGGATAATCAATAGAAATAAATAAGATATGTAAAAAAAATTTACTTTGTTTTTTCTTTTACTAAGTATCCACCAACTATAATATAAAAACACAAAAGTAAGTTTCTATTAGTGCTGTCAAAAGATTAATCGCGATTAATCGATCCAAAATAAAGTTTTTGTTCACATAGTATATGTGTGTGTACTGTGTATATTTATTATGTATATGTAAATACACACCCATGCATGTATATATTTAAGAAAAAAATGTTATGTTTATATATTAAATATATATAATATAAATTATATAAATATAATCTAAATATATACATGTAAATATTTTCAAAAAATACACTGTATGTGTGTGTATTTATATATACATAATAAATATACACAGTACACAAACACACATTATGTAAATAAAAACTTTTATTTTGGATGCGATTAATCGCGATTAATCGTTTGGCAGCACTAATTACTATATATTCCAAACCTATTTACCAAATATTTCCGCTATAGCTTGCATTGTAACTGCATCTGTGTTTGCCTCTGTAGTTGAGGTAGTTTCTTATTTTGATAAGAAATATGTTTTTGTGTCACAGGACCCTCGCAGTAAGCATAAGTTCAAGGTACACACATACTCCAGCCCTACCTTCTGTGACCACTGTGGATCTCTATTGTACGGGCTCATACACCAGGGGATGAAATGCGACAGTGAGTGTAAACCTGCACGCACACACATATACTGTACACACTGAACAATGAAATCCCTCATACAGTGACCTCTGCTGGTTATGACCATGCATTGCATAATGAACTGTTTAATCTACTCATCACTTTGATCCTTTGGAAATGATGCATGAAATGCAAATGTACCTTATTTACATTATGTATGAGACTACAAATCATCGTACTTGTATAGGTTTTTATTTTTAACTAATTAAAAGACAATTAAAGTCTGAAAGCTTAAATATAAATATTCTATATATTGAAAAATACCATAGATTTTGGGCATATAAAAATATATAGTTTTTTAATCTTTCAGTTTAAACTATTTTATGTGCAGTACATATGTGAATACAGCTGTTTATTAAGTGTTCTGTGCATATTTTAGCTAGTGTGGGTGTGATCTTTGTGTCTGAATGGGATTGTGGTTGTGAGAGTGTGTGTCCTGGTGTCTGCGGTGATTGTTTGGGCGTTTCTTAGTAAGTAGTGAGTGACAAACAAACGCTGCATGTGTAATGCTGTCAATCTAATTATGTGTGGTTTTCTGCAGCTTGTATGATGAATATTCATAAACGATGCGTGGAAAATGTTCCCAGCTTGTGTGGAACAGACCACACCGAGAGGAGAGGACGGCTGCATATCAGTGCTAGTATCACAAATAATGTTCTCACCGTGACCGGTGAGTTCCCCCACACACACTCATTTTTATATATATTAGTGGAGAAATTCCACTGACTTGTATTGTTCTCAGATTAAGCCAGTTTAGCAGTTCACAACACCCTACAGCAGGGATGGGCAACTGGCAGCCCATTCAGTGTCTTTTAGTACGGCCCACTGGATCATATTAGACTTGGATGATCGATTTTAAAATGTTTGAAAAGTAATCCACGGAAAGATTGCTTTCAATTTATGATGTTAATACTTACTCCAACCAGGAGAGGTTGCTTGTTTCTAGCCGCTCACTGTATTAATTACAGTGTAGTAGGATGTGGATGGGATCAATGTTCCACAAAGTATTGCAGTCACAGATAAAAAACAAACAAACGTGAAACCAAAGTTTAAACGCACAAGTAAAAATATATTGCACAAAGTAAGTCATATATTATTAAAAATAATACTAAGCATGAATCAAAACTTTAAACACATTTAAAATCAAATTGCACAAAACTGACATATTAATGCAAAATTATCAGACTTGGTTATATTTCTCTGTTTTTTTGTGCTCGCAGACATTTTCTGCTCATATTTGTATTTTTTGTATGCTTTTGCTGTTTTTCCCTTCGCTCTTGTTTCCATGTTCTGCACTTGCTTTTCCAAATGTTGCGGTTAGAGTTTCATGTAAATCAGGGCGGGCTTAAGTGCCATCATTGGTCCACTAGTTCTAGATTGACAGCTCCTCTAGCTAATCAGTCAGCTCAGTGTTCACTTGTACAGGTGAAGATGGATAACCATCAGCTGGGGTAATATCTTTCCATACAGGACACCGTTATATGTGTCTACCTGTCACAGCTGTACGCCTACCTGCCGATCCGTTACCATTAAATGAGCCTTCCTAGCGACCCGTCACTGTTATATTCACCTATATTTATTCGCCTACGGTCACATCGCAAAAGGCAGCAGCCACTATGAAGTACGTATTAGTTGCAATCTGACAGGAATTGGTATTTTATGAATGCGTTTTAGTTATACTATAATTGCATATTGATAACATGAGAAACACCTTAATAGCAACCATAACCAAATGCTAGTTGTCATATTTTTACATTTTTAGTTTTTCTGCAATCTTTCGCTCCCTGTAGGAGGTTGAATAAGTTTCGATGAAGACTGCCCATTCAAGGAATACAGATTTTCGCTGAATGCAATTGGTTGCCTTGTGTTTTTTAACCATTATTTTAAACTTTTTTTTTATTGCATTAAATTCCGTATTTGCTTGCCTTTTGTAATAAATCCGAATCAGAAGAGCTTTATTACCAAGTATGTTTACACACAAGGAATTTGACTTGATGACAGGAGCTTCCAGTGCAGAAGAAAGTACAGACATAGTGCAGACATACATAGAAATAACACAGTAGGGATGGAATATGACACTAATATAAGAAAAAAAATGTACTATATACAGAAATAGAAAAAAATTGTTTTGTAATTGTTTAGAAAAATACTTATATTGTATGCTTATGTGAATATCACAACACTGGGATGTGAGTAATTAACCTTTTTAAATTTAACATTAAAAAAATCGAAACTTATAAAAATTAGATTTGATAATGTCTAAATATACATTCAAATTCAAAATCTAAAAAGAAATTAAGCAATTATGACCGGCAATACTTTTAAGAGCAACCAGAGTAGACCTAAATACATATAGGCTATAGTTATTAAACAGCTATACGGGTATCTAACACATGGCATTACATATACATATAAAAAACAAACCTCTATTTTAACCCTAAAATACTACACTAATTGTAATATAATGAATAAAAATGTTAAATTTTAAATGGCCTTTCATGGATCATAATTATTGCACATATTATTTAGTACCAAAAATCTCACAATATTAGCTAAAATATAGTACAGATATTTAATTGATTAAAAATGACCCTTAAGGGATATCCATGTACCGTGGGGCAAAAAAGTATTTAGTCAGCCACCAATTGTGCAAGTTCTCCCATTAAAAAGATGAGAGAGGCCTGTAATTTTCATCATAGGGATACCTCAACTATGAGAGACAAAAATAGAAAAAAAAATCCAGAAAATCACATGTAGGATTTTTAAAGAATTAATTGGAAAATTCCTCTGTAAAATAAGTATTTGGTCACCTACAAACAAGCAAGATTTCGGGCTCTCACAGACCTGTAACTTCTTCTTAAAATGCTCCTCTGTCCTCCACTGGTTACCTATATTAATGGCATCTGTTTGAACTCGTAATCAGTATAAAAGACACCTGTCCACAAACTCAAACAGTCACACTCCAAACTCCACATTGGCCAAGACCAAAGAGCTGTCAAAGAACACCAGAAACAAAATTGTAGACATGCACCAGGCTGGGAAGACTGAATCTAAAATAGGTAAGCAGCTTGGTGTGAAGAAAAATAACTGTGGGAGCAATTATTAGAAAATAAAAGACATACAAGACCACTGATAATCTAACTCGATCTGGGGCTCCACGCAAGATCTCACCCCGTGGGGTCAAAATGATCACAAGAACTGTGAGCAAAAATCCCAGAACCACACGGGGGAACCAAGTGAATGACCTGCAGAGAGCTGGGACCAAGTAACAAAGGCTACCATCAGTAACACACTGCGCCGCCAGGGACTCAATCCTGCAGTGCCAGACGTGTCCCCATGCTTAAGCCAGTACATGTCCAGGCCAATCTGAAGTTTGCTAGAGAGCATTTGAATGATCCAGAAGAAGATTGGGAGAATGTCATATGGTCAGAACTTTTTGGTAAAAACTCAACTTATCGTGTTTGGAGGAGAAAGAATGCTGAGTTGCATCAAAGAACACCATACCTACTGTGAAGCATGGGGGTGGAAACATCATGCTTTGGGGCTGTTTTTCTGCAAAGGGACCAGGACGACTGATCCGTGTAAACGAAAGAATGAATGGGGCCATGTATCATGATTTTGAGTGAAAACCTCCTTCCATCAGAAGGGCATTGAAGATGAAACGTGGCTGGGTCTTTCAGCATGCCAATGATCCCAAACACACCGCCCAGGGAACGAAGGAGTGGCTTCGTAAGAAGCTTTTCAAGGTCCTGGAGTGGCCTAGCCGGTCTCCAGATCTCAACCCCATAGAAAAACTTTGGAGGGAGATGAAAATCCGTGTTGCCAAGCGACAGCCCCAAAACATTACTGCTATAGAGGAGATCTGCATGGAGGAATGGACCAAAATACCAGCAACAATGTGTGAAAACCTTGTGAAGACTTACAAAAAACGTTTTAGACCTCTGTCATTGCCAACAAAGGGTATATAAACAAAGTATTGAGATGAAATTTTGTTATTGACCAAATACTATTTTCCCCTAATTTTCAAATAAATTCTTTAAAAATCCTACAATGTGATTTTATGGATTTTTTTTTTCTCATTTTGTCTATCATAGTTGAGGTATACCTATGATGAAAATTTACAGGCCTCTCTCATCTTTTTAATTGGGAGAACTTGCACAACTGGTGGCTGACTAAATACTTTTTTTCCCACTGTATGTTTTTTAAGTCATTTTAATAAAAGCTGCTAATATAAAATATTCTAATTTATCTAGCCTAGTCCTGGTTACTAAGCCCTGTCTGTGAAAGGCCCAGTAAAATATATTTATATGTTATTTAATTAATATAATAATTGATTGATAATAATTGTTTCAATTAATATAATAACTGATACTTTTGACTTATCCCTTATCTTAAAAATAGTTTATCATTTTATAAAATGTTTTGTTTTTGTGAAAACCTGTATCTAAACTCTAAATCATGCTTTTTACAGTCATTTTACAGTTTAATATGTTACTATAGACATTGCCCTACTGTGCTCATATGGTATTCATTTTATTTGTGCAGCTCTTAAAATTGGTCATAAATTGCCTTAAATTTATTTTTAAAAATCCTGCAGATACCCTGTTGTATTATGGTACCATGTGGAGTAACTATTTTTTGAAGCACTTTTTTAACTGTCCTCATTTTGTGTTGAGAATGTTATGTAGGCCACTAATCAAAAATAGGTCCTCTGTACATTTGTTTGTTACATGCAATTGAGATGTTTACATGTGCTTGTTAATTAGCATAACTGCACAAGTTTTATAGTTAATATCTTTAAAAACAAATTAGATTATACTTTGATTTCCTTCAATAAAAGGAAATAGAGTAAGACGGTGTAAAAGGGTGTGGACCCTCGTCACTATCAAAGTTGCCCATTCCTGACCTACAGTAACAACCACAAAGAACACCCTAGCAACTGTCTAGAATACCCTAGTAACCACATGGCACACATAGTAACCACCCACAAAATACAGTAAATTGTGACAGTAAAGACATTTATAATGTTTCAAAAGATTTCTGTTTCAAATAAATGTTGTTCTTTTGAGCTTTCTATTCATCAAAACAATCCTGAAATCAACATTGATCATAAAAGAGCAGCAAATCAGCATATTAGAATGATTTCTGAAGGATCATGTGACACTAATGTAATGGCTTCTGAAAGTTCAGCTTTGCCATAAAATCAAATATATTAAAATTTGACAGGTACTTAAAATGTTTTTCTTGTACTTTTGATCAAATAAATGCAGCCTTGGTGAGCATATGAGACTTCTTTCAACAACACAATAACAGCTAAAACCAATTTAAATCACCCAAGACCAGCAAACCTTCTTAAGATAGTTTAAGCTGAGGTTTGTTTCAGAGTTGACTTGCTTAAATCCCATTTTATGTTAAGGAGCGATTTAAACAATAGAATTAGGTATATTTTATAATATTAAATCCTTTGACTTCGTTAAAATCGGTTAATTTAGGTGTTACTACATACATAATATAATTGGTTAATGGACAAAACATTTTACAACCTCATACACCAGTGTGTGGATATGGATCAATAAAGATTTTATTGGTTTTAATGAGATTCACATCTAAAAAAAAATCGAAACCGTTAATGATCCATGTACTGGATTTCACTGTGTAATTTTTTTGTGATTTTAATTGGTCTGTAGCTTTTTCAAACAAATGCTCTGATAATAATTTACTCACCTTTATGGACTTGAATACAAAGACTGGATTAGTGAGGATGGGCTTTGTTCAGAAACTAGAGAACCCATAGCTGTGCTGGTTTTGAATATGTAACGTTATAAGCAAATATGGTCAGTGTTCATTGTGCATGTTAGTGGTGTTGTGGGATATATGATATATCAGCAGGGCAGAAAGCAAACTGCTTTTCTAGCTGAAATGTTCAGCCAAGCATGCAGATCAGTACAACAAGTGTATTGAATGGAAATGTTGCAATAATGTTGATGTTTGCATGTTTTTGGCTTAGCTAAAGAGGATTTCTAGGTCTGTGTATGGCAAATTTGATTACTCAATTTAAAAACACACACACACAGCTTGGCAACAAAGTGTTCTGAACGAGTCTGTGTTTTTCTCAGCTCTTTTTGCCTTGGGCAGAAACTGCATCCTCTGGAAACATGAGATCAATCCGCCAACGATCGCCCCACATCCCATTCACACACACCAACTCACCCATCCATCAGCTCTTCAGCTCTCTGGAGCTGCATTTAGATGGCTGAGTATATAGAAAGGAGTTTCATACACTTTGCCATTAATTTATAGCAAACTTACAGATTCTTTCAAATAAATCTGCAGATGACATTGTTAAAATATAGTAATGCACACAGCCTAACAACCGCACCAAAGAGCAAACCTTAGCATCCAGTTAGCAATTTTGAACAAACTCCAAAACACATGAAACACTCAGCATCATGATAGCAATATTATAGCAACCACACAGAACATGCTAGATGCTGACTAACAACACCCTAGCAACCTCTAGAACAGCCTAGTAATGCCCTAGCAACCACCTATAACACTCTTGCACGTTAGCGCACACTTGCAACCACTCAGAACACCTTAGAAACTGCCTAGCAATTTAAATTTAATTTAGAAATTTAGTTTAGTGTTGTTAGTTAACTAAAACTATTAAAATATTTTTGTTAATTGAAATAAAGCTGAAAAATATCTATATATAAATATTATATGAAAACTTTGTTTTATTTCAGTTATTTAACAAGGCATTTTTGAAAGGGGTCATATGATGCAATTTCAATTTGTCCTTTCTCTTTGGAGTGTTACAAGCTCTTGGTGCATAAAGAAGATTTGTAAAGTTGCAAAGATTAAAGTCTCAAATCCAAAGAGATATTCTTTATAAAAGTTAAGAGTCAACCACGCCTACCTAAAACGGCTCGTTCTAACGTGCCCCCAAATATCTACCTCACTATGTGGGAAGATTTGCATACACGCCCAAAAGGTTCACGCAAAGAAAGAAGGCGTAACTTTTATCTTGCTGTAGTATTGTTGTTGCCGCTGCCATGTCGTGAAGGCGCTGTGTGTTTCGTTGTGAAAGCGAAACTACTTTGTTTGGCCTTCCAAAAGAGGACAATATCCGCTTCGTCATGCCTAGAGCTGATCCGTGCTGGTCGCTGAGGAAATACATCAACTTCGCGCTGTGGATCGCCGGATTGGTTTTCACCGTGGACGAAGCAGAGTCCAACCCGGGGTCGTCACATGTGGTTGCAGCAAGCCCGAGGCATCCTCATCGAATCCGCGCCACGCCGTTATCAAGCCCGCCCGCCACGTGACTCTAGGCCTCCAGCTCCCTCACTCTAGCCCGCGGTGTTTCGTTGTGAAAGCGAAACTACTTTTTTTTGGCCTTCCAAAAGAGGACACGACTAGAAATCAGTGGTTAAGTTGTATTTACGACACTGTTCCAGAACAGTTCAACCCAAATATTCAGATGTGTCCATCGCATTTTATGGAGTTTCCTGATCCTGGTAGAGTAGACTACAATGCGGGGGTGGGGGGGGGCTGGGGTTGTGGGGTGGGGCGGGCGGACAGCTGTTCTGACTCACAGTTTGTAAGTACGTTTTTTATATTTAAAAGATTTGCCACTGACGATTTAAACGTGAGTTTTTTTGAGCAGTGTAGAGTAGCGCTTGTTTTTGGTCATTTCTCCGATCACAAATGCAGACATGGTTTATGTTTACGCGGCGTGATGCAAACGCAATGCGTAAAAAAGACAGTATAAGTCATTATAATCAGTAATTATCTCCCCACTGGATGCAATAAATGCCTTGTTTATAATGGGTTTTATTGTTTTTGTCTCGTCGTACCGGGACAAGGCATCACAATATGGTAAAGGGCATTTCCGTCTCACACTTGAGGTATTAGGCCAATCACAACACACTGGATAGCTAGCCAATAAGAGCACACCTCGCTTTTCAGACCGATGAACTTTGTAAAAATCGACGCGTTTCAGAAGGTGGGGCATAGAGGAAAAACAATAATATAATATGGAAAATAATGTGTTTTTTGAAACCTTAAACCACATAAACACATTTAACTACACCAAATACACAAAATAATGTTAATTTTAGCAATATGAACCCTTTAGTTTTAGTAATTTTTTATTAGTTTTTATATTTCTATTAGCTTTAGTTTTATACATGTATTTATATATTAAATTTACCTATAAATTTTATTTTTTTATTTGCCGTGGCAAGTTTTTTTTTATGAATTTTTTTTTTTTTTTTTTTTTTTTTTTTTTTTTTTTTTTTTTTTAGTAAATCTAGAAATATAAATAGACTAGTATAATAGTGAACAGATAGTATTTAAAACAACAGCAAAATATAAAAAAACAAAAACTAATAAAAATGACAAACTTAATGAGAACACAAAATATAAAAATAAAAGCTAAATTAATATAGTAATAAATTTCAATAGTAACTAAATAAGACTAAAGTAACACTGGTTTAGTTGCTTTGAAATACAAATTGCACATAAAGGTGTTCCAGTTGAAGTTTTTGAATATGTATGCACATATAATAATACTTTAAAATCCTTAAATGGTTTTCATGTTTTTTCTGTAATTTAATTTGTAGTCAAGGAGGCTCGTAACTTGGTGCCAATGGATCCAAACGGCCTGTCAGATCCATATGTGAAGCTTAAATTAATTCCAGACCCAAAGAGCGAGAGCAAGCAGAAGACAAAAACCATCAAGTGCTCCCTCAACCCTACATGGGACGAACACTTCAACTTGTGAGTGGCAAATAAACGTAACTGCAATCAAGTGCATTCATTTGTGTGGATGTGGATGTTTCACATGTGCAATGACTGTTTCTATCTTCGTGTTACCATAGTAACCTCAGAGATACAGATAAAGACAGGCGTTTGTCAGTGGAGGTGTGGGATTGGGATCTGACCAGCAGAAATGACTTCATGGGGTCGATGTCTTTTGGCATCTCTGAGCTGCAGAAACAAGGTGTCAACGGATGGTAAGCACTACCAGATACGAGATACCACCTACACATGAGACTTCAGTGCTCGAGGGTTGAGACCATTATCTTCATCTGTTTGGATTGTAGGTTTAAGTTGCTGGGCCAAGAGGAAGGGGAGTATTTCAACGTTCCAGTTCCACCAGATGGAGAGGAGGGCAATGAAGAACTGCGGCAGAAATTTGAGGTGAAATCCACATAATTTTTCATTTGTATTCACACATTTTTTACCTCTAGCTTTCTTCCCTTTCTGACATTATTCTGTTTTTTTTTTTTACTCTCCAGAGAGCCAAGATTGGCCCTGGCAATAAGAATACAGATGGCTCTTCAAAGAATGACATCTCTAAATATGATGCCAATGGCAACAAAGACCGCATGAAGCTCTCAGACTTCAACTTCATCATGGTGCTGGGCAAAGGCAGCTTTGGAAAGGTAGGACACACCATTCATTCATGTACACATTCTCATTTACACAAACAGCTGTGTTAGTAAAAGGGCTGGTGAAGCTAGCATGTTACCTTTTGAGATTGAGTTTTTTTTTTTTTTTTTGAAAGAAATTAATACTTACATTGAGCAAGGACACATCACACGGATCAAAAGTGAGGCGTACAAGAAATTTAAAGATTCTATTTCAAATAAATGCTGTTCTTTTGAACTTTCTTTTCATCAAAGACACAAAAATATAAGACAGCACAACTGTTTTCAACATTGATAATTAAAAGAAATGTTTCTTGAGCAGCAAATCACCCTAGTAGAATGATTTCTGAAGGATCATGTGACACTAAAGACTGAAATAATAATGCCAAAAATTCAGCTTCGCAGTCGCAGGAATAAATTTGATTTCCGGATATATTCAAATAGAAAACGGTTATTTTAAATTGCAATACTGTGTCACGTTCTATGCTTACTAAATGACTGTAGGCAATAAACGCAGCCTTGGTGAGCATAAGAGACTTCTTTCAAAAATATTAAAAAAGCTTTATGACTCCAAACTGTTGAATGGAAGTGTATTTTTATTATTTCTAAAAGTATTTAAAATTCTGTTCTTTTTAAAAATAGTCCGAAGTTTGGGAGAAAAAGTGTCCGTATTCAATATTCCATAGCCATACTCTCATTTATCAGTAAATGATTGAAAATTAACGCCACATTTATTTATAAATTAAATACATATGGGATATTTAACAAAAATTATGTCATTTGTAGGCTTTAAATTATGTAAATTAATTATCAAATCAATTATACATAATTCCGTAATAAATTATTACATTTATTTTTAAATTGAAATGAACAATTATTAAATAATTTTTACCACTATCCCTATGTCAGTATCACAATAATCACGTTCTCCTTTACTCTGTTTTTCTGCAGGTGATGCTTGCCGAACGTAAAGGCTCAGATGAGCTGTACGCAGTGAAGATCTTGAAGAAGGATGTGGTCATTCAGGACGATGATGTGGAATGCACTATGGTGGAGAAGAGAGTTCTCGCTCTCTCTGGCAAACCACCCTTCCTCACACATCTCCACTCGTGCTTTCAGACCATGGTACACATCACACTCTCTCTTTACACACACTTTACACACAGATGCACATACACATGAAAAACACATTATAAACCCATAATCAATTGTGTTGTGATTGTTTGTAGGATCGTCTCTACTTTGTGATGGAGTATATCAACGGTGGAGATTTGATGTATCAAATACAACAAGTGGGAAAATTTAAGGAACCCCATGCTGTGTATGTATTCACTCCTAAAAACAAACACAAAACAGTTAAATTATGACAACATTTTTAAATGTTATAATTATACATTTAATAGCACAAAATAGTATTTTAAATTATTATTTTAAAACTGGACTAATGGCTGCTGGAAATTCAGCTTTGCCAGCACAGGAATAAATTACATATTAATATTTATTAAAATAGAAAACAGTTATTGTTTAAATTGTAAAAAAATTCTTTCAGAAACATTACAAAATCTTACAGACCCCAAATGTTTTGTGTACAATATATAACTATTTCTGACATTTTATAAAAGCAATTATCATAGTCATCAGTTTGGTTTGTTGATGTGTCAGGTTTTAAGCATTAATGCTCATGCCAACCAACAATACTACTGTTATTTAGATTTATTCATAAGTCAGATCAGTAATTTAACTGGGTTTAATTCTATTTTTATTTATTTTTTTTTTCAATCAGGTTCTACGCTGCAGAAATTGCCATCGGCTTGTTCTTTCTTCAATCAAAGGGCATTATTTACAGGTGAAATGTTTGTTTGTTTGTTTGTGGATGTACCCTGAGTGCTCACTAGTTTGGCATAGTGAAGAAATTAGAACACCACAATGCCACAATGCCAGTAGAACACCACAATAACAATCTATTATAATAATACACAAAGTAGTATGCATTACTTTTTGTCAATATTCCACTGTGCTGTAAATTGTCCCTAAAGTTAATTTGTGCCAGTTTTAAACTAATTATGAATAATATAGAAAATAATGAAATTGAATCTCATGTTTCGTGATGCATTGCATTATTTATTTATCATACTCAAACTGATGTCAGAGCAAATATTTACTAATATATGTGTATGTTAACTGTTGTTGCTCCCTGGTTTTGTGTAGAGATCTGAAACTGGATAATGTGATGTTGGATGCTGAAGGCCACATTAAGATTGCAGATTTTGGCATGTGCAAAGAGAACATGTTTGATGGGGCCACAACCAAAACCTTCTGTGGCACTCCAGACTACATTGCCCCAGAGGTGTGTGTGGACATATGAGTGTGTTATATTAATTACAGTGAGTCTATGTTAGTGTGCACAAGGCATATATATGTTCTCCTGTGTTACAGATCATTGCATATCAACCGTATGGCAAGTCTGTCGACTGGTGGGCGTATGGAGTTTTACTGTATGAAATGCTGGCAGGACAGGTAAACTAATGCTACGCTAACATTCTGGGTCTAAATTCAGATTGGATGAGCCATTTTCAGAAGTAATTATGCAATTGTGATAGATGCAATGGTGCTAATGTGCTTCCTCTAGCCCCCTTTTGATGGTGAGGATGAAGATGAGCTTTTCCAGTCCATCATGGAGCATCATGTGTCTTACCCGAAATCCATGTCCAAAGAAGCAGTGGCCATATGCAAGGGGGTAGGCAAATACACAATTTATACATTTTTGTCTATGCTTGCATACATTAACAAACACTGTTACGTCTGCAGCTGATGACCAAGCATCCAGGGAAGCGCCTGGGCTGTGGACCAGAAGGAGAACGAGACATTAAGGAACACGCTTTCTTCCGCTACATGGACTGGGAAAAACTGCAAAGCAAGGAAGTTCAACCCCCCTTCAAACCAAAAGCAGTAAGTAAAAATGTAGCTCTGTGTGTGTGTGTGTGTTGTGTGTGTGTGTGTGTATCAGGTGGGTGCATCCTTTTTACACTTTTCTTTCTCCAAGTACACTGTATTTCAGTTGCAGTGATGGAAATTATTTCCATTTTTAAGTGTCTATTTTTCAAAGAAGATTTGGTGATTGTGGCCAAGATGCAGTGGTTCCAAACTGCTCAGTGCAGGAAGTAATGCGTCACTTCATGCTCTGCTGTTAAACCACAAAGATTATGAAAACACAAATATGTGAGGCAGTAAAGGTTTGGTTTTAGATTAAGGCACACAAACACTGCAAACAACAATAATGGAGCATTTTAAGAGTTTAAGCGTTTTTACTGTGTGTTTATTTTGCGGGTTGTCTCAGGATGTGGATATACAGTGACCCCAAAATATATTTGGACACTTAAACCACACTAAACTGTATACATTGTATTCATTTTAAAGACATATAGCACCATTTTCAACAATAAAACAGTACATATGCTGTTTCAAGGCCGACCAGCTGCTTTGGCTGAACAATGTGAAGGTGAATAATGGTAATCCACTGCATTTGCATCACTTAAATGAATTCATATTCATGACCCAAGCTGTGCTGCTCTTGGCATATGGAGTTACTTTTGTGTCCTTTTTATTTAATCAAACATACTATGTTTGAGAGCAAAACTGATTATATTGTAATTAAAAAATAAAAGTTCTTGCTAAGAATGTTTTAATTACAAAAATAAAGTAATTGATAACAAAACTCTTGTCATTGCAAATAAATATTCGATGCAGTTCCCACACTTTTCATTCCGCGCCCATATATTTTGCTCTCTGTTCTGTCATTTTTTTTTAAATCTTTGCTTGCAAGTTTTGCCTATGAGTGAAGCTGCATCTCAGTGGGTGGTAGCAATGCACCAATATGAAAGCCCTGTTTCTATTGCTCACTTTTGCGCTTGGAGCAATAGTTTGGTCACACCCACTGCACGGTCCCAGTTGTTCCATGAAGAGGGTGCGTTTTAACACAGGGCTTAATACACAGTCTAATGTCCTAACAATTTTTATTTTTTTTACTGTAACAATTTTAGTGGACCTTCAACTTAACATATTGCATAATACAGTTGAATGAGCCATGAGTCATTTCAGAGCAGTCTCTCTCAGTCGTGTTCAAGGGTGCGTTAAATATGACGGCGGCTGACGACATGCTATAATGGCCTAGCAAAATCCAAAATTTTACCATATTTCATTGTACCAACCTGCTTTTGTGGACCCAGGATTTACAGTATATTCAGTATAACTCTTCTTTCTGCCCATTTGGCACAGCTCAGCCATGTTAATTTAATCCTAATATACATTTACCCACCTATTATCAAACGCCTTCCTAGAAAATAAAACATTTTCTTCTTACATTGTGAATTCTTTTGACAAATTCATTATATATCCATACCTGGTAACAGGTACATTAGCTATAATAGGCTTAAGCTATACATAACAATTTATGAGATTAATACTGTTTTTTTGTTTTCCCTAAAATGCACTTTAATGTATTTTAGGGAAATGCATAACTTTTTAAAATGCAATTTTGATCATATGAGGCAAAAATATATTATTTGTTGGCTAAATGTTGCACCTGCTTAGCGTTTCTCATATTAATATCTTTATTCTTATACAAATACCACAAAATGCATGAAAAACACATACAAACCATATACAGTCACAAAGAGTTTTTCAGACTTTATTTTTTAAATTTAAAAATATTTTTTTTGCAATCTTTTATATACAATATAATCAGTTTTGTTTGGTTGAATAAAAAAAGACTCAATAGTAATACTGGCATGTGCACTATATCTCTGAAGAACAGAAGTCATATTTGGTTTATTTATATATATATATATCACAGCTGCAACAACGTTTAGGTCTAGTTATTAAAGTAACAATATTGGTAAAGTGATTATCTTTAAGCTTTCAAATGGTATTTCATATAAGTGTATCCATAGCAACTAGGCATTTTGTATATGTGAAGGGAGGCTGATGAGATTTTAAATGCGTCTCCCACTTTTCAGATCATTCCTGAGCCCCCGCAGTTAACAGAGATTGCATTAGGTTTTTTTTAACATTTGATTTATTTTGATGATAAGTCTTTACATGTATAGATGACCATGTAACAGTGCAGCCTGAGTCGGGTTAAAAAAGTCTAAACATATATTTCTGATAATACATTTGACTATGGCCTGATTGGCCGAGTTTTAGTAAGCCCCGCCCCCACATAATTCTGCATTCAGGAGTGTGTGAGGTGAATTCAAAGAATAAATATTTAAACATTTAAATATTGAATTAAAATGATTTCACCCATTAACAGGTAAGTGGTTTGGATACAGATCCCTTATTATTTTCTCACAATCCTTTCACAGTCCCTCTTCATCTGCTCACTTCTTTTTGAATACTTGGAATTGACCAATTCCACAGATCACATTTTTCTGAATGCTGCCTCACCTGAAAGCTAAATGCTTCTTTAACATGTGTTGACTTATATTCTGTCATAGTTAAACAATTGGCAGCATCAGGAATATGTTTCCAACACAGAAAATGATGTGCATGAAATGTTTGCTCAAATGAGAGCAGGAAGGTGTTTGTTATTGTTTGACTGCCAATTAGGGCTGGGCAATAAAATGATAATTATCGCGATATAATCTTCCTCGATAAAACGATAACAAGAGTTTGTTAAATGTTCAATATGATGTTTTTGCTCCAAAAACAGAATGAAACCGCGCTACTCATTTGAACCACGCAACACAGACCATTTATCCACTCGGCTTCAAACTAAGTTCAAACGGTAGCGCAGCGCGAGCTCACTCGAGCAGATGAGTTATTCACTGATGTATTATGTCATCAGTCAGGTGAACCGCTAAAAACAAGAGCCTGTGAGATCCAGTGTGAAGCGAAGAACACTAATGACTCTGTGATTTAAACTAGTTTAATGCCAGATGAAACAGCACTGACAAACAGTAGAAACACTGGGCGCAGTGATAGTCAGAGAATGCTCTTTTCACAATCAATACCAATTTGCCATCATTTACCAATGTCTTGAACCTAACTGCACCATGGGATTGATCGGCCGAAATTGGATATTTCATGTCGAATTTTCTTAGTTTTATTCCTTATTTTTAGACATGTCTAACATGTTATTAAAGAAGTCAATCAGACATATAAAGATTTTGTGAGTTAAGCTATACATTTAAATGTATTAGATACTTTGTTCATTGCAATACCAAAACACCTAGAAACCTGGTATTGACGTTCCGCATTGTGTGGTTTTAACTGTGTTTATCATTATTTAAATGTATGCTGCTATGGAAGACCAATGGTTCATTTTAATAAAACTCAAACCGAATAATTCAATTTCCCCATATAAACATACAATTTTACAGATGTTACTGTTTTTGATAATGAACAATTTATATCTGCATCCTAACTCAAGCTATTACTACTGTCAACTCAAGCTACTATCAAATGTGCATTTCTAAGAGACATTTTTTTTAAATATTAACATTGCAGCCTGCACTGCAAACTGTGCTGAAGATACACGTCATCAAGGTCAGGTAACACAAACCTGTTTCATGATTTGAAATACAATATCACTCATTAGAACTTATAGTTCCAATTAGAACTCATTAGAAATACATTTTTCTATTAAAATATTTAATTTGTTAAGGAAAAATGACTGGAAGAGTGTAAAGAATTCAAAAGATGGTGTTTGTCATGTTCTGACCATAAAGAGTCATTTAAAACCACAAATAATGGTCTGGTTTCTACAACTTTCACTTAGGAGCAAACATTTGCCTTTAAACTTGAAAGAAATAAAGAAATAAAGATTTATAATTTATCGCGAGAATTATCGATTTCGTGATCATTTTTTTGGCCATATCACCAAGCCCTACTGCCAATATGTGCATGTATTTTAGTTATGCAATATACTGTAGGTATGTGCTCATCATTTTCTGTCATTACACATTTACTCAGTTAAGACTGTTACGATAAAAGTACAGTTACTGTTATCACACTTTTTAATTATAATTTTTTTCTTTTTCAGTTTTTTTTTAGGCTTTCATTTGTCATTGATTCCTCATTTGTTTGCTCATGCCATACCATCATTTTCCCATCCCATATCTCTCTTCTCTCGTCTTCTCTACAGTGCGGTCGAGACGCAGAGAACTTTGATCGTTTTTTCACCCGCCATCCTCCCGTCCTGACCCCTCCTGACCAGGAAGTGATTCAAAACCTGGACCAAGAAGAATTTCAGGGCTTCTCATTCAATAATCCAAATTTTGTATCTGTGAAATCTAAGTAACCAGTTTTAGCCAAGCTCAAAATAGGGACCAATAAGATTACACGTCTTGAAATTACATAATGTGAATGAGCCAATGAGAGAGTTCAACCAGATTGATGGAGGAATGGAGGTCATTTCCTGCTTACTATTTCTTATTTGATTAAAAGGATCAAGGAAAGAGACTGACTAACTTTGTTAATTAACCTATAAAGAGTGAATGTGTGGCAGCTTTGCAAGATTTTGACTATTTGATGATTGATATATCATGGACTGTAGAGTTATTGGTTAAAAAAAAAAAAAGTATCTGGATAAATCCAGTGTCCTGGTCACATTTCACCCCTTAATAACAATAATAAAATTAATTTAGATTTTTGCTTCTATTTATGTTTTTTGCTGACAGGATATATTAACTTCTATATGCAAATTTAATGAGAATGAGCCGTAAAAGTACTCAAATAGGATAATAACTAATGGCGCTGCAGAACATTGGCAATTGGTTTTACAATAAAATAGGTGGAAGAAATCCTATCCTTTTATTTATTAACATGCTTTTTCGTTGTCATTTCGTTTTCATTTTGAGGTGAAACGTTAGCTAGACATGCCCTAGAGGTTTTAAGAGATTGACTCATTGGGCCTCATTCATGAAACATTCATAAATGGAAGTAAATATTCTGAGTAATTGTCGCGGCAAACTTGGGTCGGAAAACAACTTCACCGAAAACTCTCCTCCGGATTCCTACAAAACTTCGTGTGCGCACTTCACGATTTGATTAGTTACACAATGTTTTAATGTTTAAATGAAATTCCAATGAATTCATAAATAGGGCCCATCCGTAGCCTCCTCATTTCCAATTACATAATCCCTCACGCGTTGCAATTTCAGTCTATAACTTGCATGTCCCAGGAATGCTGGGAACTAATTGTGCCGGCACAGTGTTTTTCCAGCTGAGACGCTTTTATTGCTATAATTTGGAATATCCACGGCAGTAACGCATTACTAGTATCTCATTTTGAAGAATATTACTGAATATAAAAATGCAGTAACCAGCAATGTTAACTTCTCTATTGTTGTTGTACAAGTAGGATGATGGGTCGGTGTAGCCTCATATTTGTCCCGCCCCTCCTCCATTGATTGGACGGCTAGGTAAAAAGTGACAGTGACAAGCGCTGCATTTTACCCAAAGCTAAAAAGTTTATCAGCTCCCAGCTACAAAAAAATAAAACCAAAAAAAAAAAACAGAGCAAAACGACCTTTCGTAAAACAGAGTATGACGGCAGTGCATCACAAACATTCTCATTAATCTATCATTTTGCCAAATAAGAACGGGAATGGGTTCGTTTAGGCACCATTTACACTTGGTAGGGAGCAGGTGTACATTTCTTTCGTACCAACTAACATTTTGAAAATACAAACACTTTCATGAATCCGAAAATTTACGTCAGAATGACTTTCCGAACGATTTACACAAAAATTTGTTCTGCTCGTGTTTCATGAATGAGGCCCAATGTCTCTGATGAAACATATCTTTAGAATATCAAATATAGCCAAATCTTTCTGTCTCCCCCTCACACACTCGCACATACACAAACCATGCGCCTCAGATGAACCATTTACCGCTTATTGATCAGGATGTTTATTGGGTCACCCCATTTTAGTGCTTTTTTTGGGTTGGGTGTCGTACATGTGTTTGTGTGAAACTGTGCCAAGTCAGAGATTAAAGTTTAGGAACCGGTCATGCAACATGTAGTTTTTCAACCAGTGCTGCTTGGATACTCATAACCACATCCTTAAACCAACTGGAAATAATAGTGATATGACTACAACAACTTAATTCCAGATATGATGATTATGATGATGATGTTGTAACTACTTACGAGAACATATCTTTTTGTCATTATTCTGCCAAATCTGTGATGTATGACATTTTTTGACTTGTTACCTGTGCCTGGCAGTGTTTTGATCAAATTACTGTGAAACTGGACAGACTGTTTCTATAGAGGAAAATATATGAATATGTATTTGGAATATATTAATGATTTCTGTATATCTGTATATTTTCCTTCTCTGTGTTTATTCTTGCATACACAAACAATGTCTCTGAATACTGATATTTTAGGATAAGTTAAATATAGTACTTACATATGTACTGTAATTTCTAGATGACAATATTTCATTTCATTTACATAACTGCTTTTCTGATAAATATATAAATGATTTACTAACCTATAAAATGCAAAATTAACAGTAAATACCATAACAATCTGCATACTCTACTAATAGTACAATATGTGTGGTGTACTCCGACCCCTGGACCACACACAAAAGCACTCTCAGGTCTCTGTGGGTATATTTGTAGCAATAGCCAAAAAAACATTGTATGGGTCAAATTTATTGATTTTTCTTTTATGCCAAAAATCATTAGGATATTAAGTAAAGATCATGTTCCATGAAGATATTTAGTAAATTTCCTTCTGTAAATAGGCCTACATCAAACTTCATCTTTGATTAGTAATATGCATTGCTAAGTGCGACGTTCATTTGGGATAACTCACAAAGCATGCGGATTTTCTCAATATTTTTAGTTGTTTTTGCACCCTCAGATTCGCAGCTTTTCAAATAGTTGTATCTCTGTAAATATGGCTCACAAAGTCTACATCAAAACAAAAGCTCATCCATCAATTGAAAACTGCTTCAGAGGGATGTATAATACTCATTTCGAAAACAAATTGATCCCTTTGACATACCAGTAATTACACATATGGTCACACATGGTCACATATACAGTATATATATACTGTATATAACTAGGTATCTTATGCTCACCAAGGCTGCATTTATTTGATCAAATATACAGCAAAAACAGCACAATTATGAAAAAAATTACAATTTAAATTTTATACATTTTATATTGATGGTAAAGCATCATTACTCCAGTCTTCAGTGTCACATGATTCTTCAAAAATCATTCTAATATGCTGATTTGCTGCTCAAGAAACATTATTAGCAATGTTGAAATTGGTTGTGCTGCTTAATTTCTCTGTGGAAGCCATGACATTTTATCAGTATTTCCATAATCTTTGTTGAATAGAAAGTTCAAAAGAACAGCATTTATTTGAAATGGAAGTATGTTGTAACTTTATAAATGTTTTATTGCCACTTTTGATCAATTTAATGCATCCTTACTTAATAAAATATACATTTCTTTAAAAAAAAAACTTACTTTTTGGTTACATAATTACCCATTTTGAGTATATAGAAAATAAACAGGCAACCAGCAGGGAATAGATTTTGAAACCTAAATATTGATAGTGTTATTTATAATGTGAAAAGTTCATTAAAAAATACATAGCCACAATGCTTTCATTAGTTGACTATTTTTTTTAAATAAGCTATCAACAAACTCATTTGAACTCACACATATGCTTAATTATTATCCTAATGTAATAACATAATCATCCAAAAGGAGTGTTTTGCGTGTGTGATCAAATTGTGGGTCTTCTGGGTCTCACGAGGACATGATGGAGCAGTTATTGAGTAGGTACAGGGACCTGACTCTCAAGAAGTACTTCTCTCCAAGGCCCTTATTCTTGAGCAGGTTTGGGCCTCTAGCAGAAGGTAGGACTTTGTCTTGATTGTCCTCCATCTTGAATGAAAAGGCATTTGGTGTCTCTCTGTTCCTGGTTTGTGTGTTTAGTGCAGCAACCTTCTGAGCTGTTGGCTGCAGTTGGGTGGGACACCTGTACTGTTGTCTTCATGTCCAAACGTCCATCTCATTTTCATGGGTGTGTTTTAGATGTTTATGGTCCGGTCTGCTCTGCTCTGTACTGTCCCTCCATGTTATTTGTGGTTTAATTCAGCCTCTTCCAGACTGTCTCTCAAAATATGTAGTTCTGTTAGTCTCTTTTGTCTTGAGTTTTTGATTCTGATGTAACTTCAAGCTGTGGTTTCATCTTCATCAGTTTCCTCTTGGTCTTTTTAGCTGTTTCTGACTTCTAGTTATCCTCTGTGGTGTTTGTGTGTGTGTGTGTGTTAACTTACTGTTTGTATGTGATTAAAATGACAGACATTTGCTTTAAAGTCAACATAAAATCACAATAGAACCTATCTGCTGTTTTAATACTTGTTTCTGGTAATTTGGCATATTTTTCCAAAGTGCTTTCCTAATCCATCATCAAATTGCTCCACATCTGAAACAACTCTGATATCACCAAGGCCTTGTATTAACCAAGTAACAGTTTTCATGCAATTTCTGATGGACAATTTCTTTCTTGTTGAATATCCTGATTATCTCAAAAACAAATAGCGTTGTAAAAGTAAAATAGGTTGCAAATGCAATTTTATGTTGACTTTGAAACCTAATTTTAACTGCATTTCTAGTAATTGTCTTATTGAAGTGATGCATAATGCAACATGCCAAATTTTTTTTTTTTTTTAAAAATGCCATATTTTGTGTAGATGGAAAGAGTTATATCACTACGAGACAGAAAAAAGTAAAACACTTAATATTTTTACTTGTCGTATAGATTTGTTTTCATAAAAATTAACATACGTTCATCTTCATACTGACGTTGACTAATGTGTATTTATAAATATTCATTGTTTTTTTCATAATACAATAATTCACTAATGTTAATTTCCACAAATTAATGTTAAGAATGTAGCACTACCAGTACCATTCAACCTTTAGTTTGGGTAAATTTTTTTTTTATTTTTTTTTTTTTTTTCAAATCACTTTTATTTACAATCAATTCTACTAAAAAAAAAAAAACTAAAAACACTCATATTGAGAAAAGTGACAGTAAAGACCAATAATTTTCTTTTCAAAGAAGATCCTGTTCTTTTGAACTCTCTATTCATCAAAGAATCCTGAACAATATTAAGCTCACACTCAGTCGTGTGGGTCACGGAAAACACTGAAGTCTGGCTGTCTGAAAAAATTACAGCTTTGCGCAGCTTACATGATAAGTACATTTTAATACATATGCAAATCGAAAGTTATTTTTAACCTGTAATATTAATTTCAAAATATTACTTTTACTGTAATTTCATTTATCTCAAAAATCTTTTACTTGTTTTTTTCTTCTTACCACCCCAATTTTTTTAACAGTAGATATGGGTTATGAAAATGACTAAATGCTACATACAGAGCCTGTTCTTCTGTATGTATATTCGCTATCGAAAAATGGTTAAACACATTTTAAAAAAAATGTGTAAAGTTGTGTAATGAAACTTTGATCTTGACCTTTAACTAACCTTGCGTTCGTTCAGGTTACTGTCACGTAGATCGTACCTTGGGCACATTCATAAACTCTCTCTTTTTTTTTACTTCTTTGTGCAAAAATCGGATCGGACCGCCTAGGTATTCGACAAGAGTTCACCAAGACTTCTGTTGAAGGCTGAGACACCAACGATAAACTCTTCAGTATGAATCCTGGACCAAATGAATTCAGGCTTCTCCTACCCAACCCTGAGGTTTGTCATTCAGTTTAAAAACACAGCTAAACCCAAACGCTTGCTCATTCAGGTGTTGAAGCTGGAGGCGGTCTTACTCCACCCAGAAAGCATTATTTTTGTCCCTGGCATCTTGATTGTCCTCTTCTCTTACTTAAAAAGACAACACCCCGACCAAATCATACAGGAACCCAAACCAGGATTCATACGCAAATCCTAACATCACACCCTCGAAACTCTGAATTGAAATCGCCGAGGATAGAGAACGTTATAGAAAGAGTGTATTCTAGTCCCATGAGAAGTGTCTTGTCTTTTCCTCTGCTCCGATGCGCATGAGAATTATCCTTTAGCATCGTCTTTCTTGAGGCACATTCTCCACCAGCTCATATATTCCAGCTAAGTCAGTCTCTTTTCCAGCAGTGCTAGCGGCGCCAAAAGCTCGTTTGCGCAAAAAGATTAGGGGTCTCGTGAACAACATGGGGGCAGCCAACTAATGCTTTTTTCCCTAGTGAGGGGCTAGAGTTAAGCTTAATGTACTGCAACTCTTTTAAGTTAAAAATCTCGGTATTATATGATTCAATAAGCATGCTTTGTGGGGCTTGTTTTTTTATTGCAATTTGCAATAGTCAAGTTGCTGTGCATGAGTAATGTGGTAGATTGAAGCATCAATATCCCAAGATAGCATATTAGTCTAGCGATATGTTTCAGATACATGAGTGTGATCTCATCTTCCCGCCCAGCTTGGTCTGAGATTTCAGCGCAAGAGCTTGGGTCATTAGGCATATACAAGACGCCTGGACAATAACAGTCCCAATAATGACATCCTTGTTAAAATCGGCATTGTAATTTTACATCCCCAGGTGCGATAATGGGGCATTCTGTTCATGAGAGGCGCTTATAACAATGTGAGTTATTTATGAATGCTTGAAGGAAAGTAGCATAGGAGGGTCGCATCAAGGCTTGGATTTAGAACTTTACGGCATGCAACTCAAAAAGCACATAGAAAAAAGCTTTTGAAAATCAAAATGTTTACTTGAAAACATTCACTTATTTAGTAGTTCCATTAAATTATCGTCTGATTTAGTTTGCCTTTGTGTATAACTATATCCTTTTTGTTTATTATAGTGGTATTAGGATATGTTATTTCAGCGATCACGAATATAAGCTCTGATGATTACAAAACAGTCCTTTGAAAATCAGATATGAATCGACGCCTTATTTGTGAAACAAGCAATCATCACTTGCATTTTGGGAAGGTTTTTTTAAGTTTAAATTTTTCTGGGAATTCTGTGCATGCTCAGTTGTTATGACTACTACATTCATATTTATAAGATAAAAATCAAGACGGTAACTTATGGACATATAATCATAATTATTGGACGCTAAAAGTAAAAGTAATCTTTCTGTCACTAATTAGATACTTTGTATGCTCATATTTCCAACCATTTTTAGCATAATACAAGTCATTAATGGACGTTCTATGCATTTGCGACGTTACAATTCTTGACACTTTTTGTTCATTGTGTACGAGGACATGTGCTGCAATGTGCGACTTGATACACGTGTATAACCTTCGGACTTTTTGGTCCTGAAGGTTCTGAGGCGATGTCGTAATTTGTACTTTCCCCTCATAATTATGGACGTGTTTTTGAGGTCTGCGTTTTTTGAGCTTGTTTATGCATAAGGACTTCGTGTCATAATTGATGATTTAATTAAAGTACCCTCATTGTCCATTTTTTCGGCCTTGAGTCTAGTGGAATTCGGATTTGTTACAGCGAAGGAGAAGTCTGTTTAGCCTAATGCCGCTCAGTGACTGGCTGGTATAAAAGAAAACCGAGTCCTACAATCAAAGAAACCTATACCTAATCATACTGTCAAGGCAGGCTTGAGCAAGCAGTGACTGTAGGCATTACATAAACATGAAATAAATAGATGAAAGATATGCTTAGAAAAAAATGGATAATGATTAGGAGTACACAGCGGTCTTCAATACCAGGGCTCACAGAAAAGTGCAACGCGTAATGATAATGCAGAGGACGCGCGTGATCTTGGCTCAATTATGAGAATCTGACAATAGTGCGCTGACTAAAGCGTGAGAAATGTATAATGGTACTTTTCAACCTTTACTATGTTTCGCAGAATTAAGTTTCCATGCATTTCTTTTCAAATGCATTGTGATTCAATGGACAGATACGGGTGCATGGGCTGTTGCATTGGCAGATCGCTTGACAAAGCGCAGTTAGTAGGCCTGTTTATTGAATTGCATCGAGGGTTGCATATCACTGGCTGCACAGATTATACTATGTGATTCATGATTCACTTTATAGAGGCTGAAGAACTTAAATCCGCACCAACTTGAAACTTTCTAATGTGCCATATATTTTTGTGGGGTAATCTGGCAAGTGTTGGGCGAGCGCATCGTAATGTGGCACGTATGTGTCCTGTGTTAAACAGACTCTCACAAAGGATGTTTTATCGAACCCGAGACCGGGCTAAAGTGCATCGCCTCGGTAGAGCGGCCCTTGCTCTTCAGAACTTGTGTTTAAGCTTATTAACGTTGCTAATGTTTCAGAGTAATGGTTGGATGCTTTTGTAGCCGCATAGATCTTAATAATCGTTTATGGTGTGTAGAACATTTCATTTATGTTTTATTTGTAATTAGATTATATGAAGATGAGGAATATATATCTAGAAGTCTTCGTCCAAATGACAACCAGCATTGTGTGATGCATGTAAAACGTGAAACGTATCATTCTGCTTTCTCCTTAGGTGTAAAGCTGGAAAAAATGGGATAACCATTTAGCGTCAATGCTATATATAGAATAGTTTATGGAAATTTTTATTGTATATACGTGTATCTGAGGAGCGAGAATATGTTTGTGAAAGACCTGTGGCCTGAGACTATAATAAGATGTGTAACGCTCAGAAAAGAAAGAGATAGGATTAAAACGCTGTTGATTTAAAAAAGCAACTGTAGGTAATTTTTTGACCTTTGAATACGATCTTTTGTCAAATCATCTGAACTTCATAATAAAGGCAACAATGGCTTCTGTTTCTTTTCCGTTTTTTTTCCAACCCTCAACGACATTGCGTTTGGGAGGATTGTAGAGTTGATGAATGGGTATGAAATATACCTGCTTAAAAAGTTGCGGTTGCTTTTGGCGTGTTCAGCAACAAAATGCTTGTGTAACTCTACACTAACATGTTGGTATGTTGCACGACAGTGAAATTCCCGCTCACTTAACTTGAGGCTGGCATTAAGTTCCGATAATAACAAACAATACATACATTGGCGTTAACATGTAAGCGTTTTACATGAAACGTGTAGGTTGTTGCTGACAGCCTTAGCTAGGGGCATTCCTGGTCGAAGTCGATTCTTGTGCCTGAATGCAGAAGTTAAATATCTCTTGCCGGCATGTGTGCGTACTGTACAAAATGTAATAAATGACTAGATGGGCCTTTACACGACCACACTGCTAATTTTGTCACACCTCAATCCTAAACATACACATTGTAAACCCCTGGCCCGCCTCTGTCATTATATTCTTCCTTGTGTCATGGTTTAATATATCATAATTTTTAATGATGATTTCTTTTTTTTTATTTACTATGGCTTTTAAAATAAGGGCTTGTATCCTGTAGCAAGAACTCAAAATGCCCCCCAAACATGTTTTATACTTATGCAAGACTAAAAAAAACAACAGAGATACATTTGCAAGCATTACACATTAACTTTCATCGCAGTACAGTTCAGCAGTGAGTGTGGCTATGGGGCAGGTCTATGGCGCGTTGGTGATTGGCAGCCGATGCTATTTTGTCATGTTATTTATTTATGCTCACCATGTGTATTATTACTTAAAGCTTTTTCAAATTGCCTAAACTGTGTGTTTCATAATACTTTGTACAGTTTGTGTTATGAGTTGTCAAGGTTATGAGTCCTATAAGGTTCTGGCTCATCCGCAAAAGAAAACTTAGAAGAATTGTGTAAGGTCTGAAGTCTAATTTCAGGATGCTTTTGCTATTTAAAAGAGTTTACTTGCTTTAAAAGGGATATCTCACCCAACAATTGAAAATTATTCACCCTCAAGTCATCTTATGTGTATATGACTTTCTTCTTTTAGACGAATGCAATAATTGCTGTGAATGGTGGTCGAGATTTTGAAGTAAAATAAAGTGCATCCATCCATCATAAAAAAAGTACTCCACACGGCTCTGGGAATCGTGGTAACTACTGCTGTATTGGACAGTTAGCGGAAGCTAGAGATTTTGGTTTATAAAGTTTTAAATATGGACATTTGTCTTACAGAAGGCCTTTATTAACCCCCTCTTCGTCTGGCAGCCATGTTGGATGGCACTTTTATGTATGGATGATTTGATGTAGGGTTTTAGGGGGCTATTTTTTGCGGCTTCAAAATCTCACGCCCCCATTCACTGCTCATTATAAAGCTCGAAGAGCTTTAAAAACAGGGGGGGGGGTTTTTAAGGCCTAACTCTGATTTATTTCATCTCCTGAAAGCGTAAGAAAGTCATATACGATACGAGCATATCTCATAAATTAGAACGTTCGTGGAAAATTCTTGTATTTCAGTAATTCTCAACGCAAGTGGGCGAACTGACCCGTGTTATTAATAGTTAAACTGGCAATGCCACAGCAGACTGAAGTATTGTTTACACAGTCAATTTGGTTCGTTTTATTGTGCTGATTTTTCTGCTAACGCCGGCCATTAACAAAACCACCATTCCCTATCTTCAACAATTTAGGAATATGATGACAATGGCCAATTCATCCTAAATTGAGCAACTCTCCAAAACAGGGTACCTGCCAACACGTTTCCTGCAGCTCTGCAAAATGGTTCTGCTTCACAATACAGTTGTGGTTCATCATAGGTGAGCTAGCACAATCATGTTGAATGACACTGCTGATCTGGACACAGTTGTCGCGAAGACAGCATCCATTCTGATAAAGCTGCGGCTTTACAAGGAGGGTAAGCCACAAACATTCCTTGCCAAAGAAGCTGGCTGTTCACAGAAAGCTGTATCCAAGCATGTTCATTCATGATAGACAAAGTCGGTGGTATAGGCAAGACATGTTTGAAATATGAAAAAAGAGATGGCAGCATACCGAACTCGCTGAGAACCGCGAGCCTGATGGTAGATTGTCAAGCCAATTTGAGTTGAATTACTGAAATAAAATAACTTTTCCACAACATTCTAATTATTTGAGTAGCACACCTGTAGCACGCTAGGATGGCTTAGGGTGAGTAAATCATGGGTAGTAATTAACATTATTATTAGGGTGGAACTATCCGTCTTTTACTTTGCGACAGTATAGTCTGATGTTGCTGACCACCCATGGGCGGCAATCATTCTCCCTGGGGTCTAATATCAATGACTAGTATCTGACAATATGTTCCTATTATATTCCTGATTCGCGATTTTAGTGGAAGAACACCATTATTCAAAGCGTGGTACAAGGATTATCTTTACAAATATGTACTCATTACCTATGTGATGCTTTATTTGTGAAACTCATAGAATTATAATTATAATGGCGGCGGCTTAGCAGCACTACATCATGAAATAATATAAATATAATAATATAGTACCCTGTGGATTTTACCCTCGTTACATATATTATAATTCAAAGAATCGAATGCAGAATCAGAACAGAGCTTTTATTACCAAGTTGGTGTTGACAGCATGCACAACAGGACATTTTGACTTTGACGGGACAGTGCTGGCGCAGTCGTAGGAAGAAAGTAAGAACATAGTGGCATGGACATAATATAGTCGTAGCATACATAGGAATAACAGCATGTAGGGTCATGTAATTACAGACATACCATATAGATCAAAAACAAAATCAAATTTAAAAAAAAAAAAATTTGAATAAATTTTACTTTATATACAGTCATGAAATAGACAGTATATTATGTCCGGAAAAAATGTACTTGTTTAGATAAATGTACAGATATGTTTATTAGTGTGCGGATAGATATGTTATTTACAAAGTGTGAAGTTTAATATAAATATACTATGTTAGATGTGATGGATGATGTATAATTATGAAAGCTTAATTGTTAAGACTGAGTATAGCCTGTGGAAAAACTGTTCGTGTGCCTGGCTGTTCTGGTGGTCAGTACTCTGTAGTGCCAGCCAAAAGGCAACAGTTCGAAGAGAGAGTGGGTTGGGTGTGAGGGGTCCAAGGTGATTTTCTGAGCCTTTTTCCTCACTCTGGAGATTTAAAGATATTTGAGGCTGGGCAGAGGGGCACCGATAATCTTCTCAGCAGTCCTGACTGTCCTTTGTAGTTTCTTGATGTCTGATTTGGTTGCTGAATCCAACAGCACCAGTTATGGCATGATAGTAAAAAAAAAAAAAAAAAAACACAGACGACTAGTTCTTCAATGATTAGCAGTAGGTAGAAGCCTTGTTTATAGCAGCTTCCTGTGGCCTGGGCAGGTTGAATTTCCTCAGCTGGGCGAGGCCGGATAGTACATACCTTCTGGGGCTGTCCATTTTTGGTGCATGGAGTCTATTGTGCGCTGTGTCCCATTCAGAGTCCTGAGAGATTAGTGGTGCCGCGGGGAACCTAATGACTCCATCTGGGCAGACACACACAGTGCTGTCCATGATGTGAGTGGGTGGGAGTCTCGGGCAGGGGGTTTTCCCATCCTGAAGCGCTCGATCATCTCAACAGTTTTGAGCAGTGTTAAGCTCCAGGTTTGTTACGACTGCACTCGCTACGGCAGAATGTAGATAGCAGAGAGCCAGCGCTTTAACCTCACGGTCTGGAAGCATACGCTCGCAGCCTTGAATTAGGCCGATGAGTGTGGTGTCGTCTGCTAACTTTAGGAGCTTGACAGAGGGGTCCTTTGAAGTGTAGTCATTTGTGTAGAGAGAGAAGAGCAGTGGGGAAGCGGATGTGCAATCCGACCTGGGGGGCCAGTGGCATCGAGGGTACTAAGAGTCCTGGATGTGAGTTTTGCCCAGTCCTCACTAGGCTGGCTGTCCTGTCCTGTCAGGACGCTGGTGTTCCACTGACATATGATGGAGTGGGGTCATCGGAGAGCTGGTGAGTTTGTCTGAGAAAGGGTGCAGGACATGATGGTATCTGAAGGCCGAAGCATGAAGTCGCAGCAGAATAGGATCCTTGCGTAATTCCGCAGTCTGTCAGAGTGTTGCAGGATGTAATGCAGCCGCGATGTTGACTGCATGCATCGCACAGTACCTGTTTGCTCTGTGGCAAACTGAATAGGATCCAGCAAGGGTCTAGTGATGTACTTCAGGTAGGCCAGGACCAGTCTCTCAAGAGGGGGGGGGATCTGACTTCATGACCACAGATGTGAGAATCGACAGGTCTGTAGTCTTAAGTTGCCAGTGATTTTGGGCTTTTTGGGATCCGGAATGATGGTTGGAAATGGCTTTGAAGCAGCAGGGAGACTTCACACAGCTCCTAATGATCTGTTGAATGATCTGTGTGAAGATGGGGGGCCAGTAGGTATGGTCAGTCGGAGAGACTTTTTAATACATGCAGTGATAAGGTATGCGGCATATGGCAGTAAGTCATTTGGATACAAACACTTTCCTGTGATCAAAGTTATTATATAAGGCAGGAAGCTGTGAGATTATGATACATCGGAGTACAGTTGATACTTTACAAGTGTTCTTGTTACTATTCTGACTGAAAAAGTTCAACATAGTCCTTTAGCCTGTACTGTAAAAAATGACGCGGTGAAATGCTTAATGTAAAAAGACATGTACAAAATGTTTATATTATTTTTATAATACTTATGCTATCATTAAAAACCTGTTAAATGGGTTAATGGGGGCGGTAAATTCTCTGCCTACTATTAATTAACGGTGAAAATGTATTGCCATTACAATCTATTGGACATTAATTTTAACGATAGTAGAGACGAGCTGTTTGGAAGTGAAAAGACCTTATAATTTACAGTGAATTACCGTAAATGGACATTCCCAGAATTCCCTGCGTTATATTTCAAATTTTATGTTTTTTGTTGAAATAACTATGTTTCTTCTATGTTTTTTTCATAAATCATTTTGGGGTATTTATGTTGTATGTTACACTGATGTTGTAGAATGAATGAATGTTTGAATGAAATGCTGAAGTAAATGAATGTTTATTGCATTATTTCAGTTTCATGTGTGTTACCATGATGGTGTTTGGTAGTAGTGTGAATGACTACTCGGTGTCACCGACTTCTATATATGTTTATTATTAAAAAAGCTGGCTTGTGATGGGCTGTGGTTCATCTGTGACTTACTCACACGCAGCCTGCATTTGGTAGTTAGCATTGTATTTACAAAGATACAAATCCGATTTCATACGTCAATAGGTTGGTATATTAACATTAAATCAGTTAATGAAATTATGGTATTTAAGTTAAAACGGCGTAGATAACCTAAACGTTGTCTTAGCCGATGGTATTTGTTATGTGGCGGCAAAATTCTGGCAACCACAGCTGCCGGTTTTTTACCGTAAATTTTACGGAATTTTTTTACAGTGTATATAATAGCCAATTATATAGTGTCCAACCATTTATATTTTCCTTTGTTTTCGACTTTTACTATTTTTGAGTTTCAACAACACTAATTCAAAGTCGTCCAAAAAGAGTCATAGACTATAAAACAAAATTTTAGATTTTGGTGTACATTTAACATCTAATAGGCCTATGTGTAATTTGAACAACGGTGTTAATAAACGTAGGCTACGTGTTCTCTCAATATGCGCTCAAATTAATCGCGTTGCTATAACAAAGTGATTGTAAACGACCTTGTGAAAATGACAAAATGTTATATAAATTGGTTTATTTAACCCAATGTTGCATTGCGTAAGTTTATCTGTGCTGATCACGACACTATCGAGCGCAAAGTGAGAGGCGGTGCTTTACATCCACAATGAGGAGCAGAGACCCATCAGAGGCTCAGTCAAAACCACCTCACCATGATCCATGGGAATGCACACAGATCAGTCATGGGCATGCTGGTCTTATCAGTAGGAATACCGAGAAACCCTGAATTCACCGCAATTACTTTTGGGAGAAAGTTTTGCTTGGAGTTGATTTTTGATTTATAAGGTATGTTTGTAGCGTTAAAATGACGATTTACCTTCATGAAAGAGATAAACCCCAATCTCTCTTACTTTACGCGCAAAAGCGCACGGCATGAGGAACGCGCGTCAAAACTTCTCGCAAACTTCACTGACAAGGTCGCAGACATGTGAGTTCATCAACACCAATGAATTTCCATGTGGATAAGCCACTCGTACACTGATGCCAGAGAGCCGGGAGCAGGATGAAGGTGTGTAACCGTGGAGTGCAGATGCTCCTCTCCACGGCGGGGGCTTTCGCAGCCTTCAGCCTGATGACCATCGCGGTGGGCACCGACTACTGGTTGTACTCGCGTGGAGTCTGCAGGACCAAAAGCGTGAATGACAATGACACCAACCGAAAGAATGAAGAGGTACTTACGCACTCGGGGCTCTGGAGACAGTGCTGCTTGGAAGGTATTTTTTTATAGCTCAAATTATGATTTTATTATGATTTTTATTTTATGATTGCAAGTAAGTTAGCTATTGCTGTTGCAATATACCTGTGGTATAAGTTATTGTTGCAATAAAACTGTGGTAAATTGATTTTCATTAAATGAATGAATGAAATAAATGCGAATTTTCTGAAATGTCCTATAACACGCCACATGGCTGTTGGTTGAGTGTTACACTGTTAGGCTAGAGGATAATTAAATTATGGCTTACATACTTGCACACTAAAAAATGGTAATGTAAACCTAAACATTTCAATTAACTTAAAGTATTCAAAAATAGTATAACGTTACCAAATCAACCTAAATACATTAATTTATTCTAAGAAAACTATTATCTATGGGATAAATTAAGTGTGGGAAAAAAAAAAATAATAGCTTTTGGCAGGTTCACGGCACTTTAGTTGTAGCACAAAGATACATAAATTAGCCTTGGGCTATTTTTCATTGGTACAATAAGTTTTACTCATGCTTTTTTTTCTGTATCCATGCTATCATTTATAAGTAGCGCATTGGATACTCATGAATATAGTAAAGGCATACACTCTAATAGTAATAGTTAGCTATTCTTACTAGATTCCACTAGTCGATCTATATCCCACACAACCGCCACTTTTTGTAATGCTTGTGGGTCAGTTGACTATAAATGTTTATAATTTGGAGCCAATGAAACCCTCGTGGGATGATTCATTTATCTGATTTTGATGGAATTATTTTTACTTTCTCGCACAATACACGTTCCTCTAGTTTCGACCCATTTGTCAGGGCAGGCACCCCTCCTCCTAGGGGGAACTCATCTGGCCTATATCAGTTCAAAGTCAATTCTTTTAATGGAAAGTGTAATGAAGCGTTCACTCTGTTAAAAGGGCATCAAAGTGGCAGCGTTCACTTTACGTGTGTGAATGCAGGAGTGTGTATGAGATATTTAGGGTAGTAGTAGACTTATGAAAGCTGTTTGACACAGACCATACACTTTCTCTACTAATTGGTGTATAACATCAATTATGCACAAAAAGATACATCAACAGAAATACAGCTATTAAACATGCAGATGCATGTACATGCATGGGGCATCTACTTCACACACACACACACCACACACACACATGCCCATGCAGTGACTATACAACAACAACAAAAGAAAGCAATGGAACCCCACTTTAATTAGCTTGTATATTTTGCTTTAGATCTCTAATAATAGTTACTGTGGCTCATGATATTTGATATGTGGAATGACACTGAAAGAGAAAATGTGTTGCCCAGTTAAAAGAGAACTAGTGTTTGCCTGTCTGTGTTTTGAGAGTGTCTAATTAGATGGGAGAATATTGATATTGTTAATGATTTGATAGCATTAGTCCAATCATGTGGAAAATGGCATTGGCCATTAACTGAGGCATGTGTGATTGTGAATGTCTGGTGTTTCTTACAGGCATATTTAAAGGGGTTTGTAAGAACATTGATCATTTTCCAGAGGATGCAGATTATGAACAAAATGCTGCAGAATATCTACTGCGTGAGTATCTACAAATGTTTCACATTCAGTTAAAGGTCAAACACACACAATAAAAAAAACTTAGTGAAAAGCAGCACTTGTGAACTCCATAGTTTCCAATTGAATCCCATAGTTACTAGAGTTATTGTCACTGTTTCTACACATTTTGGAAAAGTGTGTAAAAGTACTGAATTTAATTTGAGTAATTGAGTCATTGAGTATTTGAGTATGAAAAAAAACTGTTTGCAAACTATTGCCACCATTCGGTTTTGTAAATCAAACTGCATCAGGTGAATATACGCAGGTTCTTGTCATGTTAGCACATGCTATCACTTAAAGAAAACCAATAAAAATAACATTGCTAACATTGTAGATTTTTGCAAGAGAACATCCTGACTTTAATTTCAATTCTACTTCAGTAAATCACTGCAAATGACTTTATATCAGAGACACTAATTTACAGATTAATGTGAAAATACACTATTAGAGATTAGTTATAATTTTTTGTTGTGTTTGTGTGACAGGTGCTGTGCGTGCCTCTAGTCTTTTCCCTATAATGAGTGTGGGACTGCTGTTCATTGGTGGAGTGTGTGTAGCCGCCAGTGAGTTCTACAAAAGCCGACACAACGTCATCCTGAGCGCAGGCATCTTTTTTGTCTCAGCTGGTATGTTCCTGCACATAGACTTTTACCTGATTATTTAAATGGGTATGTACCATAGATGTTTTCATATGTGTCAATTATGATTGTATCTGCAAACAGCAATCACAGGGTGAAGCACCTCAATATCAGCCCAGTATAAGGTTGAGTAAACTTGTTTGATCATAGTAAAGCAGATTTTGCTTTACTTGTAACGTTTTAGCCTTTACCAGTAGGTGGCACTGTAACAAAATTTATGAGGTTTTCTTAAAACAATGAAATGGAAGAAATCATGCTTTAGTAAATCATATTTATGACATAAGAAGTCATAATTAGAACATAAAGAGTCAAACTTATGGCCTATGAGATAAAAAGCTGAATTATGACAAAAAGAGGACATTTTAAGAAAACAATCGAGATTATGACAAAACATTTTTAGATTAAATGTCGTAATTATGACAAAAAGTCAATAATGACATGAGTTGAAATCATGACTTAAAAAGACATAATTGTGATAGAAATGTTGTCCTTTTGTTTCATAAATGTGGCTTTTTGTCATAATACATAATTATACTTTTATGTCATAATTTTGACCTTTAATGTCATGGTTATTAGTTTCCCATATTTTTCTAAAATTTTTCCCCATGCTTGTCCTTTTATTTCATAATTATGACTTTGTAGTTATAATACACACACTTTGTATCTCATAATTATAACATAGTATCTCAAAATAGACTTTTTGTATGTCATAACTATGCAAGTCAGCATAGTCACAATTCTGAAATGAAATGTTGAAATTTATATAGGACTTTTTTTCATAATTTCAACCTTTTATGTAACAATCTTTTCATCTCATAATTATGATTTAGTATCTCATAATTTTGACTTTTTATGTGGCATAAATGGGCTTCCATACAAAGATATGTACAATGGTTCATATAAAACTACAGAATCGGTTCCAAGATAAAGTATTAATTTCTGTTTTGGTGTCTTTGGCAACTTCATGATTCTGGAAAATGGCATTGAAGACAAATTTTGTCTTGAATACTAATTTTTTTGCATTTGTATAATTTAAAAATGCAATGTTTAGGCTATATAATTTACTTAAGATTCCATATGATCACGTTTTATTCCGAGGAAATCCTATGAGACATAACTTTTAGGGACATTTCTTAGCAAATTTGTCCCCAATGTAGCCTATGGTTAGGTTATAGAAACACAAGTGGATTGCAGCAAAAGAAGGAAAGTTAATCGCATCTTTTCTTTTAGGTCTCAGCAACATCATTGGCATTATAGTGTACATCTCATCTAACGCTGGAGACCCCAACCAGAGCGAGTCCAAGCGCAGTCACTGGTACGGCTGGAGCTTCTACTGCGGCGCTCTTTCCTTCATCATAGCGGAGACTGTAGGCGTCCTGACCGTGCACCTGTTCATCGATACACACCGTGTGTTGAGAGCACGTTCACAGCGCTCACTCCAAAGCAGCACACATTCCCTGCAGCAGCGGCGCTCGACCAGCTACCGTTCCCGCTACCGCTGGAGGCAGGGTCAAACCCGCGAACCTTCTCCGGCCCGTGACGGGAAAGACCTCGGGCTTTATGCTCTGGGACGCGTCCCACCAACAGCTACTCACGCGCTCGCGCACAACTCCCTAGGCACTGGCCGTGGTTTTGCACAGTTTCATAACTCCGTCATCGCTAACAACAGCTTTGCAAATCCCCATGTTTTCACCATGCAGAACTCGGGGAAATCGGAAAGAGAGCTTCCGCACATACAGAACTCGTTGAGCACCGAGAAGAGGTTTGTGTTTCCAAATGCACATGAACTAAATTCAGTCAAACCGGAAAACGGAGACGTGCTGTCGCAGAACTATAGATTAAACTCAGTAAATCCCAGTAAAAGCCCAGTGTCCAGTGCACAGAATTCTAGGAATGACAATTCACACGTGCAAATTGTGTCTAAAAGTGGCACTGCGACAAGAAGAACAACTCCGGTGTAAAAAAAGAATGGTTTAAGACCCCTGCTGCTATGACGCTATATGAAAGGTCTGAGTGAAGATAAGCTATTTCCTTCACTGAATATATGCATATTATTCGCTTTTCGCTTTATGCACTAAATGAAGTGGATTGACTCTAAAAAAAATGGTGCTGTTTATTGTGCCCTCTGCTGTCTCTATGCAGACGCGAACATGCTGCCTTGTCCTTGTCCAGATTTTTCGGATGCTATACTCTTCATGGTCACATGAGCAGCATATACTCATATGGACCCTTTTCAGAGACTGCAATGTCACGTTTCACAGTTATTAGCATCGTAAATCTAGAAAAGCATTTTATATTGTAATTGAAATACATTTATAACACTGTTTTATTACCTTGGCATTAAATTACAGAAAACTAGTTTACTGCTGTGTGGGGTGTTTCTAATACAACAGCTGAGGGAGTGAATGCAAATTTGACATTTTCTTCTCTTCTGACCACCATAATCAATCTCTCAATATTTTTTCCTCTTTTGTTAGGTCATAGAAACGCTGGATTTTTTTTCTTCTGCTATAGAAGCAAACGGGGACACAAAAAATACATAACTATGACGACTTCCGTTTCTGAGAAATGTGAAAAGGGTCCATCGGTTCATCCGTCATTTCTAGATCCATATGGGAAGAATTGTGAACAGTGCGTTCTTTCACACTCAATCCCCACGAATGTGGTGCCCTTGAGCAAGTCACCGAACCCCCTATGGCTCACTGGGTGTTGCAGCAAAAATGGCTGCCCACTGCCCCAGGTGTGTGTGTGTGTGTTCACTACTCACTGCTGTGTGTGTGCACTTGGATGGGTTAAATGCAAGCACAAATTCCAAGTTGGGTTACCATACTTGGCCGTCTCGTCACGTCACTATATATATATATATATCAAATGGTGTGATATATACTTTTGGCTCATTGTGTTCCTTTCCTTTTGACAGAAATAAGAAAAAATACATACAAACTAGTATTGTTAATCTTTTAATGTGTGCCAATGTATGGTAAGAATTATTGCAAGTTATTATTAACCTCAAAAGAGACATTTTCATGGCACTATTGTAGCAATTAGCATTCAGTCCTTAGTGTACATTTTATGTGCACTATTGGATTTGGTGATTTAACAAATAATTTTTATACTAATTTACTGACAATACAATTGATAGGACAGATGGCTTGGGGCAACAGGGTTAAGTGGATTGATTTTAGACTCAATGAGGGCACAACAGGATGGTGACATTAGTGTCTGGGTCACGGGACTGAACGTTGAACCCTTGTTAACATGTTAGCCAATCAGAAAATATAGAAATATCTTGCTACCTCTGTTATTTGGTGTGTTCATTTATGCAAACACCAGGTTTGCTGTCACATTTTTGGAAGACAGAGCAGGAGTGTTTTTTTGTTTTATTAATTTTTTTCTTCACAAACAAATTTTAACAAAAGTTTCACTTTATATAAAAAACAATATGTTCTATCTTTCTGAATAAGTATAGAATTTTCTATTAATTCCTCATTTCTTATTATTATCAGTGTTAAAAACAGCTGTGCTGCTTAATATTTTTGTGGAAACCGTGATACATTTTTTAAGGATTCTTTGGTGAATAGAAAGTTCAAAAGAACAGCATTTATTTGTCATAGAAATCTTTTGTAACATTATAAATGTCTTTACTGTTACTTTTGATCAATCTAATGTATCACTGCTGAATAAAAGTATTAATTTCTTTAATAAAAAAATTCTTACTGACCCCAAATGTTCGAATGGTAGTGTACACTGGAAGGAGATCCCAAAGAAGTCTTTTTTCAATTAAAATATATTTTATTAGAGTGGCTCTATATGTTTGGCATAACAATGTTCTTATTTAAACAGATAAAATATTCTCACACTAGGCCAGAGCTTGTCGGGTTTTCTAAGAGTCTCCATTAAGCTGTCCAACTCTTCTCTAAATCCACAAGTTCCATGCCTTCACAGTAAGAGTGAGGACGAGACACTTTCACCTGGATATGAAGAACAGTTATGTGTTAATCATTTACAACAATATAGATATAGAGGGCCTCATTTATAAAACGTGCATACGCACAGATTTGATCTTAGAGTGTGCATACCCTAAAATCCACGCCAACATTCATATTTACAAAAACGGTCTTTGACATGGAAAAGTGTTTAGCGCCATGTCAGGGTCTAAGCAGATGTAGACACTTTTCCTTGTGGCAGAGAGTCGGAGTACTGCAGGTATTTGGAAAACTAAGCAATTCTTGCCGCTCACAATTCTCAAGAAATGGATTTGGATGTTGACTGGTGCTCTATATGTCAATGACATTAATTAGGTGGTGTTTACAAGGCAGCGATCTGAAATCATTTAGCTGCGCACAATTTCAAGATCATTTGCGATTTCTGAATTTCACATCTGAAAGAGAGGTGTACGTACGTTTTTTTTTTTTAGTTTTCATGCGTATTCTGGATCAAACATACTCAGATTTGATAAATGCTCGTAAGATCAAATGTAGGACAGTTTCTACACATTTTAATGAGACCCAGAGACTTTTGTGTATGTGTCTTACTGTGGTGGTATTCCTGTTGAGCTGTTGCAGCAAAGGGAATGGTGTCCACTGAATCGGCTCGATCGGCCAGCTACAGACTGACAGGTCACTAGCCTTCCCAGAATCCACCACACCATCTGCCAAGCTGCAGTTGCTGAAAAGAAAAAAAACAAATTTTCCCCCCCCCCCCAAAAACCATACTGAGAACTGTAAGCGCAAACATACATGGATAAATCATGTGAACAATTTCACAACTCTTTTTATGGTAATACTATGGTACTTTATACACTACCATTCAAACTTTGGGGTAAGTTTTTTTTTTTATTCAGCAAGAACTCATTAAAGGGGTCATATGATGCGATTTCAAGTTTTCCTTTGCTTCTCTTTGGAGTGTTACAAGCTGTTCGTGCATAGATAAGATCCCTAAAGTTGCAAAGACTAAAGTCTCAAACCCAAAGAGATATTCTTTATAAAAGTTAAGACTGATTCACACCCTCCTAAAACACCCCGTTTAAACACGCCCCCACATGTCTACGTGACGATGTGGGAAGATTTGCATAACACCGCCAAAATGTTCACGCAAAGAAAGAAGGCGTAACTTTATTGTTGCTTCTGCTGCCGCCACCATGTTGTGAAGACACTGTGTGTTTTCGTTGTGAAAGCGAAATACTTGTTTGGCCTTCCAAAAGTTCAACCCGAATATTCAGACGTGTGCAGCGCATTTTATGGAGGACTGTTACCTGATCCTGGTAGAGTAGACTACAATGCTGGCTGTTCTGACTCAGACTGTAAGTACGTTTTCATATTTAAAGAATTTGCCACTGACGAATCAAACACGAGTTTTGAGCAGTGTAGATTAGCGCTTGTTTGTCATTTCTCCGATCACAATGCAACATGGTTAATGTTTACACGATACGCAACCAACGGTAAAAATACACTATCAGTCATTATAATCCGTAGTTATGTCCCCAATGGATGCAACAAATGCTTCGTTTGTTATGGGTTTTATTGGTGTTGTCTCATCAAACCGGGACACGGCATCACAGTATGGTCAGGGGCGTAACATTTCCATCACACGCTTGATGTATTTGGCCAATCACAACGCACTAGATAGCTGGCCAATCAGAGCACACCTCGCTTTTCAGACCGATGAGCTTTGTAAAAATCGGCGCGTTTCAGAAAGGCGGGGCATAGAGGATAAACAATAATGTACAGTATGTTAAATAATGTGTTTTTTGAACCTTAAAACCGCATAAACACATTTCATTACACCAAATACTGTTCGTTTTAGCAACATCATATGACCCCTTTATTGGTCAAAATGACATAAGACCGTAATACTGCTACCAAATGTTTTCATTTCAAATAAATAGCTGTTTTTTATTCTATTCATCAACGAATCAGAAAAATATAACGATTTCCACAAAATATGGCACACAGCTGCTTTCATTACTTCTAATAATAAGAAATTGTAAGCATGATTTCTGAAGGATCATGAAGACTAGACACTGAAGACTAGAGTAATGAAATTCAGAAAATGTGATATTTCACAGTATTACTATTTTACTGTATTTTTTATTCAAATAAATGCAGCCATGGTGAGCATAAGAGACTTCTTCTAAAAATATTTTTTAAAAACAATACCAACACCAACAGTAGTGTACCACATTACTCAAATTCATGTACCATGGTATTTATGGTAAACCATGATTTATTCAATAATATGCAAATCTTACCCATGAGGATAGATGGTGTTGAGGTGTGTTGCACTACTGTGGTATGTGGATACCACAGAAAGAGTGTCGTCATGGTAACAGCAGGTACGGTCTAGTGCTCGCAAGTGTAATAATTCATCAGAGCGGGTGAAGGCAGGGTTGTCCAACGAATCCTGAGAACCCGGCCAGGACCTTCCCCAAAAACGAGCCGAAAGCTCATCAAAGTGATTAAATCTGCGATAACTGTGTCCACAGAAACAGAAGACAATAAATTAATAAAATTCACATATAAGAGTGTTTTATGTGTGTTCACTTGACCCCGTCCCTCCCTGTGTCGCTTTTAGTGGCGCTATCACAACCCATGGTTTGTTTTAACTGGCCAACAGTTTCCTGCAAACTATTTCCAATAACAAAATCAGGCTACTACAGATGAGTGCATGGGAGTGTTTGTTTAAAATGATTGAACATGTGATACCTGCTGCGTGTTTGTTCCACTTTGGCTTGCATTAGCATGGTTTTAAAACGGCGCACCGTGAGATAAGACAGAAGAGCCATGACTGCTGCAACAGCAACCAGTACACCAAAGCACACGCCCACCAAACGCGGCCGGGTCATGCGGAAGTCACAACGCTGACCCATAAACCAGTAATCCTCCCCAACAGGACACCTTCAGAAAGAGAGAGCTTGGTCATACCTGCAAGATATTTCAGCAGTTGTTTAACCCTATATAGCCTGCTGTATCAAATTTGATATGCAAACTTTTAAAGCTCCTAAATTACCAACAAGACAAAAACGTTCCTGTTGTACACAATCTACTACATGCCTTCCGTCTGATTTACACTTTTTTTACCAAGTAATAGGCTTTTAGTATAACCATCTTTCTTCATGTCGTGGTACACGTGTCTTTTTTACTGTGAAATCTTTATGATTTTAATGAAGTAAACAACACCTTCTTATATTGTTAGTAATATTTCACGATGAACACTTACTGGACTGATGCAACTTAGGTTTACTTGATTATCCACACATCATGTTTTAGAAAAACAATGCTAAAATGTATTTTTCAAATATGATATTTTTCTCATCAGGCTTTTGAGGAACATTCATTTGTACATTTCTCAATCTTCACTGTATTGCACTGCATTATATGTTTTGCTCCCTACAATTTAAAAATATTACAATTTCAGCAACTGCACCATATTGCATTTTTTTCTGACTATTATTTAATATTTCAGGCTTTACAGGGCTAATCAGTCCTCCTGGAAACTCTATGGTTTCTTTTTGTATAAATAAGCAGGTCTTGGCCAGAATACATTGCAATTAGGACCAGGTTTTATGCAGCAAGTCAGAAATCTGCTATGTTAAACTACCCTGCTTGTAACTGTACATGTAACTTACTGACAAATAGGCTGTTGCCCGAAGTGATGGACACAGATTCCCTGATGTTTACAGTATTCAGAGTGGCACACAGATGTACAGGTGGCATTGCCCTTTGAAGAAACACACTGGAACCCAGATAGACATTCAAACAGCCATTCACAAACATCTGTCTGCAAACCTGAGAGGGAAAGAAAGAAAACATATTAGGGTATGATAGGTGGTCTGATTGGTTCAGATAGAAATAAATGCGAAACATATCTAAGAAAGATGTAACTGGTTAAGATCTTGTTCAACACTCACCTCCCACAGTAATATTCTTCACTCTAACTCCACCCACAAATATTCCTTTCTTTGGCAGTGGGTTTAACCCCGCCTGCTGTAACAGAGACTCCACCCTTCCCAGCCAGGACAGCGCTTTCACTGTCTGGAACTGGACTACTGTTTGCAGAATTGGACCACTTATGAAAACAACCATCACAAAATCAATCAATGACTTTTGTAAGGAAATTAATACTTTTATTCAGCAATGACACATTAAATTGATCAAAAGTAATGGTAAAGACATTTAAATTTGTTGCAAAAGATTTCTATGTAAAAAAAAACATTTAACACATCATCCATTTAGATATTAGATCAGGTTTTCAGGTAGACTTTAGATCAGGTTTTCAAAATCTTCTGGTCTGCTGAACCACTGCGATATATACCTGAAGTACTCCCTTATATTGAAACCTAAAATTTGTATGTTTTGAGTGTTGGATTTTTTTTATTATTATTATATATAAGTATATAATATGTTTATATATAATTATAATTATATGTTCTGTTTTAAAAGAAGATGTTTTATTTTTAGTTTCATTTTGCTTTAACATTTCATTGGAATCACAATCTCACAAACTCTCTGCAGTTTAAACAATTAGTAAGAACACGATTACACATAAAAGAAACATTCATTCATATGCATCAACAAAGTCTTCCTAAGTACTGACTGAATGATGAATTTCATCAATAATTACAGCAGTGTCTAGACTCTTAGCTAACCCACAGTGACTTCAACGCATATATCGAAAAAGATCAATTACAAATATATACCGTATATGTCAGTAAAGTGTTTTACCTGTGCCAGGTCACATGTTGATTCTGAAATCCAGAAAGGATCTGCAGGAATGTCTCCACCTGCAGGCGTGGATGGTTATTTACATCATTGCAATGGCAATCATATGACCATCAACCATCAGCTGACATGAGTATGTGTACACTAACATTCAAAAACATTTTTTTTTTTTAAATGTATCGACCACAGACTGAATAGTAGTGTATATAAAGTAATTCAAATGGTTTTACCTCATGCAACCTCATACTAGGGGCATAATCTCTTTCCAGGACGATTTGTAAGAGTACTTGAAATGTTTTCTCTGAAAAACAGAAGAACCGATACTTTTCAGAAAATAAACAAGAATAATGTTTACTGAGAAATGTGGAAAAGGGATAAATTATAGGTCTCAAAGAAGCAAATGTGACAGATTTGTATCTCACCCTTGATGATTGCTGGCTGGTCCTTCACTATAAAATAATGCCGTCCATGTGGCCACTTCCTGTCAAAGCTGGATGCGGTAGAATGGATCCAAGATGTCTGAGTGACTGCTTGTGTAGATACTGTGTGTGCTTTTGTCTGGATAAGATAAGAGCTTGTGGTCATATGTTGGGGAGGTCTGACAGTGCTGGGCTTATGCACTGGAAAGTGTGTCTGGACCTGGAACGAAGTCGTTTCTGTGGACGTGGCGTGTGGATTAATCTGCGGGGTAGTTATTGAAGTTGGATGGACCGCAGAGGTCTGACTGCTTTCCCAATGTGGAGTGGTCATACTAATAGATGTGCTGGTTCGAATGCCACGATCAGCTGTATTGGCCTGTGAGATGTAAGGAGTTGTGATGTCAGATGAAGTCCTCAATGTGACAGTAGTGTGGGCAGTAAAGCCATTAGTGATGTCTGTTGATCCAGTATGAATGTCATTAAAAGGAGATAAGCCAACAGTCATCTTTGAACTTGTCGCACTAGTCTGAGTAGGACTCAGATGACTTCTACCCTCTGTTTGATCACTACTCATCTCATTGATATCACTTACATCGGAAAATCCTACATTGCTCTGCGTGTTTTCAGAAGATGGATGTGAATACAGGGGTGTAGATGTGTATATAGGGAATTCAGTATGCATACTTGATTTTGTGTTGGTATTCTGGACTTGTGATGGGGACACACCAGGTTCCTCTAAATCAGTGCAGTTCTCAAATCTCACTGTAGTGCTATCTTCCACCATGAGGTCAGAAGTCACATTAGGACTAATCTGAGGACTCGACAAAGAGATTGATGGAGAGCTGGTGATGGGGATTTCTTGTTTGCCTCTTACTGTAGATGGTAAATACGAGGTGCATGCATGACCGAGGCAATCACTTTCAGATGGTAGCAGACCCTTGTCCCCTTCTGGTGTACTAGGACTCTTAGTAGGGGTCAGGTCTTGAGGGATGGTAGTTGTGAAGGTGGTGAAGGCACTGATTTTTTTTTTGTTGTGAGAAGTCCAGTAAGAGATTGACGAAGATGCAGAGCTGATTTCTTGGGTGCTTGTATCGTGCTGACTTTTGATGGTGTGTGAAATGTGGGTGGTTGATGTTCCCAAAGAAGTTAAAGTTGGAGTTGCAAGTGTGTTCCGTGAAGTGCGCATGAACTCGTCTGAAGTTGTTGGCTCATTCTCACTGGTAACATTTATTGGTGGCTCACTTGGAGACATGGAGTAACCTGAGTATTCAGCCGTGTCGCTTTCAGAAAACGCTAATGTGTTGGTTTGATTAACATCTAGAAACTTTGATACTGTAGCAGGCGTACTAGTAGTGAGTACTGAATCATCATAGATTGTTTGATTAGTAATGTTTTGATCTGGATTAGTTGACCTTGGAGAGCGATCTGTCCTGTCCATCACTGATGATATAGGTTGGTTGTCGTCTGAGATTGTGTTTGAACTCCAAAAAATTGAATCAATTTGACTCGTCCCAGTGTTCTCTGATATTGTAAACAAATCTTTATTTTGGACCGTCACTGTGGTTGCTTTAGCCTTGTAAGAACTGTCACTAAGGAAGTCTTTATGTTTAGAAGTTGCGTTGAATGGCTGAATATATTGTGGACTTGCTGTCATAAAGCTGGAAGTCGGAAACATTGAACTTGGATCACCTCTTTGACTTGTTTTGGAGTGAATTTTGTGCAATTCATGTGCTTGTGTGTGCATGTGCTGTGAACTTCCTCTATGTAATTCAGTGTGGGCAACATCATTTGTGGCTAAAATTGCACTTGTTGTAGCCACATCAGTTGCCTGTCGGGGTGTAGTTTGTACAGACAGCAGTGGTAATTGAATTTCAGTGGATGACTGAGCCATAGAAGGTTCAGTGGACAATATTGTGAGCGTGTTCACGTGTGTGTCAAGGGCAGAGCTGGTTTGTGTATCAGAATAAGAATGTGTGCCATTGAGTGGAAGGTCAGAGATCCAGGCTCCAGCCGTTTCCTTTCCATTGTTGGTGATTTCCTGCGGAAAGAGGGGTCTGTGCTTATCGTCCAGGTCAGACACACCTCTGCCCTGCTGTATACTCTCACCCCTGAGAGAGTGTGTTTTGGGGGTTACATTGCTGCTCATTGCAATGTCAGAGGTGTTGGTTACATCGTTTGAGCCATTCGGAGAGGGAGACACTGGGTCAGCATCAGAGTGGGTGTAAGGAATCAAAGCAAGAGTGTGATTGTCCTCTGACGTGTTCCATTCTGAGAAAAAACAACACGCAAAGATGATTGGAAACAGGAATTATGAGATTATTCAAGACACAAGAGTCCAACACTAAGGGAAATAAACAAACATACAACAACCTTCTCACTGGGTATTGTTCATACTTTTAACATACACTACTGATCAAAATTTTGAGGTCAGTAAGATTTTGTTTTAATGTTTTTGAAAGAATTCTCTTATGGTAACCAAGGCTATTTTTTTAAATCCAGTAAAACAGTAATATTGTGAAAAAAAATTTGCAATTTAAAATAACTGTTTTCTATTTTGGTTTATTTTAAAATATAATTTATTTCTGTGATAGCAAAGCTGAATTTTCAGTAGACATTACTCTAGTCTTCAGTGTCACAAGATTCTTCAGAAATCCTTCTATGTTGATTTGTACCATACTGTCTGTGGTATTGGAATTATACATGTCCAAAGATGGTATTAAGATGGGACCATGTCTAAAAACTTGGTCTTGTTTTAAGTGACTTACTCAGATGTAATGTGGCAAAGGTTTCATCAGTTCTTCTTGAACTCCATTCAATGATGGTTCTCCCAGTGCCAGAGAATAGCGCCCGCTCCTCTCTTTCATAGGTCAGTGTAGTCCCATTCCCAAATTTAATTCCAATATGAGCACCTTCCCCAACAGAAATTACCTCTATACAAACAGTCTGATTTTCATGTGCATCAATAATCCATGTGCAGGTAACGTCCAAAAGTTTTTCTGTGCTGTCGCTGGTAATTCTGTTAAATAAAAGGCTGTTTGGGTGTAAAGAGTACCGAATTGAGCCGGTCCTCTCTCCAAGAATTTTACCTCCACAGCCTTGCCTCAAGTTCAACAGTGTGTTTCCTACAGAAAACATCATCACCGTCACCTTCAATATATTAAGAATCATTACATATTTTTAGTTACATCATGAATTTCAGTACCATGGTATATTTTGAAGTACTTTTGTACTTTAACAGTATGTTTTGTGTGTAAATTCTGTGGTGCATAATAATTCAGTACCATGTTATAATTAGGCACACTACGGTACATTTTAAGGTTACCGTGATCATTTTTTAATAAGGATAAGATTAATCACAATATAATTCTTTAAAAACTATATCAATTACATTTTTTCTAAAGAATGTAGAATGGCTAATCGACACATTTTAAACAAGGTTTATACTGTGTTTAGCATGTCAATATCTCTTCGTATATGAATGAAATGGACGTCTTACCTGGAGAGAAAATAAATAAGAAAAGATACACAAAACGACGCATTTTGCGAGCCAAAACATTCCAGGAAGGTATCCGTTCTCACAGTTAATTCCATAAAGATTATTTAACAACCCTAAAATATGATGTAGACGATACTTAAACTAGTCAAAAGTATCTTATCAGTTTTCTTTCTGTTTTTAAGACCTTTATAGAAGAGTCATCCTTCAGTCCGCCGCAGAAACCTTGTGGAACCGACCGCAGCTCACTTTATGAGTTTCGCTCGAGCATGTGCGTTTCTTGTTTGTTAGCGCGCGAGCTCGCCTACGGGCTGTAGAAAACAGCACACTGTGCAGACATATGATTACGATTAGGCATCTTTTTAAGAGGGAAAATGGGACGGAAGCGGTTAAAAGTTAAGCGGACAGAGGAGATTCCAAGATTAGGTTAATAACCCAGGTTGTGTGTTTGTGTGAGAGAAAACAGAGAGAGTGTTTGTTTGCGCTCCCCTGACGAGCTTATGCTGTCAATTCAAACTAGAAAATAGATTAACTACATATATAAGGTCATTCAGAGATCGTTGGCACAGTGTCTGTGTCTCAAAATCAAGACTTTTTAGACAACACTTGGAGACTGAATGCACCTATAAACCAAAGAATAGCTTACCACAGTATTACCACAATACTTTTGTGTGAGGGTATGTTAAATAGCTCAGATTTTTAGACACACAGTCCTTCAAGGTCAAACCAGTTTCTCCTTTGGAGCTGTATTTGTGAAGCCAAGTAAAAGCTAAAAAGTTATTCTGAGATTAAATAAAACTCAAACATTTGCCTAATTTAAATTTCATCATTTCATTTCAAATTAAGTTCTCACTTAATTTAAAGGGGTCATATGATGCAATTTAAATTTTTCCTTTCTCTTTGGAGTGTTACAAGCTCTTGGTGCATAAAGAAGATCTGTAAAGTTGCAAAGACTAAAGTCTCAAATCCAAAGATATATTCTTTATAAAAGTTAAGAGTCAGCCACACCTACCTAAAACGGCTCATTCTAACACGCCCCCACATATCTACATCACTATGTGGGAAGATTTGCATAACGCCGCCCAAATGTTCACGCAAAGAAAGAAGGCGTAACTTTTATTCTCGCTGTAGTATTGTTGCCGCCGCCGCCATGTCGTGAAGGCACTGTGTGTTTCGTTGTGAAAACGAAACTACTTTGTTTGGCCTTCCAAAAGAGGACGTCATCATGCCTGGAGCTGATCCGTGCTGGTCGCTGAGGAAATACATCAACCTTGCGCAGTGGATCGCCGGATCGGCTTTCCAAACGTGGACGACGAATCCAGCCCGGGGTCGTCACATGTGGTTGCCGCAAGCCCGCCGGACGCTCCTATCGTCACTCCGCCGCCTCTCCTCACTCTAAGGCCTCGGCCGTCCTCCACTTTCTTCCCCGCCTCCGCTCACTCTATGCTGCCGGTGTGACCGCTGTTTTTTTCGTTGTGAAAGTGAAACTACTTTTTTTTTGGCCTTCCAAAAGAGGACACTACTAGAATTCAGTGGTTAAGTTGTATTTACAACACTGTTCCAGAACACTTCAACCCAAATATTCAGATGTATGCAGCACATTTTATGGAGGACTGTTTCCTGATCCTGGTAGAGTAGACTACAATGCCGGCTGTTCTGACTCAAAGACTGTAAGTACGTTTTTTATATTTAAAGAGTTTTTATATTTTATATATTTAAAGCGAGTTTTTTGGGCATGTAGAGTCCGCTAGTTGTGTGTCATTTCTCCCGAACCAAATGCCGACCGGGTTTTATCTTACGCAGCGCGATGCAACGCAATGCTGAAAAAACAGTATAGTCAGTATTAATCCATATTATGTCCCACTGGATGCAATGATGCCTCGTTTTATCATGGTTTTTCATGTTTTGAATAATCGCTCCGGCCTGACCGCTCACAAGTATGGTAAGGGGCGTAACATTTCGCGTCTCCTCTGTCGGTTTGTTTTTTTCAGACCGATGAGCTTTGTAAAAATCGATGCGTTTCAGAAAGGCGGGGAATAGAGGAGAAACAATAATGTACAGTATGTGAAAAATAATGTTTTTTTAACCTTAAACCGCATAAACACATTTCATTACACCAAATACACCAATTAATGTTCTTTTTAGCAACATCCCCCCCCACCTATGACCCCTGTTTAAAAGTGTTTGCCTAAACCTTTTCTTCCCTAATGCACAGAAATCCTGACATTCACAAACACACGCAAAAAAAGGAGGAAATGCCTGGAGCGTCCCTCCCTAGCTTCTCATCATCACAGCAAGAGCTACGTTGCAGAAGTCCACTGACATACTAACACACACATAAACACAGAGGGAGAGCAAAGGAAACATGGGCTTATTTAAGTCCATAATATAGGCGTCTTTTAAATGTAAGCCCTTTTGAACTTAACATCAACCAAAGTTCTTCTCTTGCACACCAAGCTGAATGTTAAATTTAAACCCCAAGTTTGAATAAACAATGCATGCTTTTATAAAAATGACATATTGCTTATTTATAGTCTAAATTAAGGATGAATGATATATCATAAATCATCTAATAGTTTTGCTGGAATCCTAAATTGTGATATACATTAGTTCTCACTGAATTCACGTTCTCTGCATTTTGCTTCACAGGCAGATTATTTGGCTGTGTAATATTTAATGTTTTAAATATTCTGAAGGAAATACAGACAGTTCTTTTACGCTGAGGAGCCGATCCTGAAATACACAAACTTTAGAAATGGCATTAAAGGAATCCATGTGCAAATATGAACAAAAATGTCAAAGTATCACTATTTTAAACCCACACTGCAATAAATGTCAACAGCTTAGTGTTATTTGGTGTTAGTTAAAGGTTATATTGGAAGATTGTATTAGTTTTATTAGCATTAACTTCAGGGGGTCAAGATTAAGTACTGCTTCCTAATATAACCTGTTTAAACTGTCTTGGCTCAAACTCTGGAAAAGTCTTCAGGTAAATATTAGACTTGGAAAGAATTTCCAGTAGGCGGTGCTATAACAAACCAAATACAGCCAATCTGAAATATAAATGTGAAATCGTGAAGTTTCTTGTTTTATCCCAGTACTACTTTGTACCTATCAACTTTTCGGTAGATTTTTTTAACTTATTGTTTTCTTTTATTCAGAAAGGACATACTACATTGATCAAAAGTGACAGACATTCATAACATAAAATATTTTTGTTTCAAATTCTGTTATTTTAAACTCTATTCATCTAAAAATCCTGAAAAAAATGTATCACACTTTCCACAAAAATATTAAGCAGAACAGTTTTCAACATTGATAATAATAAGAAATGTTTCTTGAGCACCAAATATTAGAATGTTAGCATATTAGAATGAATGATCTTGTGATCTTGGAACTAAGTGTTTTATTTTATTTTTTTCTGACATGTTGGTGTTATATCTTTATATGTTATATCTTTCACTTGGATGTTATAAGTTGCACTGGGTAAATACAGCTGGATAAAACAAAAACTGTGTCTGTCTCCATTTCAGGCTGCAAAGCAACAAAATGTGATTATTTTAAAGGGGGTGGGATTCTTTTCTATAACCACATAACAAAGAAACTGTCAAAAAACAAACCCTTGGATCTATTGATGAACAGACTGATCACATTGGCACAGATTCATAACATAGATCTGAAGACATAAATAAGGTCCTTTAAACTGATTTAAAGTCTTTATTTTCTAGAATTCATATGACTTATTCACATTATTTGCACACTCTCATTGTTTGAAAGAGGAGCTTGTGAATGTATCTAGCAGAGAATGCTGCAGACCAACAAAATTATGAACAATGATTTAAACATGCATCTAAATACAAAAAGAATAAAGAAGAACAGCAGAAACATAAACAATTTGTGACAAAAGCTCCATGGTCTTTGTCATTTGACGGGATTATCTTTATCTGGACGAAAAAGAACAAACAAGCATTCATAAGGTTCACCTGAAGTGACACAAATTGTCAAAAGATCTGAATAGTAATTAAACTCACAATGATTATTTATGCTCATTCATAAACATCCTTCTTGTTTGCGATGTACTGAACAATCTCTTGTGGTGTCATCAACTTCTCTGCTTCAGCATCAGGGATTTCAAAACCTGTACGTGAAAGCAAACACTTTATCAACTGGGTACTAGATATATACATCCATAACCAAGTATAAAAAGTCCTTATACACCAGAAAAACCCATGCATACATTCAAATAATACATCAATATAAAGCAAAGGTCATAATGGGAGAAACATTATGCTTGAAATTAGAATATAAACTATTGTAAATGCAATTACATACCAAATTCATCTTCCATGGCCATGATGATCTCCACCTGGTCTAAACTGTCCAATCCCAAATCCTTCATGAAGTGAGATGTAGCCTGAAGCTAATAAGTAAAATACTTTTAAAATATCATCAAGCACACTTCATTTGCTGTACGCAATATATTTGAAGATAATTTGAAATATTTCAGTCAAACATGTCTATCTGATCAAACCGATGGAGTATTTACCTTCTCAGGGTTGATCTTGTCATAGAGCTTCAGGACGTAGAGGACACGGTCATGGATAGTCTCTAGGGTTAATGGGGGCAAGTCACCATACTGCCTCCATTGCAAGACCTGAAATGAGCTGCTGGAGATCTACAAAAGAAAACAAAACATCCTAGAAAATACATTTTACAACGATTATTTAAGACAGACAACTGGAGCAGTATTATTTTAGTATTAGTTGTTTTGTTTTGAATTGTTATTTCTATTTAGCTTTAGTTTATTGATTCAGTTTTAGTAATGTTACTTCAGCTTAAAACTCACCGGTTTCACTTAAAAAAATATATTATTATTTTAAGTTTTTCATTTCATATTTATATTTCCAATTTCAGTTAACAAAAACGATTCTAACAGTTTTAGCTAACAATAACAACACTGAACTGGAGGTTCAGTTCAATAATAGCCGATGATACATGAGTATTATGATAAGGTAATAATTAAATCATATATTTGTTAAATGTCATAGAACGTAGATGTGAAAGAAAGATGCAGCAAACATACTATACACACACAGTACACAGAATATATAGACAGCTAAAAATACAGAAACTTTTAAACGATTACAAAGGTATACATACAATCTTGCAATGCATACATGTATATAAACCATTGTAATTATAAAAACCAGAACTGATTACTGCAAAAGAGATCATTAAAAATCAAACCATATTACAGACCAGTCTCTATTCAGCCACATAATAACATTTGAAGTTCAATTAGAAACATTATCTTTAATGGTAGATGCAGCTCATTTGGTTCAAACGTATTTTCTGGCTGCATATATAATACACTGAAATGAGGCTGAAGTCATTCTAACTAAAGGCACGGGTAGGTCATTGGATGTCATGAGTCAATAACTAATACACACCTGCGCCAGAGGAGATTTATGTCCATTAGTCAGATATGAAAATGTTCGGTCATGGGTGAGCGGAGCTGCTGTTAATGTCGCGGTAGTATTGATACGATTAAAATATACAGAACGGTGGTTCAGTGATCGGACACACCGGGCAATGATGCGCGCCGCCATGTTTCTCAATCCGCTCCCACAATGCACGAGACTGCCACTGCGCATGCGCGACACACTGACTCCAAAAATCGTTTTCGAATTGATACTTTTTTCTTTTTTATCTATAAATGTAACTTAAGTAAATGTTTAACTTTAATATCAATAAATAAACTACATTTCATGTTAGTACATATTACCACAATAAAAGAAAATCAATCCTCAACTATACGCGAAGTTGTCATCTTTTCCCTCTTTATTAATGCGGTATGTTGTGTGTATTATACACACGCACGCACGCACACATCTCACATCCATCATATAAACGTGACTATGAATGCTTCGTTACATATTAGTAGGGGACAAAAAAATATATAGTTTGACATTTTCTCAGCTAAAAACTTTAATCTCAACATTAAAGTCCTTCTCTTTGCTCTTAGAAACAAGCGCGTCGCCATATGTATGTTTGCTTAAAAACTGTATACCATACTTCTTATTGTTTGCTGTTCTGTCTGGATATTGGTGTAATGAAATGTGTTTATGCGGTTTAAGGTTAAAAAACACATGATTGTCCACATACTGTACATGATTGTTTCTCCTCTATGCCCTGCCTTTCTGAACCGCGTAGATTTTTACAAAGCTCATCGAACTGAAAAGCTACGTGTGCTCTGATTGGCCAGCTATCCAATGTGTTGTGATTGCCCGAATACCTCAAGCGTGAGACTGAAATGTTACGCCCCTACCAGTTCACTTGGTTGGACAGAAAAACAACATTCGTTTTTTCCTGTCAGGCCAGAGCAATGATTCAAAAACATTAAAACCCATTATAACGAGGCATTGGTTTCATCCAGTGGGTACATAATTATGGATTATAATGACTTATACTGTCTTTTTACGCGTAAACATAAAACCATGTCCGCATTTGTGATCGGAGAAATGACAACAACAAGCCCTACTCTCCACTGCCCAAAAAACTCGCTTTAAATAAATAAAATATCCACACTCTTTAAATAAAAAACGTACTTACAGGCATGTGAGTCATAACAGCCGCATTTGTATCTAACTCTCCCAGGAGGATCAGGAAACAGTCCTCCATAAATGTGCTGCACACATCTGAATATTTGGGGTTGAACTGTTCTGGAACAGTGTTATAAATACAACTAAAACCACTGCTTCTAGTCGTGTCCATTTTTGGAAGGCCAAACAAAGTTGTTTTCGCTTTCACAACAAAACACAGCTTCACACACGGCGGCCTACAATGAGCAGAGGCCGGAGGGTTATGAGGAACGGCCGGAGGGTTAGAGTGAACAGAGGCACGGGCTTGAGAACGGCACGGCCTAGCGATTTCGATGAAGGAGCGTCCGGAAAGACATGTGACGACTCCGACCTGGACTCCGCTTCGTCCACGGTGAAACCCGATCCGGCGATCCACCGCGCGAAGTTGAAGTATTCCCTCAGCAACCAGCACAGATAAGCTCTAGGCATGACAAAGCGGATATCGCCCTCTTTTGGAAGACCAAACAAATAGTTTCTCTTTCACAACGAAGCACACATGCAGCGTCTTTACGACATGGCGGCGGCAACAACAATACTACAGCGAGAACAAAAGTTACACCTTCTTTCTTTGCGTGAACATTTGGGCGGCATTATGCAAATCTTCCCACAGAGTGACGTAGATATGTGGGGGCGTGTTAGAACGAGCCGTTTTAGGTAGGTGTGGCTGACTCTGAACATTTATAAAGAATATCTCTTTGGATTTGAGACTTTAGTCTTTGCAAATTTACAGATCTTCTTTATGCAACAAGAGCTTGTAACACTCCAAAGAGAAAAGAAAAATTGAAGTCAATTCACAGTAGATTTTTTTTTTTTTTGTAAAATATATTTTACATATCACATCCAAATACAGATATTCCTCTGGCAATGCTTATATTAACTGTATTCAACAAACACCCTGTGTAACATTTTTTATGTTTATTATTAACAATGGCATTAATGAACACATTTTTATTTTATTAACAAGTAATAAAAGTGATTAGAGATGTATGGTCTGTTTATGTAGATTTATATGAAACACACTAACATCCCCATTCAGATATCCAGTCAGCAGCGTGTCTGGTCCTGCCCAGCGGGCTAGTCGACACAACTCATTCAGCACACCGACAACTTTAGCCATGCTTCCTCTGAGATCCCAAACAGCAAGATGACCAGACTGGAAAACACCAACAAGCCCAGAGCCCAAGACATCTCCATCTTTTAACCTAGATAAAGAGACAAATATGTACTGATTTGATTTTACTGCTATACAGTAGGGCTGGGGCGATATGGGCAAAAATTCATATCTCGGTATTTTTTGACTGATTTGCGATATACGGTGTATATATCTCGGTATTTTCGTTTTTGTATTTGTATTTAAAAAATCTGTATTTAATATATATATTTCGATTACCGCCCAATGTTGTCCAACAAAACAATACATATTAAAGGCTATGAAAACAAATAAAGTGAATGTAGCATGCAAGCCTTTATATTATTGTGCAAAAAAGGGTTAAAATCACATTTCATATTGCAATCTAAAAAAAAAAATGCTTTTAAAGCGGAAGTTAAATTCACTAAACTAAAAATGAAAATAAATGAGAAAAAGAGTAAATAAATGTTAGGCTATTTTGATTACACAATTACAGTCACTTTACAGTCAGTGCCATCATAAAATAGACTTATTTGTAGGTTTAAAATTCTACATGTCACATTTATTGTCCAACTACAAATATTTCAGCGAAATGTATATTTTAGTCAGAATTATTGCGCTCCTTTTTAATTGAGCGCCGTCTGTTTGGTGCGCATGCACACGACGGCGCTCGTTCACTGAAGTCTGTGTGAAGTTTAGCGGAGAATCCCAAAGAAGGCTCATGCACTTCTGACAGCAAAATGGAAACATTTCCATGACTTTCTAATATTTACAAACGGAGAATATACCTGTGAAATGTAGGCTAAGTTATGCATTCAGAAAGACAGCACATCTCAAACACATTAAACAGCTAGTGTCTCTGTCAGCGGCACACGCAGCCTTTCTGTCAGAGAATATGACAGGCCGAGCCGCTTAAACTAATATGCGAAACGAAACTATAAACTATGTCTTACCAGTTTTTAAAGGCCTAAATATGAAGCTTGTCACATGTTTAGAACAAACTGGATTATGCACTTTCTCCGCAGCAGCTCAGTCTGTGTCCTCCGCTATATTTTCAGATGCGCTCGTATCACACTACTGTATATCGATATAAACGGTATTGCCTCATATCGAATCGCTTATAAATAAAATATCGATATATCGTACTAACTCGATATACCGCCCAGCCCTACTAACATTGTGTTCTTACATAAGAACATTTATTGCTTTTAGTCTTATTGCTGTTTGTCTTGATCAGGATAGTTGATAGAGGTGATGTGTTTGCCAGTGAGAGGATTTGTGGCAATCAGAGTAAAAACAGATGCATTACTCTCTTTATCACACACATTTCCAGCATTCTGAAGTAACACACACAGCACACCATGCAGGAAAGAAAGCGTTTATCACTGTATTCACTGGCACATACTCATTCTTTTAACACACACTCACTAACACAAGAGCAATGCACTCGCTTACTCTGTAAGAATATCCCTTCATGCAGTTTGTCATGGTAAAAGTCTTTTCCAGGTATATAGTCTGAAGCAGCTGGCCTGTTTTCATGTTCCTGAAATTCACAAGCATGACCAAAGCAATAATGAATTATAAAATTAAAATACTAAGAAAACAAGATATATGTATAACTACAAATAATGTACTGAAAACACACTGGGCCTCATTTACGAAACGAACGTACGACAGAAAATTGGGTGTACGGTTGTTTCAACGCAAAACTTGGAATTGATCAATTTGGACGTGAGCGGTGGCTACGATCAAGTCTCACGTCTGGTCTCAGCTCGTGTACGCAAGTTTTTGAGTTAGCTGAAGTTGCGCACAGCATCGTAAATACGGTGGAGAATTGTAGATTGACAGCATTTTGTTCATTTTTATATTCCTGACCGTCAAATGAAGCTCATCAATCGATCGTTAATCAGTAAAATTAGAATGTCCTTTTTTTTTTTTTTGTACGGTCTTAGCTTTTATACTGCGCCGAATAGCAGCTCAACACCATAGGATTCATCGAAAGACAGCCCCATCACTCAGCCCTGCAGCGCGCTGTGAAGAGAAAACCAGAAGTAGTTTATAAAAGGGATCAAAATAAGTAGGATTCACACAAAATATAATAGGCCTAAATATACCTTAAAAGATTAACCAAGGGGGGGAAAACCCTGTGCCCAAGTATAGGCCTATGCCGTTTTTGTGACCCCGTAATGCACTTTTATTTTATTTTCTAGACTTTATTGATTTAATCTCATTCCTGATTCGCCACAAGGCCCTTCTCGCACACCACAAACAACATGAGTTGTCTATTGTTTCCTGACATTTCAGCCATTCATCAGCACTAAAATGCAGGTCAACCAACATAAGTTACACTTTTTTTTTTAACTAAACTATCCTCTGTAAAAATCCCCATGCAGCGCCCAACCATAAACTTTTTGAACATGTTAAGGATTTTACACGGATATTAGCACATAGTGTAAGTATAACGCGCCTGGTTAGGAGGCTGCACTGAATAATAGTTATGGAAACAAATGTTACAAATATGGCAAAAAATGGATACATTTGGATTCTTGTGGTATGAGACAGGCTTGTGAGCCCAATGCTGTTTCAGTTTTGCTTTACATTTGTATGCTGTTTATATGAATGCCACTATAGCCTAATTAGATTTATTTTACAGTTTAAAATATAATTTTATAACTACTTATTTTCCATTCTTGTTCTGTTCTGAATACCGTTAATTTTAAAATATTTGTTGTAGAGTGAGGGGTACTAAATAGGCTGTTATATTTACCAGTATTTTAATATACAAATTACATAAATGAATGTAGCCTAATAGTTTGCAATTACAAGGTTAAGGGGTGTTTTTGGAGTAAGATCAATTTCTCTTTAGCGAGATTACTTCCTCTTTTTGGCCCGGTGTTACGAGATTTTCGGTTTCCGAGATTTTCTGTTTCAGTGGGCGGAGCATACATGAATATTCATGAGTTCCCGGACAGGCGCGTGGAACCAGGCGGAACTGAAAATTTCAGTTCACGCTCCTTGCATCTCAGCAGGTTTAATGGAATACTTAAAAAAAGGTAAATATATTTACAGCGGTTGCACAAACCTATGCCTAAACTACATTTGTTCATCCTTTTGTAACCGTTAAATTAAAGTGTAATGTTTTCATTAGTTTGCACGTTTTGTGCAGTCGTCACTGACGGAATTATTGCAGACATCCAGCACACTTAAGCTACTTGTAGCCTAACTTTGATTTCAGTTCGTTGTGCTGTAGCTTGCAATGCTATAAAAATGTGTCTGTTGTTAGTTGTTTTTATTTAAATACAACAGCTAAAATAAACTTGTATTTGTGGATCATTTTTCATCTATCATGGTGTTCTTAAACTGTTAGGCTTAGGCTATATTTACAAAATGAATATGAATCTAAGACTACACACACAAGCATGAAAGTGTTCCTTTAATAAGTAAAATTTTGGATTAAACAAAATTGTATGGACAAAAGTTTAAAAAGTAACCTATATTTGGTACACTGTAGATGAGAAAACAAATACTTCACAGCATTTTATGGAATGGAATAAGAAACTAATTTCATGTTAAAAAATAATTTCATTAACAAATGTTCATAAGTGTGAGTGTGCTTGTGCTTGTTTTGATATGATATATAAAATACTGTTTAAGGATTTGTATTATAAGGTTCTTTGTTCATGTCACCAACTGCATCAGATTAAAAAATATAAAAAAATATTTATATTGTGGAATAATTTTACAATTTAAAATAAAGTTTTCCCCCTGTGATCTCAACTTCTCCTCTTCAGTGTCACATGATCCTTCAGAAATCATTCTAATATCCTGATTGTCTGCACAAGAATCATTTCTGATTATTATCAGAGTTGAAAATGGTTGTACTGCTTAATGAAGTGTGGAAACCATTATACAGCGACAGCATTCCTTGATGAATGGAAAGTTCAGAAGAACAGAATTAGTTTGACATAGGAAGGTTTTTAACATTTATAAATGTTTTTACTGTCATTTTTATTAAATGAATGCATCCTTGAAGAGCAAAAGTATAAATTTCTTAAAAAAAAAAAAAAAATTCATAGTAATCCTAAACTTTTGAATGGTAATGTATCAAATGCCAGAATCAAGTTAAGAAATGTCTCTTTTTTTGCTTTATGTCATATTTTTATACAGCAGATTCAACAAGGATGTTTATATCACACTCTCTTGTCTCCTATGTTGTCTTATTTTGGTGCATACATTTTTTTTAGTTTGTAACAAGGATTCAATAATGATTCATGCTCAATATTCAGGAAAACTTTACTTTATTAATGGCATCCTCCATGACTAAATTTTTCCTGGATTTTGAGTGTGAATCACTATTGAATTCATATTTTTAAAAACAAAATGTCACTGTCTCACATAATATCAAACTTTCACACCAACACACATTTTACAAACATCTCATCAAAAGCTAATCAAGGCCACAATCCAACCTTTATTCCACTTTATTTTTTTATATTTAGAGGCCCTTTTTATTTATTTAGTCATTTAGCAGACGCTTTGCTTTACACTACATCACACAAAAAGAAAACAAAGTAGATAAAAACGAGAAAAGCAAAAGAATCGAAAGCTAGTATTTAGAGTCCTTTTTTTTTTGTTTTAAATTTTTGTGGTGCAACGAGGCTTTTGGAAAACGAATAGAGAGTGCAAGTGTTAGAGGGTCAAATATATAATAATAATAATAAAAGATGGCTAAGGACTCAGCTGCTCGAATTGAGTTGGGCAGGTCATTCCAGCAGGAGGGAACAGTTTATGTAGAAAAAAAAGCCTAATTAAGATTATATATGTTTATGAAACTTTATGACTTAGCCTATAAAAAATGTTGCATGAGTGTTTGTTGTGCATCAAAATAGACCAAACATTTTTATCAATGATCATCATTGTGCATGTACAGTGCAACACATGGTCAAAGAACAGATGACAGAGAATAACATCAGTGTAGGTTGTAAAATGTTTATTAGGCCACTGATATGGTGGTGAACGTTATTTCATTCAATGCCAGAAGATGACAGTTTTAAAACTTAAAAGGTAACAGGAGAGCATAAAAATACAATTATAGAAATAGTAGTTGGATCTGCACTACTATTGGAAACCTGTTGCTGTAATCATCCAGGTGTTCTGGGATTTTTTGGTTTCACTGTGCAAATGGAACCATAAACCTTGTGATAATCTTAATTGGTAAATGTACATTTGTTTGTAAAAAAAATAACTATTTTACATGGGAAACATGAAAAAGAAAATTTCAGCAACATGTTTTTGCAGCACTGTATGACTGTATCGTATAGTTTACAAACAGACAGCACACAATTCACAACCAGACAACATGGAGAATGTTGAACGGGGTAAGTTAAGACACGGATCATCACACCAGCATACAAAAAAAAAAAAGTCCAGATACGTTTATATAGGTTTATTTCATTTGTTGCAGGCAGTGATGTATTCAACAAATGATAACCACTAATAACAGACACCGTTTTAAAGCATCGAAGCTACAAATGAAGAGCACAAAGAACCTAAATCAATGTATACAACTAGCTGAAGTTTGCTGTGCTTTATCCTAACATTACACAAAGAATGCCTGCAGTCATTCAGTCAGGGACGACTGCACACAACGTGCACTGTAAACGAATACAAATATTATAAACTGTAAGGAAATGATAAACAAATGTAGTTTGTGCAAAACTGTAAATATATTTACCTATATATATCTCCCATTAAACCATGCTGAATACAAGGAGCGTGAACTGAATTCTCAGTTCCACTTGGGTCCACGCGCAGTCCGGGAACTCATGAAATATTCTGTATGCTCCGCCCCACTGAAACAGAAAATCTCGGAAACCGAAAATCTCGTAACACCGGGTTTCGTTTCTCCGTGTCGTAAACTCTAGGGGCGAGGCTTCTAAACCTGGGTGTTTTTAGAGGCGTGAATATGTCAAATGACGATTGTTTTCAAAATGCGTCCACATTTATCAACAATGCGGATCACAGTCGTACGCTAGGATCGGCGGCATACGAAGTTTCATAAATCGCCACGTGACTCCTGTCGTAATTTGATTGTGTCGCACAGATCTGCGCTCAGTTTCTACGTTAGATTGATAAATAAGGCCCACTGACTCTAAATTCTGCTTAGTCTTTAGTACCACATCAGAAAATAATTTTTATCAAATTTAAAAGAATATTTCAGCCATGAAAATTTGCTGACAGTTTACTCACTCTCAGCCTCAGGCCATCAAAGGAACTGTATGGGTAAATAAATGTTTTGGTCCTTTTTCAATGTAAAGGATAAATTTGCCTAATCATACACCCAACTGCCTTAGCTATTCTTTAAATATTAATGGTGAAACAAATGTGTGGTAAATACTGTAAAAATAATTTTTGTTATTGTTAACTACAACTAAAACAACTGAAAATCGTGTTCATATTCGAAAAAAATATATATGAAAAACTTACAAAGAAAATGCCTCAGCAATAGGCTGAAATAAAATATGTTAAGTTGAAGTACTAAATTTACTAAAACATAAATTAAAATTAACACTTAATAGAAATACATATAAGAAATATATATTATAGCAAGTTTATAAATACTACTATAGCAAGTCTGGTCAAATCTTAAAATGGCATACATACAATAGCAAAAAAATGGTTTCTCAAACTACTGAGGCTTTGAATAGTGACACTAGCTTGAGCATAACGACACTAAAGCAATAAATCACAATATTATCAGTTCTGTTTTTATCTATTTATAATGTCAGACTGAAGTTAGCCTTACTGGTTTGTAACTGCAGATTCGGATGGTTTTCAGAATATTCTGACGAAGTCTTCTCACTGAAGAAGTCTCAGACGTGTGTGGTAAGTCAATCTGTGTAAGTCTGTTCTGCACACGCCTGAGAATGGCATCATGATGCTCTGCTCTCTAAATGAAAATCAAACAGACATTCATTAACGGGTTCAATTATATTCATTACAGGTTCCATTATTTGACAATCCGAGCACTGTTATACAGCAGAAATCAATTCAGTCTAACAGTGTTAACATCAGTTTGAACATAAATTCTCGCATAACTACAAATACAGCACGTTTTTACCTGCAGTCTCTGTGCTGTCCTCTCATACTCTCGCTTCAGGTGCTCCAGTCGTCTTCTCAGCTAAAACATTAAATGGAAGACAAATGAAATAATGTTTTTATGACATGTTAAGTAAAAACATGAAATAAACAATAAAAACATTAATACATGTTAATCGTACATATAATAATATTATACGGTACCTTCAAAAAAGTACTATTGTGGTACAGTGAGGATATCAGATGTTCATACCATAGCATTACACCATGTTTGCCATAAAGTACCATAGTATTTACACAGCACTCCAAGGTATTTCAAAGAATATCATGGTACATGACCAAAACAACATAGTATGACCATGGCACTTATTAGTTAGTTTTCTGGACAACAAAAATTAACTTTTTTTTAAAAATGGTGCTTCCACAAATATATAAACATACTGAACTTACTGTGGTCTTTATCTTCGTAAGGGAGAATCTCCTCTGACATCCTATTAACTAATATGTTGATAACGTGTTCAGCTCCAGGTTGTTGTGACCGCACCAGACAGACAGTTGCTCAACCTCTTGTCTGTAAGCAGACTCGTCACCGTCCTGGATGAGGCCAATTACAAATTATTATTCATTTCCTTAAACTATCCAATCAACTAGAAAGTAATAGTTCAAAAATAGCTGAAAATGTACTCACCCTCAGGCCATACAAAATGTAATTAGTTTCTTTATTGGAGAAGTGTAGCACATCACTTGCTCACCAATGGATCCTATACAGTGAATGGAAATGAGAGTCCAAACAGCTGATAAAAACATCACAATAATCCACACGACTCCAGTCCATCAATTAATGACTTGTTAAAAAAAAGCTGTGTGTGTTTGTAAAAACCAAATCCATAATTAAGATGTTTTTAACTTCAAACTGTTGCTTCTAGCTAAAATATGAGTCTCCTCTATCCATAATATTGCTTTCTTCTCGAACCCATTACAGACCCCCGTCTAGTCTGAATCAGGAGAGAAATATGCACAGGTCAAGCTGTTTACAAGCAAAAACAGTTCAAAACTTTATAAACAACTATGTTTGTGGATTTTGATGTGAGAGGACAACAGTGAAGACTTTGTCACTGCAGGAAGTGTTATTATGGTGCATGGACTGGTATTTTTCCTTGATGGATTATTGTAATGTTTTTATCAGCCGTTTGGACTCTCATTTCCATTCACTGTATAGGATCCATTGGTGAGCAAGTGATGCAAAGCTACATTCATATGTCATGATGAAGAAACAAACTCATCTACATCTTGGATTACAAAAGGGTGCGCAAATTTTTGGCAAATTTTCATTTTTGGGTGAACTATTCCTTTAAGAATTTGAATCAGAAGGCACATAGGTGGAATTAATGATTTTCAAATTTTCTGAAGATAATGTGAGTGGTCCTCCTCATCTGTCTCATTTCAGTGGCGCACTGGTGCAACCTCCTCACCACCAATCCTAAACAAGACACCCTCAAGGACAAAACACCTTATTTGTTACTCCAGAAAAGTAATAGCACATGTCTCCTAATAATCTGCTTGATTTGAAATTGTCTTTATTGTTTGTGTCAGATAGGACATTTATTCTCTGCAAGCATGGACCGCAAAGGTCCATTCAAGACAGTGGATCTCCTACGTCACGGTTCCTTGGAGGTGATAGTGTTGTCATAATGTGTCTTCCTGTGGAGTGAAGTGGATGTCTCCCTAAAATGCTAATCCTGGGGATTTACACAGAAATGGTCAGCTCTATGATCTCTGATATTTCCTGCCTGATGTAAAAAAAAATGTTTAAAAGTCACATTTTCACATATGAAAATAATCATACTAATTTAAATATATACTAATAGAATACTCATACACTACATTAAATAGACTTATAAACTAGACAAATGTGCAGAAATGGCTGAACTGAAAACTAAATTAATCACCCTCTCATGTTACTCCCTGATAGATTGGCAGTTGCAACAAATCAAGGGAAATGGACAGATAAAGTCACATTGACCGCATTTAGCCTTCAGACATGCGTAAACACAGTGTTTGGGTGGAAAATGTCGGTCCTCTGAGGTTACAGTGTGTTTTGCATGCCTACCGTCTGATACCATGATTTTAATATGCAATGAATTGAAAATCATCTCTGATGAAACAAAATATGTCTGACCTCAGGATGGTGTTTCTGACCTGACTGCTACAGCCTTGCTTAACCAATCAAATAATGCTCTTTTGAACCCTGTACACATTTTATTTCAATAAGTATTCAACAGTTAACAGCATGATGAAACATGATGACTAATTAAGCTAATTAAACTGGTAATTTATGAAAGCCTTAGAAAGGTCAGCCAATGCATCAAGATCAAGATGATTAAATAGACATCAAATAGCTTGTTCACACATTAGTTCAATAATTAACCTTGCTGATAGATAGGCTTACTTATCCAAGGCAGAGTGAAAAAACAAATGTCTATAGTTTGCCAAACCACACCAGAAGTCAGGCTTTCTCATCCTGTTTGGAGTAGCCACTAGCACATTATTTAGAATAGCATACTAGCACACTATACCAGGCTACTGCATCTCACAAATTCAAAAATTTCTATTAAAAAAATATTTGAAACAACAATGTAGACAGCCATAAACTTTTTACAATAGCATTCATTATTGTGACACAATAGCGGACAATTATGGGGACGTTGGAATTGTCTCACACTGTTTTGTATTTTCAAATAAATCAATTATGATACAAATAAATGTAAAGAGATTCAAAAGTTTTAGCAAATTCACGCATGAATAGAATATGATCCACAAATGTTAGGAATTTCACAAAAATGAATGAAATAAAAAAAAAATTTAATCCAATTTGGTGGAGTCAGTCGAACTTGGCCTTCCGGGGCTAGGCTCTTAATTATCACTTTATTATATATCACAAAAAACGTAAGTGTTTTTTTAAAGGTCGCATTTGGTCATTGGTGTTTGAAACACTATCATAAAGTTTCTCGAGACTGATCATGAACCTTTTTGCACCCCGAAAATCCCATATAACCTCTAGCTGAACTCATTGAATAATTAGTACAATGTCTTTCATATTGTGAAACTCTACAACACAGAAACCCACGCGTCGCGTCACTCGCGTTTCCATTGGCTACAGCTTATAGGCTACGTAGGACGCATTCAGGTAATATAAGGGCATCATCCTTGCCTCTTCTTCAGTACTGGGTCTCGATGGCAAAAATCTAAAAACTATAATTTATAAAATTAACGCTGAAGGAATATGTCTCTCTTGGTGCAGGAGCATCGGACGGTGCGCTTTGTGTTTTTGGGCGCCGCCCGGGTTGGAAAAACCACTCTGATCACCCGCTTCTTGCAAGATCGCTTCGACTCCAAATACACGCGCACGGTAGAAGAGCTTCACGCGCTCGAGTACGACACGGACGGCGCGAGAGTACGCATTGAGATCTTGGACACGAGCGGCAGTTATTCCTTCCCAGCGATGCGCGCTCTGTGCATCCGAACCGGGGACGCGTTTGCGCTTGTATACGCCGCCGACGAGCCACAATCCTTGGAGGAGGTGCAGCGGCTCCGTGAGGAGATTCTAGAGATGAAAGGGGAGAAATTCACGGGCATCACGGTGATAGAGAACAAAGCGGACTTGGGCAGCCGAAGTCGCCAGGCCACTGCTGAGGTGATGCGCGCTGTGGAGGAGGACTGGGGCGCGGGGTTCGTGGAGACGTCCGCACGAACCGGAGAGAACGTCACAGCTGTGTTTCGGGACTTGCTTCAACAGATGAAGTTACCGAGCCGCGTGAGCCCGGCACTACGCAGACGGACGCAGACAATGACCAGAGAACTTGCAGAGACGCGGAAAAAGCCTCCGATGAAGAAGAACAACAGCTGTATCTTGTCTTGATCGACCTTGTCAGGGGACGATATGCAATGCATCATACTGATGCTTTAGTGATCTGAATCAGTAGACTCCACATAAATGTTGGACAATTTAGAGAGAATGGTTCTATGTTTTATCATAATCATGTAAGGGATTTTTTTATGTCTGATCTCTTTGAAAGAGAACCAAAGTATTGTTTTATGAGTGAATAAATTCAAATTATGTTCTAATCAATATGTGTTCTTTGTGCATACTCATTACCTTCTTAAAGGTAATACCAAATGTGACCTATTTAGGCTACTAAATAAGTAGCATCAAACCTACTTATCCCACCACATAAAATCACTCTGTACATCAGACTAGAACATGTTAAGGATTTTGTTACATGTGCTTAATGACCTAACCTTTCCTCAGAAAATAAAGTCTCTGCACCTTCCAGGTGGCCTTTTTGTTAGTATATCAGTCTGTGACTGTGTGGTCAGTTCTTTGCATGACTCAACGCCATGTCACACCCTTTCTTTGCTATTGGGATAAAGCATTAAATAGAGTTTGCAAATATATCATGGGAATGATTCACAAATTAAAATTAGCTGAACACATCCCCCAGGCCATCCAAGATGAATGAGTTTGTTTGGAGAAATTTAGTATTGCATCATGTGGATCAATGGATGGATCTGCATTGAATGACAATAATCACAATAATCCACATGACTCAGTCTATCAGTTAATATCTTGTGGAGTGAAGCTGCATGTTTGTGAGACACAAATCCATTATTAAGTCATTTTAACTTTAAACCACTTCATCAGGCCAAAACATGAGTCCATAATCCATAATAACACTTCATCCAGTGGAAAAGTCCATCCCCTGTTGTCATCTCACATCAAAATCCACCAAATTAGTTTTTTCTCTCCTGATTTAGACAAGATTACTTTTTCAGAAAGCAATATTATGGATAGAGTGCATGTATTTTGTCCAGAGAAGCAACAGTTTAAAACTGAAATGCCTTAATGATGGATTTGTTTCAAACATGCAGCTTTTGGCTTCACAAAATGTTAATTTTTGTGTGGATTACTTGTGGATTATTGTGATGTTTTTATCAGCTGTTTGGACTCTCATTCTGATGGCACCCATTCACTGCAGAGGATCCATTGGATGGTGCAAGTGATGTAATGCTACATTTACCCAAAACCAATCGCTACAGCTTGCTGGCCGGACGGGGATACATTTACTTACCTTTATTTTTGGGTGAACTATTACTTCAAAATACACACCTGAAATGTAAAATAAAAATGTAAAGCAATGCATTATAGTGGGCAGTTGTGTGAGTTTGGCCATATAATTCATGAAAACTGTTTGTGGCAGATTAACTTTTTGTTGTTGCTTATTTGTTATCAACCCCAGTTTCCTGACATTTTCAATGCAGATAATGATTAAAAACTTCTTCCTCACCTCGTAAAAACATTCCATAATTTCATAAAGTATGTATTTCTAAACAGGACAATGGACTAAGCTAGCTATTTTTGAGCAAAAATAATTTCATAAAGTATTTATTTATAAACAGGACAATTGACTAATGGACTAAGGAGTAGCTATATGAGCAAAAATAATATTATCAGTATACAGGCATGTCCACAATGATGATAAACTATGCATAAACACAAAAGTAAAAACCACAATGGTAGCAAAATGAAACACACATGTTAAAACTAATGGTAAAAACTTTGATCTGTCACTAAATATGTATGGCAGCTCATAGGCAGTAGGCTAATGTTAGTCCCAGCAGTAGGTTGATGTATTTTGGAACGGTTTAATATAGCCTATGCATAATTTATTCAGCTTTCAAGGAGGCTTATGTGTTTTATGCAAACATTAAGTACTTCCTTTCTCACTGTGACCATGCAACCCATATTTTTCTATATGCTAAAATTATCTAACTGCCATGACAACCTTTTAGAGAGACACTTGTAGTGTTTTAATCAGGAAGCGGTGGGTGCATGCGTGCATTTGTGAATGGACTAGACAGGAGAATGTTGTGAGGACAACAGTGAGAATGCTGTCATGAAAAACAGTAAACAACCTTATTAGGAAACACTTCACAGAATTGACAAAGACACAGATACTGAAAAAAACACCTACACAGCTAATCTAAGTCATGTCTTCTCTTTAATGATTTGATTAGGCTATATGAAAAAATACATTTGCATAATTTTATTTTTTCATATTTATATATAGAAGAAAAGCAATTAATTTTAAGTCTGTGAGGAATAATTGAATATCATGGGATTGAACGAGACATTAAAATAAACGCTAATAATTGTCCAATAATTTAATATAACATTGTTTATTACTGCTCACTGACCTTGTAACACTGTTTTGGTTTTGTGTCACAAGGGCAAACTTTCTGTTTATCTCGCTTTCTGTCCTTTATACTCACACACCACACTTGTACAAACATAAAAACCTATGTAATGATAGGTGATATGGTATTTTCCCCCCTCCGCAATCTAAAATGTGCCCTCATTTGACCATTTGGGCACACACAAATGCACAAAGGTACACAAAGTGTTAAAAAACAAGTGGGATAACTGGCTAAAAGAAAAACTAGAGCAAGATCATTTACTTTTCGAGGTTAGATACTCAACAGACTTTAAGCACACGTGCATGAATGAAGTGTACAAACCTCCCAAAAGTGCACGTGGCATATTTAAACAAATGCAATACAAAATATGTCACGAGGAAATAATATACAGCAATTTATAATCAGGTTATAATTTCCACAATTAAGTATTTAAATTTGAATGTAGATACATTTAAGTAGCTAATAATTTAATTATTACAAATTAAATAATAGAGTGGGCCCTATTTAAAAGAGACTTCATAAAACGTATGATTCATATTAAAATCGTAAAATATAATTTAATACGAAAGCTATTTTGCATTGTCCAATGCTTCCCAAAGTTAAATATCCAAAGAACATAAATAAAGTTTTTTCAGAACGTGCATGTCGAGTCCCACGATGCTTCGCTGTGTTTGGTCAGAATTTAAATCGCAGCAGCCAATCAGAGGCGGAGATAACGAACCGAGCACAATTCAAAAAGTAGCAGCGACTCACTGCATTCCCTTCAGAGCAGCGGGCCGACGCACTATATTTATGCCCGTTTAATTTCGTTCCTATCCGCGAAATACTACCAATGCGTGCCTCAGGGTGGTGAATATACATCTTTTAGATAAGATACACTGTATACTGTGGGTTTTCAAGTTGTTGGAGTTATTATTTGAATGTAGTTTTCGGTGGTTCGCAGCGGATGTAGATAACTGGTGAATTGCGTGCTGTTTCGGGATAAAGAAGCAAGGAACTTCGCCTCGGTTATTTATTTTTCATTACTTTAGGGTTCTTTCTTCTACATAAATCGTCCTGTAAAGTGTGCATCGATGAGCGCTGGAATCGCAAAGACGGCGAAGCCATCGGCTCACGTCGACCCCAAATCTGCTCCTCTGAAAGAGATCCCTGATGTTCTAGTGGATCCCAGAACCATGAAGAGATACATGCGAGGTCGCTTTCTGGGAAAGGGAGGATTTGCGAAATGCTACGAAATCACAGATATGGACACAAAGGAGGTTTTCGCAGGGAAAGTGGTGCCGAAGTCGATGCTACTGAAGCCCCACCAGAAGGAGAAAATGAGCACAGAAATCGCCATTCACAAGAGTCTCGATAACCCACACGTCGTGGGATTTCACGGTTTTTTTGAGGATGATGACTTCGTGTACGTGGTGCTGGAAATCTGTCGGAGACGGGTAAGATCAGGGAGACCGATTTGAAAACAGACCGTCAACGGTCGCTATTCCTGTCACTGGATGATCGTGTACTACAGTGCTTCAAGTTAACTCATTTAATTAAAGTATGTTAAGAGTAACAGGTACTTACTGTGTTCTTACTAACGTTAGACTCAATTGTTTATTCCTTATAATAATGTACGAGATAGATATAAACCTAAGACCGGTTCTAACGTTACTTTCTGCCTTACGCTGTCAGTCAGTGGATTTTAAACTGGAGGATGTGACGTCAGTTGATTTTCTGTTTCTCGGAGATATTGTTGAAACGAACTCCAGTCAGAATTTTTTTTTCCCTCACTTGCAGTTTTTAATGTCTCTTTGTGCATCTTATGCTCAGATTCTGTAAACTTAAATAATCGTCGAATACTACCAGATAAAGGAATTCAGAAAAATGGGGAAACTTTTTTTTTTTTTGTGAATTCTTATTTGATTCATTTGCTTCCTGTTTAATTTTTATTTTTTTGTGAGAACATTGTGTGTGTGTATGTATAATTTTAGATTTATTTATTTTTTTGTGGTGTAAGCAGAGTAAAAAAAAAAGGTTGTTTGAAGTTCCCGCCTGCTCTAGATTTGGTGCTTCATTTCTTTCTCTTTACTTACAGTCTCTCCTTGAATTGCACAAGCGGAGGAAGGCAGTGACAGAGCCTGAGGCCAGATACTTCATGCGTCACACTATTCTGGGTTGTCAGTACTTGCACAACAACCGGGTCATCCACCGAGATCTTAAACTTGGAAATCTGTTCCTCAATGATGACATGGATGTGAAAATCGGTAAGCAAACACTGATTGTTCTTTGCCTTTTTATTTCATCCCTGACCTCTTTTAATCAAGACTGTTTGTCCCATTTCTCTCTCTTTAGGTGACTTTGGTTTGGCCGCTAAGATCGAGTTTGATGGAGAGCGAAAGAAGACCCTGTGCGGCACTCCAAACTATATCGCCCCAGAGGTGCTCTGCAAGAAAGGCCACAGCTTTGAAGTAGACGTATGGTCACTGGGATGCATTCTGTAAGTCCGTTGTTGGATTAAATAACTATGGAAGCATTTGATTTTCATAAAACACTAGCTCTCTGATGGAATATCGTTTTTGCATAATGATTCATTTTTATAATCGAGCATGTATGATTGCTGATGGTCATGTAATATGTCGATCAGATACACACTGCTGGTTGGAAAGCCACCCTTTGAGACATCCTGTCTGAAGGAGACCTACATCAGAATCAAGAAGAATGAGTACACCGTTCCTAGAGTAAGTATCTTTGCATCAGGAGTTGGCATGAAATGAAAATACTATTTTCTAAATGTCTGTTATAGTGACGACGAAAGTGACGTGACATGTGGCCAAAGATGGATATCCATACTAGGAATTAGTGCTCTGCATTTAGCCCATCCTAAGTGCACACACACAACAGTAAACACACACCCAGAGCAGTGGGCAGCCATTTATGCTGCGGTGCCCGGGGAGCAGTTGGGGGTTCAAATCCATTTTTTTGCTCAAGGGCACCTCAGTCGTGAAGGTGGAAGAGAGCTCTGTACATTCTCTCCCCCAACCTACAATTCCTGCTGGGCCGGAGACTCGAACTCGCAACCTTTGGGTTACAAGTCCGACTCTCCAACCATTAGGCCACGACTTCCCCCTAGCTTCTATTGTGGAATGTTTAATGCAGCTAAAGTGAAAAGTGAATCTCCTCTTCGGTGTGAAAAACAGATTGGTCGCATATTACATTATGCTTCTTTTGTCTTGTTTAGCACATTAATCCAGTTGCTGCTGCTCTGATTCGTCGGATGCTGCACGCTGACCCTACGCTCAGACCTTCTGTGTCCGAGCTGCTGGCCGATGAGTTTTTCACCTCCGGTTATGCGCCTCTGCGGCTGCCCACATCCTGTCTCACTGTCCCTCCCAGGTTCTCCATCGCCCCCTCCAATCTGGATCCCGCCCTCCTTCGCAAACCCCTCTCGTCACTTAATAAAGGTATGCGTGTAGATAAATCAATTTTTAAAATGTTTTATTGTAGTATCTTGGCACAATTGTTTACTTTATTTAAATGGCTGTGTTGGATTTCAGTGTTCCCCCTACTTCATTGAATATTGTCACTCAGAAATAAAATGAAATTTGAAACACTTTCATGTTACATGCAATCTTCTGTGTGTACAGGAACAGACAGTCCAATTGAGAAAATGGGAAAAATGGAGCAGCAACAAAGGGAAGATCCTCAGCAGAGGTTAGTTTTATCTGTGTAGATACTGGCAAACTATTGACTTTTTAAATCTGGTTTTGAACTCCCATTTTGGCCAATAGGATTAAAACCATGATTTTTTAAAATATATTTGAACTCTGGCTTGCATCCATTATAAATGTAGGGTTTGGGCTTTAGAGAAATATGTTTGTATTTAATGAATTTATGTCACTAAATGTAATGTTTTGCACAGGGATGGAGTTGAACAACCTGACTCTCATCTAAGTGACATGCTGCAGCAGCTGGCGAGTCTCAACACCGCCAGGCCATCTGAGAGAGACTTCATTAGACAAGGTAACCACGTGGATTCTTTGCATCTTGCAACAGGAGGGATGTTGCTGTATTTTAATGGAAATAGGAATCGGAGCTACTGTGATAATAAAAATCTATATAACTATACTTTGTGCATTTGCACATAAAGCCACAAAAATATGGTCATGTGCTGATTGGTGTACATGTTCAAACTATTGGCAAGCATATTGCAATGACTGATCTTTCCCTTTATAGGGGAAGCCGAGGACCCTGCTTGTATTCCTATCTTCTGGATTAGTAAATGGGTCGACTACTCTGACAAATATGGCCTTGGTAAGACACCATGCTGACACTGATATACTCAAGCCAGTATCCAAATTGGAATTTGTTGTTGCACTAAAATTTCAGTAACTAGAATATTCCCTAAAAACTGTTGAAACTCTTTATTCCCTCTAAACTGTATCATTAGCATTTCTCCAATGATGCATTTTGACTCTTAGTATTTTAATTTTTTGTGTGCAAACCAACTACAACAGGCAAACATGTAAGCAGGGTGAACTCACTTTGAGTTCATGTAGAGTAGAAACCTTTAAAATTTGTTTGGTTGAAATGGAGAAGTGGCTCATTGCTGAAGAACTTTACTGTGACCGATTTAATTTATTACCTGAGAACACAACACTCTTAACAGCATAAGTTCAATTACCCTAATTACTGAAACTTTTATTTTAGGGTTTTGGCTAAATAAACTTTTTTTTTTTTTAATTCTTGTTTTAAAAAAAAAATTTATTTTGGTGCATCACTACAATTAGTAGAGTTCGCTGCAGTTTAGTTTGGTGGATCCATCAGTCCTTAAGGAATGCGCAAAGTATTCTTCTTTCATTAGCTATGTTTCAGTCAACATTTTTCAGCACACTCTGAGAGTCCTGCACAGGTCCTGTTTAGTAAACTCGCACCCGCCCTGCACATGCAGTACTTGACAGAACACCTGACCCGTTATCCGACAGGAGCATTAATTTAATTCCATACCCTGACCCGTTTGACATAAAGACCACAACCTGAACTGCACCCGCACTAAATCTAGTACATCAGGTAGGCAAACATTTTCTCATGTAATGAGCAATCAAACCAAAATTTATGGATTGATGAAAAATAGATATGCATTGCAACATGGTAGTTAATTAACATAAAAAAAGATGAGAACGTGTGTCCTTTTGTGTAAATGAAATGCGAAATTTTTGCCTACATACAGTATATGAACAATCTGCCCATATGGGGAATGACTCTGCATTTGTCTCTTCTGAAACCCTGCAGTGTATATGTGGCCGTTGGTCCTCCTAATAGCATGAACAAAACTTTTATTCAAATTGTAAATAGATTTATATACAGAAAGCAAGCAAGGAGCACTCCCGTTATAATCAAGCTGCCATTCATGTCAGTTGCAGTGCGATTGGCTATGACGCTCGATGTTGTAAATAGAAACCTTTTTTTTTTTGGGGGGTCTTCAGACTATAGAGTGTGAACGCAAGCAAGCACCATTTGAAAGCAGCTGCCTATCAGCAGATATCGAATTGAGGCCCTGTTGAATTGAACACTGCAAATGACAACATAAATAATATTCCACCAGTTACATCAAATATTAGCTGTTCATCCGTCCCACGTGCAGGACTCTGCTCTGAGGTTCAAGTAATGTATTATGTAGGGAAAAAAGTCAATGTCTTCCACGGTTGCGGCAGCTATATACAGTGGGTACGGAAAGTATTCAGACCCCCTTAAATTTTTCACTCTGTTATATTGCAGCCATTTGCTAAAATCATTTAAGTTCATTTTTTTTTTCCTCATTAATGTACACACAGCACCCCACATTGACAAAAACACAGAATTGTTGACATTTTTTTTGCAGATTTATTAAAAAAAGAAAACTAAAATATTCCCCCCCCACACCAAAATTGGGGGTGCCTAAGTATTCAGACCCTACTCCGTATTTAGTAGAAGCCCCACCTTTTGATCTAATCCAAGGCCATGAGTCTTTTTGGAAGATGAACAGTTTTTTTCACAAACCTGGATTGGGGATCCTCTGGCCTGCCTCCTTGCAGATATCCTCTCTAGTTCTGTCAGTTGGATGGTAAACTTTGGTGGACACCATTTTTTAGGTTCTCCATAGATCTCAATTGGTTTACGTCAGGGCTCTGGGCTGGACCAATTCAAAAAAAAAAAAAAAAAAAAATAACAGCACAGAGTTGTTGTGAACCACTCCTTCGTTATTTTAGCTGTGTGCTTATGGTCATTGTCTTGTTGGAAGGTAAACCTTCGGTTCAGTCTGAGGTCCTGAGCACTCTGGAAGGTTTTCGTCCAGGATATCCCTGTACTTGGCCACATTCATCTTTTCCTCGATTGCAACCAGTCATCCTGTCACTGCAGCTGAAAAACACCCCCACAGCATGATGCTGCACCACCATGCTTCACTGTTGGGACTGTATTGGACAGTTGATGAGCAGTGCCTGGTTTTCTCCATACATGCCGCTTAGAATTAAGGCCAAAAGTTCTATCTTGGTCTCATAAGACCAGAGAATCTTATTTCTCACCATCTTGGAGTCCGTCAGGTGTTTTTTTAGCAAACTCCATGCGGGCTTTATTGTGTCTTGCACTGAGGAGAGGCTTCTACTCTGCCATAAAGCCCCGACTGGTAGAGGGCTGCAGTGATGGTTGACTTTCTAAACTTTCTCCCATCTCCCGACTGCATCTTTGGAGCTCAGCCACAGTGATCTTTGGGCTCTTCTTTACCTCTCTCACCACGGCTCTTCTCCCCCGATAGCTCAGTTTTTCCGGACGGCCAGCTCTAGGAAGGGTTCTGGTCATCCAAAACGTCTTCCATTTAAGGATTATGGAGGCCACTGTGCTCTTAGAACCTTAAGTGCAGCAGAAATTTTTTTTTTAACCTTGGCCAGATGTGTGCCTTGCCACAATTCTGTCTCTGGGCTCTTCAGGCAGTTCCTTTGACCTCATGAGTCTCATTTGCTCTGACATGCACTGTGACTGTAAGGTCTTATATGACAGGTGTGTGGCTTTCCTAATCAAGTCCAATCAGTATAATCAAACACAGCTGGACTCAAATGAAGGTGTAGAACCATCTCAAGGCTGATCAGAAGAAATGGACAGCACCCTGAGTTAAATCTATGAGTGTCACAGCAAAGGGTCTGAATACTTAGGACCATGTGATTTCAGTTTTTTAATAACTCCGTAAAACTACTGCAATTCTGTGTTTTTCTGTCAATATGTGGTGCTGTGTGTACATGAATGAGGAAAAAAAATTAACTTAAATGATTTTAGCAAATGGCTGCAATATAACAAAGAGTGAAAAATTGAAGGGGGTCTGAATACTTTCGTGTGTGTGTGGCTCAGTGGTAGAGCATTGTTAGCCCCGCAAATGGTTGTGGGTTCAATTCCCAGGGAACACACACACTGGTAAAAAATGTATCAGGCCTATGCCTAAATCCTGTTGGATAAAAGCGTCTGCTAAATGCATATATATATATTTTAACTTGTATACACTTTATATATAACTGATATTTTGTAGCAAATTTCTAGAAAGTGAAGATTGTTTTCTTGAACACACAGGATGGAAAAGGTGCTTTATTCACAAATGTTTTGAGAATTCAAATTTTTTGTTGTGCGCAAGTTTCATTCAGAAACGGCTACTTGCATGCTGTCTAAAAATATTGCCCATATGCTAATGTATTTTTGCCTTTCATAGGTTACCAACTGTGTGATAACAGCGTAGGCGTTCTGTTCAATGATTCCACGCGTTTGGTGATGTACGCTGATGGTGACAGTCTGCAATATATTGACCGCAACTCGGTAGAATCCTACCTCAGTGTTCGTTCCTACCCTTCTTCGCTCTCCAAAAAGGTCTGTGTATGCTGGAAATAGCGCAATGAACGAGTTTCATAATGGTTTTGTTATCCAGGATTGCTGAAGTCTTTTTTTGGGTTTAGATTACACTCCTCAAGTACTTCAGGAATTACATGAGCGAGCACTTGCTGAAGGCTGGGGCAAACATAACACCCCGTGATGGGGATGAACTGACCCGGTTGCCTTACCTCCGCCACTGGTTCCGCACAAAGAGTGCCATCGTGCTACACCTGAGCAACGGAACTGTGCAGATCAACTTCTTCCAGGTGAGAAACTGGCATGTCTAAAATGGATGAAGTACTGCATCTGGGTACTTGTGATGTCAAACAAAATCCAGAAGTATCCAAACTGAAACGGTGAACTCACCATTTTCACTTTGTGCCCTCCAGGACCACACTAAGCTTATTTTGTGTACCCTGATGGGAGCAGTGACGTACATCAATGAGAAGCGAGAGTTCTACACCTATAAGATGACCCTAATCGAGGAGTTCGGATGCTGCAAAGAGTTGGCCAGCCGTTTGCGCTACGCTCGCAACATGGTGGAAAAGCTCATGGCCTGCAAAAGCACTGCCGCTACTGCTACTTCCACCCGCTAACCCACTGACATCACAAATTGTATAGCTTTGTGTTCACCACCAACTCTGCTCGAGTCTGAGGGCCCTTAAATATTCCAGCAGTAAAACTTGTACAGTTCTACGCTATGACTTCCTTTTCTGGATCTGTTGTTTACTCTATCACTTGTTTTTTGGGGTTGGAGTTTGTGACCATGCCGGCTCTCTATCATGTGAATGCTCTTGTACATGTTTTAATGTTTTAGAACTTGTCCGTTTACCTTTTGACTGTTCTTTGTATAAAAGCTTTTGAGGTTAATCTTTTAATGTGTAAGAGAATATTTGAAATAACTTGGTATTCCAAAATAAAGATCTTTTTAGAGAAACTGTGATTGTTAGATACTGTTAATGATAAATAGAAGTTTATAATTGAGTTAAATTAAAATATAAGTGTGTGTAAATGTGTTTGAGTCAACATGAAACTTTGATCATTCAATCATTTCAATATTTCACTTTACTCATTTTAGTATTTTTGAAATGGGGTGTTTCATGTTGAGTTTTCCAAGGTAATATAAGTTTGGGATTAGTATTTATTATTATAATTAAAACATTTTAGTCAGCTTGCATTAAAGGGTTAGTTCACCCAAAAATGATAATTAGCCCATAAATTAGTCACCCTCAAGTCATTCTTGGTGTATATGACTTTTCTTCTTTCAGACTAATCCAGTCGGAGTTCTATTAAAAATTGTCTTTTGATCTTTCAAGCTGTTTAATGCCACTCTGGGTGTGGCATGCATCAGTCCAAAAGAAGTTAAATAAAAAGCGCCCATCCATTTATAAAAAAGTGCCTCACACGGCTCTGGGGGGTGAATAAAGGCCTCCTGTAGCGAATCGATGCATTTTGTAAGAAAAATATCCATATTCAAAATGTAATAATCACTTTAATGTAGCTTGCACCAACAGTTGAACACAGAAGCTACTCCGGGCGGATGACGTATGAGTTCAGCGTTGCGCATGCACCGGTTAGTCTCGTGAAAACCAACATTTGTTAACAAAGCAAAGGAATCAAAGTTTCCTTACTTTAGCAAAGGAAAACCAGTCTCCTCTTGTCTTATTTCGAAATCCTCTGACATTTTTCTTTACAAATTCTCGTTTTGTACTTCTAAGTCTTGACTGTTGTTTTGTTTTGTTCTCTCCCCTGCGCTTCCGCGTTCGTCACTTCTGAGCGGCGCATGCACAACGCTGACCTCATACGTCATACGTCATTCCCCCGGAGCTGCTTCTGTGTACAACTTTAGGCGCAAGCTACATTAAAGTGATTATTTCGTTTTGAATATGGATATTTTTCTTACAAAAAATGCATCGATTCACTACAGGAGGCCGTTGTTCACCCCCTGGAGCCGTGTGAGACACTTCTTTTTTTTAATGGATGGTGTTTTTATTAAAGGGGTCATTTGATGCTGCTAAAAAGAACATTATTTGTTGTAATGAAATGTGTTTATTACAGTATAGTTTTTCGCACATACTGTACATTTTGTTTCTCCGCTATGCCCCCCGCCTTTTGAAACCTTTGATTGTCGAACACTCACGTCTGAAAAAGCGAGGTGTGCTGTGATTGGCCATCTATCCAGTGCGTTGTGATTGGACGAATACTACCTCAAGCGTTAGACGGAAGGTGAGCGAAAGCCCCGGCTATCGTGAGCTGACGCCGGCAATAATGATCTGAGGCAGGCGGTCGAGAACGGCGGATCCCAGCGAAGGATCGGTGAAAACGGTGAGCCGATCCTGCGCTCCACAGCACTATTTTGATGTATTCCTCGCGACCAGCACGTATCATCTCCATGCTGACGAAGCGGCTATTTCCTCTTTTGGAAGGCCAAACAAAGTGTTTCGCTTTCACAACGAAACACAGCATCTTCACGACATGGCGGCGGTAACAACAATACTACAGTGAGAATCAATGTTACGCCTTCTTTCTTTGCGCAAACATTTGTGCTGTGTTATGCAAATCTTCCCACATAGTTATGTAGATATGTGGGGGTGTGTTAGAATAAGCCGTTTTAGGTAGGCGTGGCTGACACTTAACTTTTATAAAGAATATCTCTTTGGATTTGAGACTTTTAGTCTTTGCAAATTTACAGATCTTCTTATGCACCAATACTTGTAACACTCCAAAGAGAAAGGAAAAAATGAATCGCATCATATGACCCCTTTAAACTTCTTTTTGGACTGATTCATGCAACACCCGCTGAGTGTCATTAAACAGCTTGAAAGATCAAAGACATTTTTTAATATTTCTAACTCGTATTAAACTTCGACTGGATTCGTCTGAAAGAAGCAAGTCATATACACCTAGGATGACTTGAGGGTGAGGAATTTGTGGGCTAATTTAATTTTTTGGGTGAACTAACCCTTTAAGTTGATTTAAAGTGACCGCCAATACATTTATAATATTACAAAAGATTACCATTTCAAACAAATGCTGTTCTTTTAAACTTTATATTCAGATCTTGGGAAAAAAGCCATCCACGTTCCCCACAAATTTTACTACGGCAGCATGACTGTCCAATATTTTAAATGTTTCTATTAGAATGATTTCTGAAGGATCATGTTATACACAAGACTGGAGTAATGACAGATTTGGCGTTTACAGAAGTGAATTACATTTTAAAATATATTAAAATAGAAAAGTTATTTTAAATTGTAATATTTCACAATATTACTGTTTTTATTGTATTTTTTTAACTAATAAAAGCAGCCTGGGTGAGCAGAAGAGACAAAATCATTAAAAGTCTTAACAATCCCAAACATATTGCATGTTTTCTGAATTATAGGAATGATTGATGTCACAAGCATATGTATCTTAAGCTTATGTTAAGACAGCATGTGCAAAAAAGAATAAAAAAAAAAAAATAGAATAAATAAAAAAATTCAATAAAAATTTTAAAGTACAGTTTATTTAGGTTTTTTTTTTTTGGTGCTCAAAACAAAAAGCAAGATTATATCACTGTCTGAAGGGTTTTGTAGACGCTGTTATAAAATGGCACATAAAAGTACCATGGTACTACCATGTTTTTGCACATAATGGTAATAGCATGATATTTTTTGAAGTACCTTGTAATAAACACATAATGTCAATACCACCTGAAATGATAAGTATTTAGTTTAATGGAAATTCACAACAAACACGTCTGCAACAACATTAATCTGAATCAAGTATAACAGTTTTTGGATCTGTGCCACAGTAACAAATAGTTGCAAAGATATTTTTGGCAAAACAATCAGTATACATTTAATTACCATTGGGTAGAAAAACTAAGGAACAAGTATTTCCACATTCAGTGAATTGAGTGAATTTCCAGTGGCAAAAATCCTCAAAGCTTAATTTATAAAAAGTTTATTTTTTATTTTTTATTTTTTTTTAACTAGCAGTACAAAACGAGTGTACAGCAGGCTGTAAAATACTTCAAGGAAACACAATATTAGTGTTTTGAAGCTGTAACACTGAGAGATGGGGATGAAGCTGCAATGTGTGATGGACTGTAAAAGATCCATAAATGTAGCACAAAGCTGCGATTCAAACCACACAAAGCAAAATCAAAAGAAAAAAATCCCAATCCCAGTCACACAAATACATGTACATGTACACTTGGTGTACAAATTGACTAATATAATAAATTAGCATTTTTCGTTTTTAGTCCACTAATTATCAAAGATCTTCATATTTCTGCAAATATCAATGGATGTAGTGCTGGCTTTTATCATTATTTTAAGCTTGTAACTAAGCTTGCAATTGTGTGGGGACCCTCAGTCCAGGGAGGCCCCCGTGGAACACGATTTCTACCGAAGGGGGGGCCCCCGGGACCACTCAAGTGTTTTTTTTTCTCAGTCATAATCTCACATAAAGCTACTGAATGGCTTCAGAACACCTGGAACATCCCACACAAGATAGACCACATTTATGATATTTATAGAGAATTTTTCACCCCTTTTAGAAACTTAAAAGCTTCTGCCCCCAATCATTGTAACCGAATTAAAAAATGCACCGTCTTCAATACTTTCTCCTTTTGTATTCCATGGATGAAAGTAAGTCATGAGTTTGGAACAACATGCGGGTGAATATACAGTTTGATGACAGAATTTTGCGGTGAACTATCCTTTAAGAATGCCCTTAATATGAAAATACTTTACTTTAATACCATTTAAAGTTTAGTAGTTTAACCATTTTAGTAGTTGGACGGCAATTCAGTAATCTTCTGTGTTAAAAGTCAGAATTAAAATAAAACTGACAGAAATGGTAGAACATTTGTCAATCTATTGGCTGATGTTAACTCATCAGAAAATATGGTCTTTTTATTTCTTTGCTCTTTGGTTCACATCATAAAGCCAGCAGCGACAATGGCAGCTCTGAAAAAGCCCATATTACACTCAGTAACTCATTTGGTTAATCTGACCTACAAAACCCGTTTCTGTAAAAGCATAGGCATAAAAAACCTGGGTAAATTTCGCTCAGCAAGTCCAGTAGGTTGTTTAGGTAAAATTTGTCAGTAGTGCTCTACAACGAAATGTGCTCACAGTTCTGAAGTGCAGAATTCTACATCAACAATGTTTAGTTGAGTCCTCAAGGATCTTACTTTTCCTCTCCAGTCCAGTGCAGGAACAAACAAGCATGTCTCTATGGATGGTGGTAGTATGGGTGAAAGAGTCTCTCGGGGGCACAGATGCTAAGCGCTGAATGCGTGTGAAGCAGTAACCGGGGGAAACGGGAGGTAAAATATGCCACGAAGCCATCAGGGACTTCACCGAAAGCTGTCTGAACCTCTGGTGGGAGCTCATGATAATGATGCTTCTGTTAAAAACATTAGAAGACAGGTTAGGCAGTATATTATATTATATTATGTTATGCTATATTATATTTTATTTTATATTACATTTTAAAATATATCAAAACAGAAAACCGTTCTTTACATTGTAACTCATACAAAATTACTGTTTTTAATATATATTTTTTAATTTTTAATCTTTCAAAAACGTTTTAAAAATCTTACAGACCCCTTTTGAATGATAGTGTATTTTATATTATCCTATCAGCACAATATTAATTGTTTTTTGTGTGATTAGTGACTTTTGTATGCATATGTAAAAACACATTAAATTCTAAACACTTACTTTATTTCTCAGCGCTCTAAGTAGGTCTCTCACAGAGTTTCCTTTATATGTACGAAACTTTCTAAGATCTGCCAGATGGAAAAAGTTTTATATTAGGCATGCAAATATAAAAATGAATTGAAAATGTTTTCATTTCATATACATTAAAACATTCCACATTGTATTCAATATTTCTGTCAAAGAAAGATTTTATTGCAATTATTTGTAATGGTAACGTACAGTAGTAGCAGTGCTTACCAGCCTGCAGTGGTGCTGATATGTGCATCCTCCAGTTGGTTCTTACGACAGATCTGCCGGAGTTCTCCAGACGGGCCACTATAGCACTGTCTGCTGGCTCCTTCTCTATTCTGTCACTGACATCCTAGAGCCAAAAGAACAAATTCAGCATTGCACTTTCTCACTATACACAATGAACACACACACACAAAAACACACACCTGAAAGAACTGCAGCTGTTTCTCTGGGCTCCAGAAGAAGGGATGTTTGAGGATGGACACTGCTGAAGGACGCGTCTCTGGTTCAGCACTGATCATCCGCTCAATCAGATCTCTGCCGATCACATCCTCTACAAACACCAAAACAGCCATAAAACATTAATAAGCTATTCAAATATGATTAGACAGCATAGACAGCAGCGGAACTACCACATGTCACATGGACTATTTTATCGATGCCCTTACTACCTTTCTGGGCCTTGTATGTGATAGCTGTGTTGCTGTCCATGCAGGATCAGAAAGCTCTCAGATTTCATCAAATATATCTTCATTTGTGTTCTGAAGCTGAACGAAGGTTTTACGGGTTTGGAACGACATGAGGGTGAGTAATTAATGACAGAATTTTCATTTTTGGGTGTACTATCCCTTTAAAGGCACAATATGTAAGATTTCTTTATTAAAATATCCAAAAACCAAATTTTTTCCCCACATACGCATGACCAGAAGGAGCGGAAGCAGTCGACTGTGGCAACTACGCCTTTTGTTTCTTTATTTATTTTGAATACATGCCCTCTAGCGGCGAAAATTACATATTGTGCCTTTAAGTCAGTGATAACAGTCTAAACAAAACCGGACACTTCTTAAACAGAAAGTACACATCCATATACTTAAAATTCATGCATGCACAAACCATGTATATCCTCCATAAAGTGGTCAAGGTTATAGATTCCAGAGAGGATATTAGCTTGACGCCGCAGAGTGTCACCAAACGGATGCTGTCCTTTGGACGTCACATAATAAAACACACATCCGGCCGAAAATATATCCACTGCACTCGTCTAAAGACAGAAAAATAGAGGGACAGGAGACAAACTTTTACAGAATATATCTTATTTGGTGAGTTTTTAAAATTCAGTAGTCCACAGTATCTGTTTTTTAAACTAAACATGTGACGTGTGTGTTTGTATGCATGTCTACTGGTCGTACAGGGTTCCCTTTTGGAGCATTTATGAGTAATTCAGGGGCAATCCAGCCTTCGGTTCCTGGTATTCCAGAGCGTAGGCTGAAACTATGGCGACCATCTGGAAGCTTCTTACACAAGCCGAAATCTGAGATCACCGCCCGGACTCGACCCAGTGCCCCCGGGAGAGAGAGCAAAATATTTCGTGGCTTTAAATCCCTGTGAACTGAGCACGAGAGGGACACGTAATTACTAATGAAGGTGGGTCCGTCTGCTTGCATGCATATATACTGTCTCTATCCAATTACTTTAATAGCACTTAATAAACATTGGTGCAATGCAATACTAACATGTGCAACTGTGATGCATTTTTAAGAAGTTACAGGAAGGAAGTTATGATTGAAATCGTTGCTATGGCAACAGTGACTCACCGATGTTGAGGGAGTGCAGGTGATTGAGGCCACACATGGTCTGGTCCAGCAGGAACACTGGGTTCAGGTCTGAGTAAGGACAGCTTGGGTCCTCCACATACTGCATACCAAACAGAAAAACCCAATCAGAGTGCATGGAAACAAATCAGTTGTGATTATACAGCTGATTATACAGATGAAACTGAATACTAAAAATGTTATTATACACTTAGAAAATACAGAACAGTACAAGAATATAGTTGTGGCATATTGCCAAAGTCCTATTTGTGATCACAGTTTTTGTCTTGCTTGTTAGTAGAAATATCTAAATCCTTAAACCATCTTTAAAAATGAAGCGTTTTGCATATTTGTCAGAGAATGCATCTTGAATATAAGTGTATTTTCACTTGGCTTGGCAGACTGTTTTAAGCATAAATCTCACTAATTTATGTTATTGTTAAGTCAAATTAAAACTTTAAAAAGCATTTTTGTTAACTGAAATAAAGCTGAAATAAAAATGAAAAATATAAATATTAGATAAAAGTATTAAATTTACTAAAACTAAAATGAAAATAAGGCAAAACAAAAAGTGTATTAATAATACTAAAATAAAAAAACACTGCATGCATTAAAGACACATTTAACATTTTTGTTGAGGCTACATTGTTTCAATGTTATTGTTAACTAAAACTAAAAACTAGTTGTTGTTTTTTTGTTAATTGAAATAAAGCTAAAATAGAATAAAATATAAATATTAGATGAATTATTATGATGAATTAGAAACACATTCAGAAGTGTTAAGTGAAATAAAAATAAAGCTTAAAAAAATAAAAACAACAAACAAAATTCCTAAACTAAGGTTAAAACTGAAAAAAAAACAGTTTGTTTTCAAGCAGATTACCTTGTCTGCCACTGGTTGACTTCTCAGTTCTAATGATAAAATTCTAATGTTCCTGCCCCAGTGCAGACCAACTTTACAAATCACGATAAAACAGTGAAAAGCAGAAAGCAAACTAGTACCACATTCAAAAGCACTGTTATGTTCTACAAACACACACACTCACTGAAACACACCTGCTGGAGTGTAGCGGCACATAGCTCTATGGCAATGTAAGTGAACTGTCTATCCCGCTCTGTGCAGAAGTAACGGATGACATTGGGATGCTCGTCTGATTCACGGAGGAGCTGAACCTCTCGCTCTGCAAACTCCACGCACTCTGGAAGGATACGCTTTACCGCCACACGCCGACTGTCAAAATGACCCCTGCATCCATAACACCAGTGAATTAAGGGTAAAGAACAACCAACCAAACAAACCAGTAAAAAACTAGCATCACAATTCATAATAACCCACCGGAACACAAAGGTTCCCTCTGTCCCATGGCCCAACACCTCAGAAGGACTGAAAGAGATTTTTCCAACTTCCACAACGTCAGGCTGTTCACCTGAAGAATATGAGTTACACACAATTTAAAAAACACAAAGTAAAGGCTTAAATTATAGTGAACAACATACAGGTTTGTAAATGAAATAAACTGCTAGTTTAGATAAAAGGAAAGAACATGGGCCTCATTCATGAAATGCAACTCTTATAATCAGTCATAAAAAAGCAACAAGTGACTTAAAGGCACAATATGTAATTTTTTCGCCGCTAGAGGGCACGTATTCAAAATAAACAAAGAGACAAAGGCGTAGTGATGAAGCCGTGACTGAGTGTGGAATCATGGGAGCTGTCGTCTTCATCCCCACAGCCGATGCAATCTGATGGGACTCGGGCAGAAATCATGTTCATGGATGAGCTAATGATTTATTAACATAGTAGAATGAAGCAGGGTGAGGCTGAAAGCTGTTGAAGCGAAACGAGGCCGCTGAACGAGCGCGACACACGGCTCGAAAGCAGCGGAGCTTTTATTATGCCACAGTCGACCACTGACACAATGACACTATGGACACGGTCCGCGTCACTAGTTAAAATTGCTTATTTCTCTGGATTTAAACATTCTTCGAAACATTTGGGATAATGTAAGTACACAAGCCAGCAAAATATATAAAACTGTTCTAGTGGTTTATGGATATTTTAATAAAAAAATCTTACATATTATGCCTTTAAGAATAGTTTGAATTTAACAGGATTTGCACAGAAATTTGTTGTTGTATTTCATGAATAAGGTTCAATAGTTGATATGGATATAGAATAGTTTCCGTACTTTGAGCAGCTGTCGTAATTGGGGAGGAGTCTTTGCTTGAGAATGGCTGAGTTTGATTGGATGCAACAGAACTAGTCTTATCTGAATGGCTGTTGTTGTTAAAGGATGAGGTTGAGGACGGAGTGTTGGGCTCTGTGGCAGTGCTCTGATTGGTCAACACCGGCAGAGGGTTGGAGTCCACTGGCTCTTCAGATCTCTGGGATTTTCTGACAGGCTAATCGAAAAGAAAAGAACAAGCAGTTTTATACTTGTTTATTTATATTATATACATACATACTTATATGCATATTAATATACGTACACATATAAGTATATAATAAATATTATCCACCTATATATTTATCCACCTAAGATGGTGCCACTATTAATAATAAATAAATTATATATTCATTAACATCAGAAGGCTACTTTAGAGGAACACTGATACTGATACTAATTTATTCAAAACACACTTTATAAAACGGATAGTTCAGGTCCTTGATTCTGATTGGTTGAGCCAAGTTCGAAGCTGTTGTAAATTACTCTACAAACATACAAATTTGTTTACATTTGTGTGTTGCTCGGCAACCACTTTGTTGGAACCACAACCGTTTCTGAGGAACTACATTGTTTGGCGGAAGAATAATATTTTTATTTATATCATTACACTTTATTTGCTCTGTTTTATTTTGTGAAACCTTACTACGTATATGGAATGACCGTTTTATAAAAGCAATAAGCCCGTGAAGCCATTGTTTACAGTGAATTTATAACAGCTAAGGGGGTTATAGGCACTCCGCTTCGCGTTATGCCTAACAACGCCCCTTAGCTGTTATAAATTCACTGTAAACCACGGCTTCTTGGGGCTTATTGCTTTACTCTACTACACACCCTTTTGTGTGTTAGCAGGAAGGCAATCCATGCTCCCAGCAGCAGTGTCATCACCAGCACTGTCATGGGGTCAGAGGTCAAGGAGTCTGGCAACACGGGGGAAGTGCTGGGCTTTGTTACCAGTGGCAACTGTAAACAAAACATGTCAAGGTTGTGCTTGGCTGTTCGGAATGCTTGCAATTTCATCATGCATGAGATTTTCATTGGCCTGCAAACCAATTATAAAGTTGCTATAGATGCTGTCTTCAAAATCTCAATTAATTTAACAATTTCGTTTAAGAATGTACAGTACAGCTCTCAAATTAACATTATGAATGGGAATATAAAGCAAAAGTTGCATAGATTACTTTTATGGTACTTTTATGTAAAGATTACTTCTTATGGTATTTTTATGGTAGTATTACCTTTTTGACAGTTTTTGGAAAATAGCAGTGCAAACATTATACAAAATATAACTTGATGTGTTTTTCACAAAAGCAATAACATAATGCAGGCTAAATAATGCAGGCTTTGAACAACATGAGGGTGAATAAATGACAGATTTTTTATTTCTGAGTCAACTGTGCACTGGACTCACAGGGTGAGAGGCAGAATGGAAAGAAGAACCAGAACCTTGTGGTGGGATGATATCACCAGAGCGCTGCAGATTCTCTGGGAAATCTCTCAACATGGTGGTGGGAGCCCGAAGGAAGGGACTCTGGTGACCTACTCACACACCCACCACAACCACACACACACACACACCACACACACACACACACAAACAACACACACACACACACACATCGACTGAATGAACATTAAGAAATCCAATTTGCAAAGCTCTTTCTTTTTCATTTTATTCCATTTATTTATGACAATGTATAATAACAAATAATATACAAATATATATTTTTAATTAATATTGTGATATATTCCTTTTTTTAATTAAACTTAATTTCTATTCTAAATATCTTAATAATATACCTTTTTGCATGAATATGACTTCATTATCCATTTACAGAGAAATATTGCTGCTTTAGGCCAACAGTTTTAGGGCAGATTGGCATGTACTGTATCTCTTCACTTTACAATGAGCACAGGCCAATGGTTTTGGCTTATTTTTCTCAAATATTCAAACCTCAGTCCTGAAACTAGTGAACTCGAACTTAAACTGTGGGTGTTGCAACATTGTATTCATGTATTCATCTTTAAGTACACATATTTAAGTATGCAAGTGAGCAAAATTTAGAGTGCCTGCACATATACGAAAAGAAATGCATTGAAGAGTTCAAGAGTTGGGCATACCAATCAGCAGCCACTGATTCTGCAGGGAGCTGCTGCTTCCTGGTGGATATTTCACATCAGTGCTGGGTGTAATCTCACACTCGGGCCGCCCATTACCCATTGTGACGCCAGCTGTGATTGGCCCCTCGATGCGTGCAAGAGTGAGACCTTTTGGCTGAAATGGGAACAGGATATGGTTAATCCGAAGTAAGTTTTACAATTGGTTTTGAATAATGGAGAGCAGAACTTACCACAATTGCCACACCTTGATGCACAAGAGAGGTAGAAGCATACAGATGAGAGTCCGTCTTGCCAACATAGAGAGTAGGACTATCAAAATATGCACACACAAATACATTATTACTTTAAAATAATACTTTATAATAAGGTAGTCAATTGACTTGTTGCATAGTTAATTGCCTTTTAAAAAAGTCATACAGGTTCGGCATGAAAGGGTGAGTTAATGATGATTATTTTTGGGTGGTGAATTATCCCTTTAAATAAACAGGTTTTGAAAACCTACTGTAAAACTGTCTTACATTAGCTGAGTCTTAGTGCTGTGGTTCTCCTTTGTGAACTGGTAGGTCCACTTCATGGTGTGGGACTGTGTGTTTTCTGCAGTGAAGGTCAGATAACGCAGGGTTTCTGTTGAGACTGTCAGATGAGGAGCTCGCCGCAGACTGTCTTGACTCCATAAGTAAAACCCTGCCACTGGAGAATCAAACTTCTGCATCCACAAGACCTCACCAGAGTCCCGATCCACCGTAACCACCAGACCGTCCCCACTGGATGCAAAGTGTGACATCTCTGTGATACACAGACACATGCAAATTTGATGAAATCGAAAAACACCCCTAACATACTTACACATTCACAAATTCAATAGACTGGCCTGTGCATGCGTGGTAAGGAACCTACTATACTCATATTTTTTGTCATCATAGAGAGGTGCGGAGTAGTCATTGTAGGTGGCATTCCAGCGGAGCTCCTGAGTCTTAGTATCATACATGGTGATCATATATTCTGCAGACATACACAGGGAAACATGCATCACAACCAATCAAAAATGAGTGGGGTCAATAAGATATTTTGGGTGCACTATTATGTTACAATTTAACATGTTATATTTCATTATTTCATTTGTTATATTTTTAATATAATATATTTTGATATATTTTAAAATGTAATTTATTCCTGTGATGGCGAAGCTGAATTCAGCAGTCTTCAGTGTCACATGATCCTTCAGAAATCATTCTAATATGCTGATTTGATGCTCAAGAGACATTTCTTATCAATGTTGTGCTGCTTAACATTTTTTTTTAAATATTCTGATATTTTCTTTTATAATTTTTGTCTTTACTGTCACTTTCGATCAATTAAACACATTCTTGCTGAATAAAAGTATTACTTTCTTACACAAATGTGTGTGTGAGTGTATTATATATACACGTGCAATACAAGAATGATTCAAAGACAAGGTTTATGTATATGTGTTCGGACCTGTGCGACCAATGAACAGCAGAGGGGCAGAGGGGCAAATGGAGTCTGAAGAGGAGGTGCTCAGACTCGTCTGTTTTTCACCTGTCTGAGGATCAACCACAAACCAAGTGTCCTGTTTTTTACCTGGGAAAATATACACAGTACAATAAATGAGAGTGTTCAAGGGCATGGAGCTTTTCACAGATCATTTTATGAACATGCTATCAGGGTTCCCACTGCTCAGCAAAACTAGAATGTCCATGACTTTTAAGCTTTTATTAATTTCCATGAATTTTGAAAGATCACACTGAGCTGGAAATCACAGTTTTTTTCATATAAAATGTCCCTATACCATCGCTACCACAGAATACAGATATCAGACACCGATTTTATTCCATACGATTTCACCCAAAATATTATGAGCAAATATAAATGTGTTTGACATTACCTGTGTAGAGCACCCCATCGGAGCTCCTGCAGGGAGAAGACTGGACCAGTTCTGGAATAGTGAACGGGAGTTTCTGCAGAGAAGATTCATATAAATGACTGAGCTGTAACTCTGACAAACACACTCGCACCCATGCCCATGACACTCACCATCAGACCCTCTTTGCGCTTGCCTCCTAGTACATACAGACTGCCATCGTTGGGATCTGGCAAAAAGCCTGGCCTTCGAGAGGAAACAGATAACTTTAAAGTTGGATCACAAAGAGTGGGCATTACATACCAGAATGGTGTGAGACCTGAGTGCAATTTTAAAACAATAAATAAATTGGGTTTTGGCTATTAGTAATAGTATCCAATAGCTTAAGTGATGTCATTAATAAATGTTGATTCAGAGAAAAAGCAAGTTATTACAGTTTCATTAAAGATCAAGGCACTAACGTGGGGTTCAGTAAGAATTTTTTTTTTTTTTTTTATTCTATTTATTGTTTTATATTATCTTTTATTCAGCAAGATGCATTCAACTGATCAGAGTGACAATAACAGCATTTGTAAATTTAAAAAAGATTTATATTTCAAATAAATTATGTTTTCTGAACTTTCTATTCATCAAAGAATGGTGAAAAAAATGCATGATGGTTTCACGGTTTCAAGTCATATTTCAAATATTAAGCATCATAACTGTTTTCAAAATTGATTATGTGACCTGAGACTGGAGTAATGGCAGATGAAAAATTAATTTTTGCAATCAAAATGTAATATGTTTTAAATTTAAAGTAAAATAGAAAAAGTTTATTTAAATGGTATATATTTCACAATATTACTGTTTTAATGTATTTCACTTCTTCTTCTTTTTTTGGTGAGCATAAGAGACTTTAAATTATTTTATTTTTTTTAATCTTAATGAGCCCAAATGGTAGTGTACATTAATTCAGTTTCTGAAGCTGTTAAACACTTACTCTTGGAAATAGGTGGGAACCTGTATGATGGGATCTAAGAGAGAGAGTAAAATGGTTAAAGTTACTTGGCAGATATTAATTCTACAATTACACTACTATTAAAAATATGCCATGGAATAACAATTTTGTAACAACAAAAAGCCATTTCCTTTAAACATTTGTCTTAATGCTACAAAACAGCACTACAATATAATAATATTCTTTCTATTATGATTTATCATAATGCACATACATGCATGCAGACACACACACACACACCTTCCTTCAGTGTCCATTTGATGTCTCCTGTCTGTTTACTGACGGCATGCAGACTTCCATCCAGTGTAGAAACAAAGAGCAGAGATTCTGGGAGAGAGACTGAACTTCCTCCCTCGCACTGAAAGAGAAACCAGTAAAACACGATCTCACACACTGCACTGCAGATATCAGATTATTTTAAACTAATCGCTACCTGATATGTATCCAGAAATACCCACAGTGTGTGTTCTCTTGAGAATGAGTGAGTGTGTGTGTGTGTTTGTGTACAGATTTGGCTATACTTGTGAAGGCCAGCATTTTTAAAATCACATTTGGCTTTATATCTAATATGTCTGTACTCCAACATGTCTGTAAGAGTTAGATTCAGGGGGAGGGTATAGCAAATATGTTATTTACGGAAAAAAACATGTCTATATGAGGTTCTCACTACTATAGTTTCAGAGGATCGTGTGTGTTTGTGTTAGAAAGCATGGTTGACAGTCAACGGCTATTAACCAGGATATCCTTCTTCTTAATGCCACTCCTATATTTACCAAAAAACTGCCTGACAATATAGGACTGAGAAGGTGTGGATGAACAATTCTGAATGAGTCAATATCACTCAACTGTATTATGCCTGTTTTTAAATTTTACTTCACATATTCCTTTTTTGCCATGGTTCTGAATAACATTTTTGAATCTTGTCACATATTTAGTTCATTACAGTAAGATATTTATCTGACCCCCTAATGAGTCCATGTCCACCCTGTAATGTATAATAAAGCTCACTGTGTAGAACATGCAGAACGACTTGCAAAACTCCGTGCGCAAATGCAAATGCAAATGCAAGTCTAAAAAACAAAATAACAAATTACAAATGCAAATCTAAAAAACTAAATAAAAATTCAGAAAGCACAACAACTATTCTGAAAACATTATGTCAGAAAACACAATGACAAATCCGAAAACAAATTAACAAGTCAGAAAACACAAGGACAAATCAGACAAACCGGAAAAGGTGGGTATAGTTTGAGACAGCGCCATTGGTTTGGGATTACTCACCGCTGACTGGACGAGACATCTGTCAATCAACGTATACAGGGAAGAACCAGCCGAAGAACAGCAGAGTCGTGGTAGAAAGTTCGGAGATGGTATTAAAGTAGCTCAGTTTAAATGTATTGTATGAATTGCCCTTACTCTGGAATAAAAAATACGGGGTGTCTATTTACATTTAGTTAAAAGTGACTCTAAACCCTCAGCTCCAGTAGCGCAGTTGGATAAGTGCGTGTTGTTGGCTTTTTGACGCGATCGACCGGGTTCGATCCCGCCTTTTGCTGAACTTTTTTTCCCCTCCCTTTTCAAATCTCCCTTTACATCGTAAAGGCATTTATTTTCAATAAAAGTTAAGGAAATAATCAAAGTTGAAAATAAAGTATCGGGTAGGGTTAGGGTAAGTGTAGGGAGGGCTTTATTGTACCAATAGGTGGCGATCCATTTAATAATTAAATTATAATTTACACGTCATACGATTATTAGTGCGGACTGTTTTAAATAATGTCTACATACTACTGACGTGTAATAATTGCCACTATTTGCACACAAGTAGTATACTTGATAGTAAAACCTGCTATTTTACCATATTGTACATAGTTATTTGCACTGTGTAAATAGCATATCGTTTAAAAATACTGCTATTTTCACTTAGTGAAATCCATTGCTAATACGAGATTTGAAAGGGAGGAAAAAAAGTTCGGCAAAAGGCGGGATCGAACCCGGGTCGATCGCATCAAAAAGCCAAGGGCACGCACTTATCCATCTGCGGCCACTGGAGCTGATGATTTACAACCACTTTTAACTAAATGTAAAAAAAAATGTGAAGTGACCTGTGCCAAGTATGGTGACCCATACTTGGAATTAGTGCTCTGCATTTACCCATCCAAAGTGCACACAAACAGCAGTGAACACACACAAACCGTGAACACACACCCGGCAGTGGGCAGCCATTTATGCTGCGGCGTAAATGTTGGGGAGCAGTTGGGGGTTCGGTGCTTGCTCAAGGGCACCTCAGTCGTGGTATTGAAGGTGGAGAGAGCGCTGTACATTCACTCCCCCCACCTACAATCCCTGCCGGTACGAGACTCGAACCCACAGCCTTTGGGTTATGTCCGACTCTCTAACCATTAGGCCACGACTTCCCCGTAAATAGACACCCCGTATTTTTTATTCCAGAGTAAGGGCAATTCATACAATACATTTAAACTGAGCTACTTTAATACCATCTCCGAACTTTCTACCACGACTCTGCTGTTCTTCGGCTGGTTCTTCCTGTATTGTATACGTTGATTGACAGATGTCTCCTCCAGTCAGCGATGAGTAACGTTAATCCCAAACCAGTGGCCCTTTCTCAAACTATACCTACCTCTTCCGGTTTGTCTGATTTGTCCTTGTGTTTTCTGACTTGTTATTTTGTTTTCCAATTTGTCGTTGTGTTTTCTGACTTGTTATTTTGTTTTCGAATTTGTCATTGTTTTTTCTGACCTATAATGTTTTCAGAATTGTTATTTTGTTTTTTAGACTTGCATTTGCGTTTGTAATTTGTTATTTTGTTTTCAGAATTGTGATTTGCTTTGCACTTCTCTGCCACCGTACAAAACCCTGATCCACTAAAAACACCAGTACAAAAGGTATCAAATTTACTTGTAGGATGACGACATTAAGCTGCTATTTCATTAAGGCATACAATCATTATTTATTTTAGGGGATGCAATATTTTGAATTTCAAATTATTCATCCTGAGGGCATAAAGAACAGTGATATTACCTCAGGTCAAGCATTATAACACATGGGCCAGTAAGTGATTCAAAGAAATGATCTGATAGCATCACCTAACTTAACACTCACCACTCTTTTCTCACACATTCGCAGCAATAGCACACAGCAGGCACCCGCTCTGTGAACAATGCGTCATGGATTGCGCGAGCTCTCCAGTACAAAGCCTATTTAGCGCGCGCCTATGCAGGTCTCGTGCTCAGGTTCAGGTAATGTGACACTATTGTAAAAACGCAAATTGAAATGAGCTTTGAAAAAAAAAAAAATCAGTTATTAGGGTTGTGTTTCCAACTTCAACAAACTTGCTGTTTGAATCGCTCACCTAATGAAAAAGTCGGTCTTTTGAACCTTTTATTTTTAATAACCCGTTCGAAACGAGTCACAAATTGTCGGCATGGCACTCTTTGACAGTACTGGACAATTTTGTTTAGGTATAAAACTGTGAGGAAGGTATAATGCAGTAAAGAATATCATGAAAAATAATAGTAATTTTATTATTATATAATTTTACTTTTTAATATTACCATACCATTACAAATATTTACCAAGAATGCAATTTCCTAAAAAAATGGCAGTTACCACAGATATACAGATGCAACCTCCAGTATACAGTAATCAAAACCCTCCTAATAAAACACCAACAATTTCACTACAAAATGAATATTAAAAGCTGCGGAGGGACTTCTAGCGAGAGATAACTAAAGAATCTATGAATCGGGTTTTTGAAGAGGTTCGTTCAAACGAACCGATTCGCCACAAAATGAATCATCGCAGCATTATTCATTATAATTCTCTATATTTATATTACTTTTATAATTATAATAAAATCAAATATTGATATAGAATAATAATCTGTAATTGTTTTTATTTTTCTTGTTATATTTGTTTATTACTTTTTTAATTATCATTCCAAGAACCCCAGAGCACCCCGCCTCTGCTTATCCAAAAATAGATCCACACATATCCCCGTCCCCGTGCATTCCCTCTGGTGACCAGCAACATTAAGTGGTAAACACATGAGATCCATTTCCCCGTATTTACCTGTGGCACGATTCCGGCGAAGCTAAGCAGCAACAGCAGCAAATGCCTCCAGTCCATCATTTCTCCCGGAATCTGACAGATCCGTCTGTGGTTGTGGTTTCGGCGTGTTCTAGGTCCGTGTCAGTAAATATACACTAAGGTCGAACGGGCTCAAAACTCCTCCAACAAAACGCCATTATTGCAAAGTGACGGAAAAAACTTCACAGCGGCATACTCATTCACTTACAGTACCGCTAGGGTTCAGCATATGTCTGCAACATGCCAGGTAACTGATCCTATATTATAATAACAAATATTGCACATTTCCGCGTTGGGACGGAACCGGTGATGTCACTCAAATCAAGGAGCATACAGCAGAAAACTAGAAGGCGGGGCCATGTTTGTTTGATTGACAGCGCGTCTGACCAATAGTGTCTCGCTGCGCTGTGTTGAAAGGCGGAGTTTCGAGAAAACTGGACGTCATTTTAAAACACGTGGAACAATAACAGTTTGGCCCTGACAATTGATGACAACACGGCCTGTTCTGTCTCTTTTTCTTTTACTTTCGAAGTTCAAGATAGAATATTCTCTCTGCTTATTAAGTGGGCAAAATAAAATGTTCTGCTATTTTAGTGCCATCAGAACAAACTTATTACCTAATTAAAATGAAGAAAAACAACATACTGAAACATGTATGACCTTTTATTTAAAACAAAGACTTATACAGATACCGAGCAGACCTGTATAACTACATCGAATGCAACATATAGATTGATCATGTAATATAGGGGAGACCTGGGCTAGTTGAATATTAGCGTAGCTTTATGAAATTCAGTGTCTATGTAGACACATACGCATACTATGGGAAAATAACTAAATAAATAAACAAAAAATAAAAATAAATAAATAAAACAAGGTTGTACTTAAATGTGTTTTGATAAAATTTTGTGAATTACCTCAAAATGTATGAAAATGTATTTACATACCATTAGCTTTGCTGCCCCCTTGTGCAAGATTTTTAGCGTCAAGGCCACCAAATGATTTTTAGAAGGAACCCGCTGTTCATGAATATTTCACACACACACACACACACACACACACACACACACACACACACACACCACAAACACACACACAGTTTACTTACTACTTTTTTTTTAACTTAGCTATCGTACGGTGTTTAAACTGTCAAACTATATATTCTAGCACCTACCCTAAACAATACCTTACAAGAAACTTTCTGCATTTTTACAATTTAAAAAAAAAATCGTTGTTTACTTTATTTTTATACTAGTTTTACAAATGAGGACGTCCTCAAAGGGAGGTTTTTGGAGATTTTGTCAGGTTTAGCTCACTTTTATGGTTAACTAGGTACACACACACACACACGTTACATGTATACATGCTTGCTTATAACATAACATAATTGGCGTTTTTGTTTCTCTTTGCAGTAAAGTAAAAAAAAAAAAGCATCATTTAATTGTACATTTATTGTACATTTTTACATAAAATCACAAACAAGCTATCAAAACACTAATCGTTCCTAATTGTTTGTTGTTTTATGTATCCACTGTTTTTATATGGATATAAATACTATAAATTATCGAGAACATCTAGAATTAAAGGTATTTGAACATAAAAATTGGATACTTCTCAATTACACCGTACACGTGTCATCTCTGCGCAAGGGACCATGCTATTCTTCTCGGATATACCGTGGGTACGGAAAGTATTCAGACCCCTTAAATTTTTCACACCCCTTTTGTTATATTGCAGCCATTTGTAAAATCATTTAAGTTAATTTTTTTTCTCATTAATGTACACACAACACCCCATATAGACAGAAAAACACAGAATTGTTGACATTTTCGCAGATTTATTAAAAAAAGAAAAACTGAAATATCACAATGGTCCTAAGTATTCAGACCCTTTGCTGTGACACTCATAAATTTAACTCAGGTGCTGTCCATTTCTCCTGATCATCCTTGAGATGGTTCTACACCTTCATTGAGTCCAGCTGTGTTTGATTATACTGATTGGACTTTGTTAGGAAAGCCACACACCTGTCTATATAAGACCTTAACAGCTCACAGTGCATGTCAGCGCAAATGAAAATCATGAGGTCAAAGGAACTGCCTGAAAAGCTCAGAGACAGAATTGTGGCAAGGCACAGATCTGGCCAAGGTTACAAAAAAATTTCTGCTGCACTTAAGGTTCCTAAGAGCACAGTGGCCTCCATAATCCTTAAATGGAAGACATTTGGGACAACCAGAACCCTTCCTAGAGCTGGCCGTCCGGCCCCAAACTGAGCTATCGGGGGAGAGAAGAGCCTTGGTGAGAGAGGTAAGAAGAACCCAAAGATCACTGTGGCAGAGCTCCAGAGATGCAGTCGGGAGATGGGGAGAAAGTTGTAGAAAGTCAACCATCAACGCAGCCCTCCACCAGTCGGGGCTTTATGCCAGAGTGGCCCGACGGAAGCCTCTCCTCAGTACAAGACACATGAAAGCCCACATGGAGCTTGCTAAAAAACACCTGAAGGACTCCAAGATTGTGAGAAATAAGATTCTCTGGTCTGATGAGGCCAATATATAACTTTTTGGCCTTAATTCTAAGCGGTATTGTCTGGAGGAAACCAGGCACTGCTCATCACCTGTCCAAAACAGTCCCAACAGTGAAGCATGGTGGTGCAGCATCATGCTGTGGGGGTGTTTTTCATCTGCAGGGACAGGACGACTGGTTGCAATCGAGGGAAAAGATGAATGCAGCCAAGTACAGGGATATCCTAGACGAAAACATTCTCCAGAGTGCTCAGGACCTCAGACTGGGCCGAAGGTTTACCTTCCAACAAGACAATGACCCTAAGCACACAGCTAAAATAACGAAGGAGTGGCTTCCCAACAACTCTGTGACTGTTCTTGAATAACCCAGCCAGAGCCCTGACTTAAACCCAAATTGAGCATCTCTGGAGAGACCTACCCCCTGGCTGTCCACCAACGTTTACCATTTAACCTGACAGAACTGGAGAGGATCTGTAAGGAGGAATGGCAGAGGATCCCCAAATCCAGGTGTGAAAAACTTGTTGCATCTTTCCCAAAAAGACTCATGGCTGTATTAGATCAAAAGGGTGCTTCTACTAAATACTGAGCAAAGGGTCTGAATACTTAGGACCATTTGATATTTCAGGTTTTCTTTTTTAATAAATCTGCAAAAATGTCAACAATTCTGTGTTTTTCTGTCAATATGCGGTGCTGTGTGTACATTAATGAGGAAAAAAAAGTACTTAAATGATTTTAGCAAATGGCTGCAAAATAAAATTTTTTGAACTACAAAGAGTGAAAAATTGTAGGGGGTCTGAATACTTTCCGTACCCACTGTATATCTAACTTTATTATCTGCTGTTCCAGACAACATACTATAATGAAGATGACTGCCAAAATCTATAGGTCAGGTACTGGCTATAAAAGCACGGGACGGTAGCAACATTTTAGACAACAAGTTAATTATGTAACAAGTTGGTTATATCGTAGAGTTGTTTATGGGAAGCTTGAGCATATTCAAAAATGATAAAAACTCACATTTTAGGAGGGTTTACTCCCCTTTCTGCGGAGACATCCATATGCAAAATACTTGGGTTCTTGCGGAATGATTGGGCAATCTGTTTGTCGTTGTTTACACAATGCCCGCCCCCTCAGTTTGTCTGCAGATCAGAAGCAAGGGAAACTAGGAGTGGCAATATATTAAAGGGGTCATATGATGCTGCTAGAAAGAACATTATTTGGTGTATTTGGTGTAATGAAATGTGTTTATGCGGTTTAAGGTTTAAAAAACACATTATTTCCCCCATACTGTACATTATTGTTTCTCCTCTATGACCAGCCTTTCTGAAACGCGTCGATTTTTACAAAGCTCATCGGTCTGAAAAGCGAGGTGTGCTCTGATTGGCCAGCTACCATACTGTGATGCCCTGTCCGGCCGGAGCGATGATTCAAAAACATGAAAACCCATTATAAACGAGGCATATGTTGCATCCAGTCAGTGGGGACATAATTATGGATTATAAGACTTATACTGTCTTTTTACGCATTGAATCGTGCCGCGTAAACATAAAACCATATCTGCATTTGGGATCGGAGAAATGACAAACAACAAGCGATACTCTACACTGCCCAAAAACTCACGTTTTAATCGTCAGTGGCAAACTCTTTAAATATAAAAAAACTTACTTACAGTATTTGAGTCAGAACAGCCGGCATTGTAGTCGACTCTCCCAGGATCAGGAAACGTCCTCCATAAAATGTGCTGCACACATGAATATTTGGGTTGAAGTGTTTCTGGAACAGTGTTGTAAATACAAACTTAACCACTGATTTATAGTCGCGTCCTCTTTTGGAAGGCCAAACAAAAAAGTTTCGCTTTCACAACGAAACACACAAAACAGCGTCACAACGGGTGACTACATGAGCAGAGACCGGGGGCTAAAGTGAACAGAGGTGGCGGATTCGACAAAGGAGCGTTCGGAGGGCTTGCGGCAACCACATGTGACAACACCGGGTTGGACTCCGCTTCGTCCACGGTGAAAGACGATCCGGCGATCCACAGCACAAAGTTGTAGTATTTCATCCGTGACCAGCACGGATCAGCTCCAGGCATGATGAGGTCCTCTTTTGGAAGGTCAAACAAAGTAGTTTCGTTTTCACAACGAAGCACACAGCGCCTTCACGACATGGCGGCGGCGGCAACAACAATACTACAGCGAGAATAAAAGTTACGCCTTCTTTCTTTGCGTGAACATTTGGGCAGCATTATGCAAATCTTCCCACATAGTGATGTAGACATGTGGGGGCGTGTTAGAACGAGACGTTTTAGGTAGGCGTGGCTGACTCTTAACTTTTATAAAGAAATATCTCTTTGGATTTGAGACTTTAAACTTTGCAACTTTACAGATCTTCTTTAAGCAACAAGAGCTTGTAACACTCCAAAGAGACAGGAAAAAATGAAATCGCATCATATGACCCCTTTAAGATATATTTAAAAGGCTGTTTATCATGCATATCATTGTTTTAGTGCTTACAGTATGTAAGAAGATACATTATTTCATATCAGTTTCAACTATTGTAAATTTGTAATTGTAAGGGACTTTGTTAAAATACCATAGAAAATGACAGTTCTAAAAAGGCTGATGTTAGAGTTTGCAAGCAGGTCACTTTCTAATATAAATGTTAAATAATTGTGTTCTCTTTCATTTATTTAATTTACCAATAGCCCATACAGACTTAAGATTGTCCATCCAGGACTTTTATCGAGCGGATGTAGGTTTTTACAATGGAACCGGAAGTACATTTACGTACACAAGAATTTTGCGCGAAAACTTTTGTCGTCGATTTACGTACGCTCTGCGATTTATTTATCTATATGTCAGATTACCTGTAAATTTCCTGTCAAAACATACAAGAGACCACAAACATGGATGAATATGATGAAATGTACGGGATTGAGGATGATTTTGAACAACAGTTTGCGGATGAATTGGAAGTCATGGCTGAAATGGATCGTAAGTAAGACATATGTGAGCTCTCTGTCTGATGGTGTAACGAGAAGTCGCTCCTTCTAAAAGTATTTATAGCTAGTTTACATCAGTTTTCTGTGTTATGCTTAAAATACATACAGTGGGTATAGAAAATATTCACCCCTTATAAAATAACCACATTTTGTTGTTCGCAGCCTGAAATGAAGACGGAAACAGTTTTTGTTTCATCATGCACTTTACTCAGTGCAACTTAAAACATCCAAGTGAAAGATTTAACACCAACATGTCAGAAAAAAAATCCGAATCACTGAGTTGGAAAAACAATCCCCCCTTTGTGTCAGTATTTTGTTGAACCACCTTTTGCTTTAATTACAGCCTTTACTCTGTTGGGATATGTCTATATTAACTTTGCACATCTAGACTTTGCAATATTTGCCCACTCTTCTTTGCAGAACTACTCAAGTTCAGTTAAATTTGATGGTGATGTTTGTGGACTGCAGTCTTCAAGTCATTCCACAGATTTTCAATGGGGTTTAAGTCTGGGCTCTGACTAGGCCTTGCAAGAACATTCACCTTTTTCTCCTTCAACCACTGTGCGCTCAGTTTTGCTGTGTGCTTTGGGTCATTGTCATGTTGGAAGTTAAACCTGCTTCCCATTGACAACTTTCTGGCAGAGGCCAGCAGATTTTCCTCAATAATTTGACGGTATTTTGCCCCGTCCGTTTTTCTTTCTATCCTGACAAGTGCTCCAGTCGCTGCTGATCAGTTTATTCCTGGCTCTTTCATCCAGTTTGGATGTCCTGATCCAGGGAGGGTCTGTGTTGTACCAAATACATTCCACTTCTTAATAATAGACTTCACTGTGCTTCTAGGCATTGATAAATCCTTTGAATATTTTTTGTGTCCATCTCCTGACTTGTGCCTGTCCACAACTTTATCCCACAGATCTTTTGACAGTGCCTTGCCACCCATAGTTGATTGTTTGCTTCAGTTGCACTACCAAGGACTGAAATGCTCCAGGAAAGCTCTTTTCATGATCAAAATGACCACAGCTGATCACAGTTGAAAGTCAAATGGCTTTGTGTGCCATAGAGAAGGTGATTAGCTACACCCTATTGAGTTTATAAGTCATTTTTAGGAGGGTGATTCTGTGATGCAGTCTTTTTTCTTTCTGATATGTTGGTGTTATATCTTTCACTTGGATGTTATAAGTTGCACTGAGTTAATACAGCTGGATAAAACAAAAACTGTGTCCGTCTTCATTTTAGGCTGCAAAGCAACAAAATGTGATTATTTTAAAGGGGGGTGAGTACCCCACTGTATACCATCATAGTAAATATTATATGCCAAGAATGTTAAACATTGCTCTTGGTTAGTGTCGGAAAATTAGTCACGATATTGCTATGAAATACATATTGCAGCATTTGTAAGTTTTAACACACACACATATACAAATATATATATATATATATTTATGTGTGTGTAAATATTTAAATGTAGAATTTACCAAACATTGCTTTAAAACATTGCCTTTGCCATACAATGATTTGTTTATAATTTTCAACTCATTCTAACTAGTCTAATTAGATGATAAATGTAACTAGATGACCTTTTTAGCACTACAACATTGTTCAATATATATTTTTTAGCAATGAGCTATAATGTGTCATTTAATTTTAAATAATCACATGACATAATTAAAACAGTTTGTTAATTTTGAATGTATGAATGTGTCTGTATGTGTCTAGGCGAACATCCTCCAGGTGTGAAAGTGTCTGAGTTCCGCAATAAGAAGCCGATTTCACAGACGTTTGAGGAAGCCATTGTGTCCGGTGACGTGCCATTGAGAAAATCTGTAAATAACCAGCATCCTGAGAGCATCTCACCTCCGGTATGTGAGGAGGAGGAATCTCTGAGTGAGTGTGTTACGTTTCATTTTCATGTAATAAAACAATCATTCAGAGCTACACTATCATTTAAAAGTTTCATAGAGTTTTTAATTTTCAAGTTTCATTTTTTTTTCTTCATGAATTTGAAAGAAGTCTTGTATACTCACCAAAACTGCATTTTAAATACAAAAATGAGTTAAAACAGTAATATAATGAAATTGTATTACATTTTAAAATAACTTTTTTATTTTAATATATTTTAAAAGTAATTTATTCCTGTGATGGGCAAAGCTGAATTACTGTAGTCTTCAGTCTCACATAATCTTTCAGAAATTCATTCTAAGATGCTGATTTGGTGCTTAAGCAATATTTATCATTATCAGTGTTGAAAACAGTTGGTGTTGCTTAAAGGGGTCATATTGATGTTGCTAAAAAAAACATTATTTAGCGTATTTGGTGTAATGAAATGTGTTTAATGCGGTTTAAGGTTAAAAAAAAAACACATTATTTTCCACATACTGGACATTATTGTTTTTCCTCTATGCCCCGCCTTTCTGACACGCGTGATTTTTACAAAGCCATCGGTCTGAAAAGCGAGGTGTGCTCTAATTGGCCAAGCTATCCATTGCGTTGTGATTGGCCGAATACCTCAAAGCGTGTGACGGAAATGTTACGCCCCTCACATTCTGTTGATGCCGTGTCCCGGCCCGGAGCGACGAGACAAAAACATTAAAAAAAAAACATTGGTGCATCCAGTGGGGACATAATTACGGGTTATAATGACTTCTACTGTCTTTTTACACGTTGCGTTGCACCGTGCCACGTAAACATAAAAACCATGTCTGCATTTGTAATCGGAGAAACGACAAACAACAAGACCTACTCTACCACTGCCCAAAACTCTCGTTTGAATTGTCAGTGGCAAATTCTTTTAATATGAAAACATACTTACAGTCTGTAAATCAGAACAGCCAGCATTGTAGTCTACACTACCAGGATCAGGAAACATCCTCCATAAAATGCACTGCACACAAATTAATATTTGGGTTGAAATGTTCTGGAACAGTGTTGTAAATAAAACGTAACCACTTATTTCTAGTTGTGTCCTCTTTGGAAGGCCAAAAAAAATAGTTTCGCTTTCACAACGAAAAACACCACGGTCCACACGGTGGGCTTGAGTGAGCGGAGGCCTAGAGTGAGCGGAGGCCTAGAGTGAGGAACGGCCGGCGGATTCAACGAAGGAGCGGCCGGGCGGGCTTGCGGCAACCACATGTGATGAACCAGGACTGGACTCCGCTTCGTCCACAGGTGAAGATGAAAGCCGATCCGGCGAGCCACAGCGCAAAGTAGTTGTATTTCCTCAGCAACCAGCACAAATCAGCTCCAGGCATGACGAAGCGATATCGTCCTCTTTTGGAAGAACACCAAACAAAGTAGTTCAGTATTTTCGCTTTCATAATGAAACACACAGCGCCTTCACAACATGATGAAGGTGGCAACAATAATACTACAGCGAGAATAAAAATTACGCCTTCTTTCTTTTGCGTGAACATTTGGGCGGCGTTATGCAAATCTTCCCACAGTGAGGTAGATATGTGGGGGCATGTTATAGAACGAGCCGTTTTAGGGGGGGCGTGACAGAGTCTTAACTTTAATAAAGAAGATCTCTGACAAGCTGATTGTAACACTCCAAAGAGAAAGGAAAATTTGACATTGCATCATATGACCCCTTTAATATTTTTGTGGAAAACCTGATACATTTTTGTCAGGATTCTATGATGAATAGAAAGTTGAGAAGAACAGCATATATTTTTTTTTTATTTTAGCATTTTTTTTGTTTAAATTGTTTGGTAATATTTTGTAATGTATCACCTGAATGTATTTTAGATTTTTTTTTGTCTAATGTCAAGTTAAAATGTTTTATATAATAATTAAACATTTTATGGATTATGATGCTGATTGGTTTGCCATGTTAATAGCCCTGATGCTAACATAACATTAAAAATGAATGCACAAATTTAAATCGTTTGTAATATATGCTTTTATTCTCACTTTTGATCAATTTAATGCATCCTTGCTGGATAAAAGTATTAATTTCTAAAAAACCGAAACAATCTTACCCCAGATATTTGAATGGTAGTGTAAACTTCGACTTTGTGAAATGATGTATAAAAAAAGTAATGCAGTGTCTAATTAGTTTGTGGTTTCTCACAGCTCCAAAACCCAAGAAAAGGAGACAAGATGTGGTGAAAAAGCTTCAGTTTGGTGTTGAAAACTGTGATGACATCACTCCTCCATCTTCCCCAGAGGTTTACGACAGACCAGCAAGAGATGGGTAACAGTTTATGTACTTCACAGTTAAACTTTACTGCTGCGTGGAACACATTTCACATCATAACATTACAGGCATTGATTGTAGAGTGAGTACGTTTTCTTTTTTTTAAAAATCTTTTTACAGGCCTGGATTTTCGCTGTCACTGAGTCCAGATAGATCAGCAGCCACAAAAATAACAACCAATGTATTGGATATTAGTGGACTGACTGCATTACAGGAGTCACCGAAGCAAGTTACCACAGCAAGATGCCATGCCCAGAAACGGCCCCCTGCAATCGGAGATTACATAACTGTCACAGACTCCATGGGAAACCGAGTCTACCTTAACAAGAAAGAGGATAAGGAGAAGGTTTCGGACCCCACCAGCAATTTTACTTGACTGAAATACAATGTGAAAATTTTATTTATTGATTTTTTAATAATATTTTTTCCTCAGGCACCAGACCCAAGAGCCTTCCGTAACTCACTGAATGGACTAGGACTGTTAGCAGTTCCCATAGAAGTGTTGAAAGAACAAATTGCAGAGAGAGTAAGAATGTGTACACATGCAAACAAACCTAAATTAATGATTTGGAGGAATTCTGTCTGAATTGGTTTTGTTTTTCAGCGCCATCGGCAAGTATTGGAGGAGTCCCAAAGATTGACAGAACTTATGAATAGGTGACATTTTTATGTGTATTGTATCTGTCACTCAGGCCATCCAAGAGCAAGTGATGTAATGCTGAATTTCTCCAAATTTATTCTAATGAAAAAACTAATTAATCTACATCTTGGATGGCCTAAGGTGTGAGTAAATTTTCAGCAAATTTTCAATTGTGGCTGAACTATTCCTTTTACTCTTAATGACGTTTTAGTGGTATAAGTCCAGAGCTTCTTGCAGAAGAGCAGAAAGACTCGGGTGTGGATGGTGATAGTGGGGAAGATGAAGGCTTGTCCTCGCGGCTGTGGGTGGATCAGTTCTCGCCACAGCATTACACTGATCTACTCAGTGATGATGTGAGTCATAGACACTCTGTTTATTTGAAAACGAACTCCTCTAATCAGAGACAAAGATTATTGGCATGAATTTGCCTCGTAATTATAAAAAATTTTCTCTATCTCTATAGTTTACTAACCGCTGTCTGCTGAAGTGGCTGAAACTCTGGGACACTGTGGTCTTCGGGCGAGAGAGGAAACCCCGTTCGGCCCCTGCAGATGTCAGATCGAATTTCACGAATGCTCAAAACCAGAACCAGTCCCAGCGTTTCAAAACCAAGTCCCAAATGACAGAAGAGATACTCGAGGCTGAGCTAGACCAGTACAAAAGACCTAAATTTAAGGTGAGTAAAACGGAGCAATCACAACAGATTTATTATATTTATATTTATTTTTAGTTGCTTATAAGATTTCAATTAGAGAGTTTAATGTGATTGGGTGTAGTTTATTATAATTTTTATAATAATAATAATAAATAATAATAATTCTTTACATTTATATAGCACTTTTCTGGGTACTCAAAGCGCTTTACATGAAAGCGGGGGAATCTCCTCAACCACCACCAGTGGTTCCTTAACAAGAAAGAGGATATGGATATATGTATGTTGTGTGGGTGTCTGTATATTACTGTGTGTGTATATGTATATATAGTATATATATATATATACAGTATATGTATATACAGTGGGTACGGAAATTATTCAGACCCCCTTAAATTTTTCACTCTTTGTTAGATTGCAGCCATTTGCTAAAATAATTTAAAAAAAATTTTTCCCTCATTAATGTACACACAGAACCCCATACTGACAGAAAAACACAGAATTGTTGAAATTTTTGAAGATTTATTAAAAAAGAAAAACTGAAATTCACATGGTCCTAAGTATTCAGACCCATTTGCTCAGTATTTAGTAGAAGAACCCTTTTGATCTAATACAGCCATGAGTCTTTTTGGGAACGATGCAACAAGTTTTTCACACCTGGAATTGGGGATCCTCTGCCATTCCTCCTTGCAGATCCTCTCCAGTCTGTCAGGTTGGATGGTAAACGTTGGTGGACAGCCATTTTTTAGGTCTCTCCAGAGATGCTCAATTGGGTTTAAGTCAGGGCTTGGCTGGGCCATTCAAGAACAGTCACGGAGTTGTTGTGAAGCCACTCCTTCATATTTTAGCTGTGTGCTTAGGGTCATTGTCTTGTTGGAAGGTAAACCTTCGGCCCAGTGTGAGGTCCTGAGCACTCTGGAGAAGGTTTTCGTCCAGGATATCCCTGTACTTGGCCGCATTCATCTTTCACTCGATTGCAACCAGTCGTCCTGTCCCTGCAGCTGAAAAAACACCCCCACAGCATGATGCTGCCACACCATGCTTCACTGTTGGGACGGTATTGGACAGGTGATGAGCAGTGCCTGGTTTTCTCCACCAATACCGCCTAGAATAAGGCAAAAAGGCTTATTGGTCTCATCAGACCAGAGAATCTTATTTCTCACCATCTTGGAGGCCTTCAGGTGTTTTTTAGCCAACTCCATGTGGGCTTTCATGTGTCTTGCACTGAGGAGAGGCTTCCGTCGGGCCACTCTGCCATAAAGCCCCGACTGGTGGAGGGTTGACTTTCTACAACTTTCTCCCATCTCCCGACTGCATCTCTGGAGCTCAGCCACAATGATCTTGGGTTCTTCTTTACCTTCTCACCAAGGCTCTTCTCCCCCGATCCCAAACGTCTTCCATTTAAGGATATAGAGGCCACTGTGCTCTTAGGAACCTTAAGTGCAGTAGAAATTTTTTTGTAACCATGGCCAGACCTGTGCCTTGCCACAATTATGTCTCTGAGCTCATCAGGCAGTTCCTTTGACCTCATGATCTCATTTGCTCTGACATGCACTGTGAGCTGAAGGTCTTATATAGAGGGTTTGGTGGCGTTCCTAATCAAGTCCAATCAGTATAAGCAAACACAGCTGGACTCAAATGAAGGTTTAGAACCATCTCAAGGATGATCAGAAGAAATGGAAAGCACCTGCAAACCGTTACACATATAATGCAGAAGACGTCACCCCAACCAAGCCCCCCAAGGGCTCCCACGCGCAATAATTAGCGCACACACTTTAATTATTCAGTTATTTTTTAATAAATCGGCAAAAATGTCAACAATTTTGTGTTTTTCTGTTAATATGGGGTGCTGTGGGTACATTAATGAGGAAAAAAAATTACCTTAAATGATTTTAGCAAATGGCTGCAAATAACAAAGAGTGAAAAATTTAAGGGGGGTCTGAATATGTCGTCCCATTATATATAATTATTATTTAATATATACACACACATTTTTTATTATTGTATATTTAAGATTTTTTATATTTATACACCAATAAATACTTAACAACTATTCTTATTTAGATCAGTATTTTATATTTTGGCAGTTTAGGTTGCTAAATTTACCAAATTAATTGATGAATAATTTACAAATTTTATTTGCCAAATGTTGGTTTGATATTTGACAGTGAATAGGTGATATTCATTGTAAAATATGAATAGTGAATGTAATGCTAAGAGGTGTGCAATTCTTATTTTTATCATGTTGAATGTAAGTTGTTTAACTGTGTGTATCAAACTACACAGGTGGCACTGTTATCAGGTCCTCCTGGACTGGGGAAAACCACGCTAGCACACATTATCGCAAAGCACGCTGGCTACAATGTTGTAGAAATCAACGCTAGGTAAGATGATGCAAGCCCTGATGGTGACCAGTCAGACGCATCCATTTATAAATGTTGACACTCACAAGCTGATAGCGCTAATCTCTTCTCAGTGATGACCGCAGTGCAGAGCTCTTCCAGAAACGTATTGATACTGCAACACAGATGAAGTCAGTCCTGGGAGCCAATGAAAAGCCCAACTGCCTTATTATAGATGAAATTGATGGAGCTCCTGCTGTAAGACCTGCTTTCAGTTTTATCGTTTACTTTCAATTCAATTGCTTGTCTAATTGTAGTTGCTTCTCATTTTTTTTCTTTTCGGCTCAGGCTGCCATTAATATCTTATTAGCGACATTGAACCGGAAAGATAGCAGAGAAGGAGAGGAGTCAGGTGGTAATGCCTTGAAAAAGAAAAAGAAGAAGCAGTCCGTGCTGCTTAGACCAATCATCTGCATCTGCAATGACCTGTAAGTCCCGTGTTTAAGTTGCATAAATAAACATTTTGGTAGGATTTAAAATATTAGAATTTTTTCCAGCAAACTGTTTAACATTCAGAAAACACGAATAATATCCCACAAAATTTCTGAACATTTGATTTTTGTTGTGCATCACCGTCACATTGGATATTATGACTGGATAATCAATACAAAAAAGTTTTACTTTGATAAAGGAAAACAAATTGACTTGTAATTTTGTCAGGTATGTTCCAGCTCTGAGGCCGCTGAGACAGCAAGCTTTCCTATTGACTTTTCCCCAGACTCTGCCCTCCCGCTTAGCTCAAAGACTAGCAGAGGTGATACGCACATACACTCACATGCCTACAAGATGATTTTGTAAGCTCATGAATGCGAACCCATGCATGCTTTTGTTTGTGTTTGTAGATCACAAGACGTCACGGTATGAAAGCAGATACTGGCACTCTGATGGCCTTGTGTGAGAAAACTGACAATGACATCCGTGCTTGCATCAACACATTACAGGTGAGAGAGATGTGTGCTTTAAAACATGTCAGAATTAAAATATGGGTTTGCTTATGGGTTAAAATATGGGTTTGCTTATGCTTGTGTGTGCAGTTTTTACACAGTCGTGGACAGAAGCACTTGGATCAGCGCAGTGTCAATTCAATCTCAGTGGGATTGAAAGACCAAAACAAGGGACTCTTCTCAGTTTGGCAGGAAATCTTCCAGCTTCCTCGACTGAAAAGGTACTCCAAAACTAGGGATGTACCGAATGTTTGGCAACCGAAAATTTAAAAAAAGCAAAAAAAGACTCTTTCGGTGTTCGGCCGAATAAGCGAAAAGACCGAATAAATTGTACCAAACAATGATATGACGCGATCAAATAGCAACCAGCGCATTTTAAAAATTGACTTGTTACAGCGCAGGCAAACATTTAAACGTAATTCTCAAAAAAAAAAAAAAACATTATTTCAATTGTAAATAATTTACCTAATATGTTTTAAATGTACATTTTCAGATTTAGATTTTCGGTTTTGGTGTTTTTAAATTTGTATGTTTTGTCAGATTGTGTCACTAATTACTGCATCCTTCAATTTATGACCTCTGTAATTGTTTGCTGGTGTTTTTGTGGTGATTTAGGAAGCGAATTGGTGGAGATCCTTTTGGTGGTTTTGATGAGGCAGGACCTAAAGATGGAACACAAAGGCTTCAGCACATCTTACATTTGGTCTCATCTAATGGAGAGCATGAGAAACTCACTCAGGTAACTACAGACATGCTCTACTTTGGGCTCCATTTGATGAAGAGTATGAAAAACATACTTGAACTGTGGCCCCAAAAAGCATTCAGACACAAATCACACTAAAAATGCTTGAATTTCTTTGCTTAAGATAACAAAATGTAAAAATAGTTCTTCATAAACTCATGGTGCTATAATGTTTAACAACCAAAAAATTAAATTTTGGATTGACCAAAATATCCGACTGATGTACTGAAGGTTCGATCGCAAACGTATCTAATTCAAATTTTGAAGCCATTCCTAATTCCCTCCGCCTTAAAATGAAAACCACCAGGCAAACGAACAAACACAAAGCCAATTTCATGAGTTTTTTCTTTAGGACGAGCCCCCAATTTCTGTTACGACCTCTAGGGGTAAGCCGTAACAGAAAAAGGATTTGAATTTGAAAAAGGATTTGAAAAGGATTTGAAAGGTTTTTAGAATTGGATCTTACAATAATAAATACTAAACAGATTCAATACACTCAGAATATCTCTCTCTCTCTCCGGTATGACACTTTTTCACAACCCTACAACAAACGACGGCAATACAAACAATAGCAAGAAACAGTTAATCAGAACGTTAGCGCAACACAACGGTATGAAGTCAACGAGGCTCAAAGGCACCAGATGAGTGTTTGGGGCAGTCCTTATATCTGGGTAGGGTGTCACCATCACCAATCACCACCTCCCGCTGGTTAATAGAGGCCACACCCATCTGGAACACAAACATGTCGACACACGAGCAGAGACATCGAATACATACAAAAAAACAGTGCACAGATGCATAGACTATCTTAAGGTCATAACAGTGCTATTTACTTTTTGTCATTTAAAACCTCACAAATTTCTTTTTTGTGAATTCCTTTTTCTTGAAAAATGTGCTTTCTTTCTTTTTTCCAGTATCCTGCAAAATCCATGTAAAATAGTGACGTTTCTCTTCCATAGGGCCTGTACGATAACTTCCTCAGCATGAAGCTGAAGGACCCTGGGATGCTAGGCGTGTGCGCAGGTCTTGACTGGATGTGTTTCTCTGACCTGCTGAATGAGTGTGTCTTACACGGACAGAACTATTCGCTCATGCGCTACTTCCCTTTCCTGCCCGCTGCCTTCCACCACCTATATGCCGCAAACTCGGTCCCACGCATCAATTATCCACACAGTAACTACGAGGTGAGAGAATGTGATAGACAGTGAGAGCACATGCCGTCTATCCACCCTTATCCTTAATACCCAAATGTTCTGTCGTTCCCTTTCTATCTTTCATCAAATGAAAGCACTGTGTCCCAGTTACACACTTGACTATAAAGCTTCAAAACACAGCCCACATGGGTCTCCATTCACTATGACTGCAGTTATGCCATTGAGCATCTGTTTTTCACATACACTATTGTTCAGCAGTTTGGGGTCATTTAGTTTTTTTGTTGAAAACTTCTTATTTCATACGCAGGGGATGCATTAAATTGATCAAACATGACAGTAAAGACATTTATAATGTTACATAAGATTTCTATTTGTCAAAGAATCTTGAAATTACTTTGTAACTAGTTATAACAACTTTACAAAGGTTTTTTTTTTTTTTTTACTTCACTAGGCCATTCAAACTTTTGTAAGAAATGTATGACCTCTTTGTACATGCTCTTCTATACACTGAATGTTCTTAGGCTGTTAATTTACGCATATTTAAAGGGGTCATGACCTGCCTTTGTTTTTTATTATTTTGCACTGTTCTCTGACACCCGCTTACGATATTATCAAGATTTTTACATCAAAAAACATCATAATTTAGAAGTAATAAGCTATTTTTTATTTTGTTTTTAACCCACCTCATCAGAATGCTCTGTCTGAATCGGTATGGTGGATTGTAGACTCAGAAAGTAAATGCCCACTGCTATGATTGGCTAACAGTTTTACATATTGCAAGTTCTAAAGGACAGCTGTGTTGCCCACCAATGTAAACTTCTGCATGGATGTTTGACAGCCTACATCCTTCATAGATGGACGCTGCAGTGATTTAGATCAAAAACACTTAAATACTAGGTACATATCAAAAATCTGTAATAAACAACACAGCAATAGGGACACGTTTCAATCCTTCGTAAAAAACCGCATGGATCGGCCGTTGTAAACGAATCAGGGTAAAAGGAAGTGAACAAAGGACAGTTCTACTGATTGTGGTATGGAAGGATTAGGGCAATGCAAAGATTGTGTTTTTCCACAGCTTGGCACTGTACAGCATCTTGTTGTCTTCGGAGCCATCTTTATTGTTTGATTTTTTTTGTAGACCTGCATTTGCCTCTCTTGTTATTTACCCACTATGTGCACGAATTGGTGGGCGTGGCTAAACGGGCAGTGATGTAGAAGCAGGCATATAGAGACAGAGGGCATTTAGGCCACGCCCACACCGGGGGTGAAAACAATCCAACCCTCTCGATTGACTTTGTATTGCGGGAAACTGCATCCTTGTCATTTCTGACTCATAACAAAAAACAAAACTATGCCTAAAAGCTGCTGTGTGACAAGGTGTAAAGCAAACAAGCTAAAAAACCCAGAACTACGTTTTTATAAGCTACCGAACTGTTAAAAGCCGGCTTTATAGGAGACAAAGGGAAACAGGCAATAAGACGTGAAGCATCAGCAGGAAAAATTTATAAATTGTGAGATCCTGACACTCAATATGATTTAGTATTAGTAAAATTTAGTTTCTCAATATATCTCCTCCTCTCAGGTTCACATAGGGTGATGAAACAATCCTTTGACATGGTTAAAAATAATGAATGTTTCCTGTCGCCTATTATGATTACGTTTCCCTCCAGTGGGTGTTGTTTTCAGAGTAATGTGACACATTGCGCTCTACTTTTGTGTCCTTAAAGGGTTAGTGCGATTCAAGTCTTTTCTCTTTGGCGTGTTACAAGTCGTGGTGCTTTAAAGAAGATCTGTAAAGTTTTGCAACGACTAAGTTCAACCAAGAGAGATATTTTAAAAGTAAGAGTCAAAACACCTACCTAAAAACGGCTCGTCTCACACGCCCCACATACTAGGTCCATGTGGACAATAGATAATGCGCCCAAAGTGCACGCAAGGAAGAACCAGAAGGCGGGTTTCAGGAAACCGCAGTCGGTGAGCAGCCATTCAGGGGAGACGCTGTGTTTCAGGGCGGGAAAGCAAAAGCACTTTATTTGGCCCTCCGGAAGTAGATGCAATTAGGAATCAATGGTTAAGATTTATTTACAACAGAACAACACAACACAGATGTTCGAATTTGTGCAACACATTTAATGGACGACAGTTTTTTGAACATAGAAGAGTACAAGGCTGGCTGTGCACAAAGGCTATTTCTCAAAAAAAAAGAGGGTAAATTCCGTCTTTGCTATGACAATCTGGCGCTTCAGAATCAGCGACTAAGTATGTTTTGTTACTAGTTTAAGTATTTGCTACTGACTGTACAAGCGGGAGTTGCGCAGCGCACTAGTAGGCCGTGTGTGTTGTGTGTGTGTGCGTGTGTGTGTGAGGGAAAAACAGGGGTCACATCAAAGGAGAGGAAACTCCTGCAGAAATAATAGCAGTCAGCGTCTTATCGCTGTGGCTGGAATGAATCATTCACTGGTCGCACGCGACTCTGTTGCCTTTCGGGCTTGAAGCTGACGCTCGCGATTATGGTAAGGGGCGTTACATTTCCGACGCGTGCTTGTGGTGTTCGGCCAATCACAATGCACTGGTTCAGCTGGCCAATCAGAGCAGACTTTGCTTGTCGGAAGGAGGGACTTTGTAGGAAACTAAGCTTTTGAGAGAGGTGGGGCATAGAGGACCTAAAATAATGTACCGTATTTGAAAAATAATGTGTTTTTTGAACATTAAAGCATGTCAACATATTCTGTTACACCAAATACACAAAATAATGATCTTTAAAATAGCATCATATGACCCCTTTAAAATGTATTTTTTTGGGTCGTACAGTTAAAAAACAAGCTGGGGTTTTTGTTTGCATTGTTTGCTGACACCGGGTACATAGCAGCTTTTAGACGTTGTTCTGTTTTTTGTTAGAAGTCAGAAATGACAAGGAGGAAGATGTCATTTATAGTATAATGACATCTTATATGTCCGAATATCAAGGGAATTTTGATTCTCCGTTCATTAACCCTTTAAGTGCACAGTATGCATACTGCAGGTGCACTTATTTGTACCATTTTGTTTTATTAGTAGATTTTTTTATTTATCTATTTGGCCTTTTTTTAATTTAAAAGATAAATGAGATTTCTGATTGTAGTCCTTGAAAACCAAAAAAGTAGTGCTTGTAAAGCTTGTATTTTTTGATTTTATATTACTTTATAATATCTGTACAAACCCTGTGTATTTTCATGCTAAAATTAACTGCATACCATATGCACCATGATTGGTGTTGACAGCAGTTTTACGATTCTCAATATCAATTTTCATACGACAGCAAACACAAATATGCATATTAGTACCATAACAGTACATATTACTGTCTTAAGGGTGCATGTTACTACTCTAGGATACTAATAATCACCCTTTAGGGGTAAAGATGGTACAAATGTGTTCCTTTGAGGGTACTCCCCCACTGATAAGCTGTTGTACCACTAAAGCAGTGGTCTCAAACTCATTTCCTGGAGGGCCACAACAGTTTAGCTCAAACCTTCTTGGAAGTTTCTAGTAATCCTGAAGACCTTGATTAGCTGAATCTGGAGTGTTTGTTTAGGGTTGGAGCAAAACTGTGCAGAGCTGTGGCCCTCCAGGAATTGAGTTTGAGAACACTGCCCTAAAGGTTCAGTTTTTGCAAATTTTTTCTGACACTGTGACATGTCTTCATATAGTAATAAATTCCAACATTTATCACTTTCATTGTAAAATGGAAGTGGTAATAAATTAAGCCTTAAATTCATTTCTAGGCTTTCACTAAAACTCAGCACACCAAGAACGCCCTGCTTGCCATGTTGAATGACATCCCACCCGCTGTACAAAGCCGAATTTCTATGAGCAGCCTCTGTTTGGACATCCTCAGCCTTCTCCTGGAGCTCATCTCCCCCAAACTGCGCCCGGTGAGTGATTTTAAATTCCTTGCAAAGAATCCTGAAAACACTATATTACAGTTTCCACAAAAAAATATTAAGCAGATTTCAACATTGATAATATTCAGAAATGTTTCTTGAGCAGCAAATCAGCATATTAGAATGATTTCTAAAGGATCATGTGACACTGAAGACTGGAATAATGATGCTGAAAATTCAGCTTTGCCATCACTGGAATAAATTACATTTTAAAATGTATTAAAACAGAAAACAGTTTAAAATTTTATATTGTAATAATATTCCACAATATTACTGTTTTACAGTATTATTGATCAAATAAATGCAGACTTATTGGGACATGTGATATGTTTCTTACAGGTCAACCCTCAGCTTTACAGCACTAGGGAGAAGCAGCAGCTCTATGATTTGATTGACACCATGATCAACTACAACCTGACCTACAGACAGGACCGCACACCAGAGGGACAGTACACTTATGTGCTGGAGCCGTGAGTACATGCACATACACTAACAACATGATCTACAGACTCATTGAACATATTGTTCTGTTTTTGGGCAGATAACCATGCTTGTCCGTCAGTACTTTAGTTATGCAAATGAGAGTTCACCACAAGAATACACACTAACACGAATAGCGCTTGAGAGATTCTGTGTTTACCTGTTCATCACGATTTATGAGAGATTAGGCTGCAGCTCCAGATTATTGTCTCTCCCTCCCCTACTCTTATCCTTTTTTATTATTCTCCATTCTTTGTTTCACTTTGGCAATTCTCTCACTTGAGAAGGTTTTTGTTACTTCCCTAATGAATGGATGCACATGTTCATCACTCAAGTGTATAAAAAGACCTACAATCCTCTCTGTGGCTTACCGTGTCGTACCACTCACACTGATTGATGGAAGTGATGCTGAAAATGTTCACAAACAAGCTTTGACATTCAAAAGTGGAGCACTTGCTGCTGAACCTTTAAAAGTCTGCTTGATGGAGCTAAAGGCGGATAAAAACCAGGAATGAGAAGATAAGCAAGGAAACTATTTGGGCTATTGGATTGGTTTTCAGATGGCGAGCTCAAGCTGGAACTGAAGAAGAGCATCTCTGTTCATCCTGTATGTTGGCCTCTTAAGTATTTTCAAATTTTATATGCATGAATGTTTGTTAGTTGGAATTTCTGTAGAACTGACTAGCTAGGTTACTAGTGGTTGACCATATGGTGTTCGTGGCCAATGTGGTAAAAGCAATGTTAAGAAATGCTGATACATAAACAACTGTTCAAAAGTTTGGGATGATTTTGTAAATGTTTTTGAAATAAGTTTTTAATGCTCTTTTATGCTGCATGTATTTGATCAAAAATACAGTAAAAACAATAATACTGCAAAATGGTGTTAAGGTTTAAAAGAGAAAAATTAAATTAATCTATTAAAATGTATATTAATAAAGCAATTGGCAGTGCGCTGAATATTTTTTAGGAAACCATGATGCATGTTTTCAGGATTCTTTAATGCAATTCATGCACCGTTTAAAAAAAAATATATATATATAAAAATTCTTACTGTTTTTAGTTTAGAATTTTAGTGTTTTCACTAAATGAGCATATTTATTTAAAAGCATATTACAATATGACAATACACTAAATGCAATAGTATGTAGCAAACTGTAATGTTTACCTTAAACATTTTTTTTTTGTCTGATAAAAAAAAAAATTATGCGATGACTTCTAGAATAAGTGTTTTGCACTCATTTATACAAATTCAAAATAATGGCTTTGTGGAAATGAATCAAATAATTAAGTTGGTTAATTTTATATTGCCAATTAAATAATATTGAATTTAAATGAAATATTATGTCATCAAACCCTACAAGTCTAGATTAAATGTTTTTCATGATCATGTTTCTGAAGTCTCTTATTGATAAACCCGTGTGTTTGTTCTTTCTGTGATTGGTGCAGTAGAATCATGCAGCAGTCGTTCCTGCAGGCCCGCTGCGAGGAGACGCTGGTCACCTCTGATTGGGGGATTCCGCTGCTGGTCTCCCTGTTGCTGCTTCTGCTTGTTTACGCCTTCCTGTATCTTCCCGCCATATCTTATCGAGCTCTGCTTCAACAAGCGCTAAGTAATCACACTGAAGCCATGCCCCTGGAAAATAATAAGACGGACTGAGGATTGTACGATTCCCATGCCAAATGTTGAATCATGCATCGTCCAATGATGAGAAGAAATGGTTCAGCATTATTAAACATTATAAACTTTCATCAGAGGAGGCCTGAATGGAAGAAATAATCACATCTACTGCTTTTGTAATTATTGTGCTATTTTGACAGACAATATTGTGAATATAATCCAACTCTTTAATGTCCAGTCATGCTAATTCACAGCATGCATTTCCATATATATATATATATATATGAAGACTTTTAGGCAATTTAATGTGAGATGCGATGGCATAGCAGCAGCACAGAGATATTGAAGCATCTGGATGTTGTCTAGCTTTTACACTGGAAGTAAACTTGTAACCTTTCATTGCTATCCTGTTCTCTAGAAATGGAAGAACCATTTGATTTTAATGTGAAAACAGCAATAACAACATAATATATAGGAACACAAACACAAATTGTGAACTGCTCCATATTTTTTTGACAGAACATTCTTCAATTGTCCTAAAGAAATGACTTTGTGTACGTGACCCGGAATACCCCGCACAACTAATCCTGCTTTTGGATTTTCATCTGCTTGTGTGTATTGCACATATTGTTTAATGTACTTTTATTCCTGGAAAAGTGTTTTACCTTCTGAGTAAGAGGGATTATTTAGCTCACCCGCTTTCCACTTTATAAACCATCTCATATTTATTTTTCTTTATATCCCTCCTCGTTAGATTCCCTTGTTCAGGTTCACCTTGGAGTAGTGCTCATGAATAATATTATTATGTTATGTAAAGGTCTGTGCTGTTAGGACTAGTTGTACATTAAATGACCTGTGTGTGTGTTTCCACAGTAATGTAGAAGATGTGGTGCATTTTCCTGGTTTGCCTCCCCGGAGGCAGTTAACATATCAGGTGAAGCAGCTGATCGCCAGGGAGACGGAACTAGAGAGGATGAGGAGGGTAGAGAGAGCGCAGCAGAAACGAAACTCACAGAAGGTAAAACACTTACACACAAATTTGATGCTTGGCTTTCAAGTGTGTTTTGTATTATTTTGTTTGGTTGTGTTTTTTTAAGATAATTTTTTGTCTTTAAAAAACAATCTGTTTCACCACTCATTTGCAGTGTAAACATGAAATATGTTCACATGCACTTTTTTTTGAACTGCAACATTATGACTTGTCTACAGTTTTGTCCGACTTCAGTCATACTAGTTCAAACTTTTGCGAAGTTGGACTAACAGACCTAGATAATGTAGCTCGACTTCATCTAGTATGTACACTAGACCGAAGTGAGGCGCAAAATGTATTTAATCCTTTAGGTATTGTGTTGTGTGTATGTTCAGCCCCAACACAGGCTACAACTATACAACATATAATGTGCAGAGCTGTAGACAATCATATTTTGTTAACAGGATTGTCTAAGTTTCAAAGCATTTGTTCTCTGCATTCAGACGGAGACAGTTAAAAAGGACCAAGAGGGGAAGAAGACAGAAGTGAAGAAACAGACAAGCAGGAACCATCAGCAGAGGCTGGAGAACATAGTTAAGCAGACTGTGGTGGAAAGCAGGGTAAAGCATCTATATTAAACCACCTTAAATCCTTTACATCTGTCTTTAAACAACCTCCCCATACTCATAAAAATCCCATTTTAAAATGTATTTTCCTTAAGTCCACTCCACTATTGAATATTATCATAGCAAATTCAATGCTGGGATTGGTGATTCACAACTGATCTGTAACTAATGAGTTTTACATTATTGCAGATAATAATTACAAAGAAGTGTAAATAATAGTTTGGAAATATAATATGCAATAATATAAAATTAATTATGAATGTACCATGATAAAGAGATAATATTTACAAATTGCAGTGCTAATTATAGATTATTGATCATAACCTAATTTAAAATGCCAAGTCAGAGAGACGTTGGTTTTTGCGCTGAACTATTTAGAAAATTCGCCCCTTTATCCATTTTACAGTGATTCTGTGCCACCATGTTATATGATTGTCCTTATACTGGTTCTCTTTGCATATGCTTGACTTATGCTTCATAATAATCCAAGATTAATTGGGTAAATAGCGGATCAGGGTCGAAGTGCTCACATGTGATGACTTGTTTATTTATCCTTTTCATGTTTAAAGCCTGAATTGGATTTCTTTGGACGAGCCATTGTACCCAAGGAGAAACCTGCGGTCACCACTACAAGTGTGTTGTTGTTGTTTGTGTATATATACATATATACATTCGTACAATAAATCGAAGTCTTCTGCATAACCTAAATGCTAAAAATGAGCTGATCTCACTTCTCTCTGCAGGTGAAGATGGTAAAGGAGGTGGAGTGGTGCATATCGGTAAAGCTGTGGGTAACAGTGATGTATGGTTTCGTTTCAATGAAGGTGTGTCCAATGCAGTGCGCAGAAACGTTTACATTCGGGAGTTACTTTAAAGTGATGTGGGCGAGAGAGAAGTTGAAGCTTAATGAATGTTAATTTACCACCTTAAATCAATACACAAAAACCAAAAATGTTCTGAACCTGTATAGTTAAAAAACAAGCATCTACAATGTGAAAAAGAAAAAGCACTGGTTCCTCTTTGTTTTGTTTTTTATTGTTCTTGTATAGTTGTCTTACACTTTTATAAATACATGTTTTCACTGAATAACAACAGCTTTTTCTTTCTTTCTATTCATAATGTCGTGGCATGATAAGTGTAAACAACAAAGCAGATTTACATTTGCATGTTTGTCCATCCTAGTCAAAGTCGGGCAATGTAATCATGACAATGGGTGGAGTCGCTCCTGTTGCCATAGTGATGAGTGACAGCTCTTGCGCTATATTATAACACATTTGCTTGACTCCACCCACGGGTTGTCCTTCAGTATATCTGGATTCAGAAATGGATCCTCATTCATTTTCTCCTCAATCCATTTAGTTAATCTGAAAATGAATGGATAATAGGAAGATAGAAAATAGCAAAAAAAAAAGGTAGCCTGAGATTCCTTGCTTCTGTCAACCCGTATGAATTATTTACTTAATTTACTTCACTAAACTTGCAACTTCACAAATCAAAATACATATTTGAATACTTCATTTAATATTTTTAGCACAAATGTATTACGATTTTTATTTATACAGAATGATTTGCATTTATATATGAATCTATGCAAATAAAAATACCCCTAGTTGGAAATCCCTGATTTGAAACAATCCATTGCAGTAGATGTTTTATGTTTGATACTCACTCTGGAAGAGAGACAGATGTTTTCTCTCTGTTATACTGTAGCTGCTGCTTCAGACTGTCCACATGGTTCTTCAGCTGAGTCTCATCCAGCTCATCCATCTGAAAAACCAGGCGTCATATTCGTTTCAATCTTGTGTCAAAGTCTTTAAGCTAAATTATCTGTAATTGATAGCTAGGTAATATAAAATAATAGTATATAAAATATACAATTAGCCTACCGTACTAAGGTCAGAGTTAAGTAGCTTAGAAGTGAAAGGATTGTTAGGAGTCCTCCAGCAAGTAGCCTGAGTTTGAATGCTTGAGGGTGTCTGTTTTTTTCCCTTTTGTAAATTCCTGGTGTACACAAAGGAGATTTAGATACACACCTGGCCTTGAGGTTATGCAGCATTCAAGCTACTTTGTTACTCAAATTCTCTCTCGTCTACATTCGTGAGTTGTAGTGGGAGGGATGTTTAGCTCTTTGGACTCTGTGCATCTATGTAAAATGCATGCAAAACTGTTCAATGATGCCCTTCTGGCTTCACCTAGTTTTTACCAGAGAAACTATAGAATAAATGTTGTGATGTTATCAAGAGAATAATTGTTTTAAATATAGTAGTCACTTGATAACATTGGTAAATGTCCCCCAAAAGCGTAGAGTTAGTTAGATTTTGTGATTTAATTATTGCTGTACCGCATTTAAACAATAATTGTTTGACACAACAGTTGTCCTGATTTTGACACTTGATTGTCACATACACTACCAATCAAGAGTTTGTGGTCAGTAAGATTTTTTTAAAATTATACTTCATTCAGCGGAAGATGATACAGGATTCTAAAGTGTGTGTTACAAAAAATGTATAAATATATAAAAAGATCTATTAAAAATAACGTGGCGTTTTGAGATTCTAGGCATCAAAGAAGTCTTGCAAATGTTATTGCATCCTCTGCAAAATATTAAGGAGCCACACGTTTAACATTTATAATAAGAAATATCTCTTCAGCACAATAAGGGTGATTACGAAAGATCATGTGACACTGAAGACTGGAGTAATGGCTGCTGAAAATTCAGCTTTGCCATCAGAGGAATAAATTATATTTTAAAAGTTCTTAAATATAAAAAATTTTTTTAAATATAAACATTATTTAAAATATACTGTTTCGTATTTAAGTAAATATTACCTAAACGCAAATAGCAACTGCAAGCAAAGGTTGGCGAGAATAACGACTTCCTGTCAGTATCTACGTGGGATGAGTGTATAGTAGAAACATTAACCACGCTGGGACTTCCACCAGTTAGCTGTTGGTAAAAAGGAGGCATCTGTCTGTGAATGAGATTAGGAAGTACACGACCCTAGTGAGCCAATGTTGTAAGTTGCTAAGTCCCGTTAAGCCACTTATAATAAACACCCCAAATCTATCTCTCGTATGTGGGCTATTACGACGGTAGAGTTAAGGCTTGATATTTCTTTACAAACAGCAAGAATGGTGTAGATGAAGAATCATGTTTTATTCAGACTCTGATCAATGCTTTTATAGACGTTTGAATATTAATACACATTTGAAACAAAACAAAAAAAAATCCCAAAAATCTGGAAATAGGGGAAAAACAAACTGGCGTGTACAAACAAAATTTTTCTTATTCACAGAATACGCATTACAATTCAAAAACATCACATACAACATCATAAAACTCTGACATCGTGCATTTGGCAGACGCTTTTATCCATAGTGATTTAAATTCCATTTAAGCAATATATGTTAATTCATGCAATCTGGAAATCAAACCTTTGACCTTGCCTTTGTTAGTGCCGTGCACTGTTCAAGCAACAGAAAAGCTATATACTGCAACCAGTGACATCAGCCAATAATCCAAATTTCATTTTTCCAGTCAGGTCTGAAATATACCAGTAGATGTGACTGCATTATGTTTTCATTGTCATTATAAACTGTAAACATTGAATGTTAAATTTTTTGTGAATATTGTGTAAAATAAGTGTTACACTTATATGTATATTCCATTTTCTGCCATTAAACTGGAAGTAATAAATTGCTCTGCATGTATCAGCCATAAGGCACCCAGCTCTTTAGTTGTTGGGATCGACATCAGCCATTGCAGGACCCATATCAGTCAACCACTACTCGAAACTACCACGTTTTTCAAGTCCGCACAAGTAACAGGACATGGAGCGTCTAATCTATTCGATGCTCTTGTGACTGATTTTGTCCACTCTACCGAGGACCGCAGCTCCAGTAGCATTCTCCACCCCTCGCAACCATTCAGAACATTTCAGCAGAACACTCTGATCCACACTCTGTTCTTCGTCTTCCTCATATTCCACATCATCGTATCGGTGACGCTCATTTAGAAGAGAGATCTTCACCACTGGGATGTTGGATCGAGAACCTGACTTGGCAAGCAGAGGGTCTTTCTGATGCAGTGCCATTACGGTGCCACGGACGACACGGAACTGCTTCTCACGGCTACGTTTCCGCAGGACCAAGGTGGCCTCAGGTGTCAAGTTGAGAGAGAAGTGAGATGCATTATTCAGTCCATGGCCTGATCCTGATGAAGCCTGTGGACTACAAGAGTCTTTGGGGATGTTTGTTGCTGAAACGCTGGCAGCAAACAACTTCTTGCTAGAGGATTTCACTGAGTAGGTTGCCAAATTGGTTGTAGAGGTACTATTGCCAGAAATACTTTTAGAAGTTGGAGTGGAGGAACTTGAAGGATCAGTGTTTTTTGGAGTCATAATCCAAGTGCTTTTACCCTCCATCCTCAAGCCAGATGTAGCTCGACAGGTGGGCAGCTTACTTTTGTGTGGTGTGCCCTTCTTGCTCAACTTCTTGAACCGTTCCTTCGCAGAACCTTTCTCCTCCACTGTCTTGAACAGAATCACAGGCGATGGTTCTGCGGGCTTCTCTTTCTCTTTGCCCAAGTTGGAAAGACTCTGTGGTCTTGTTACAGGTGGGAAAGGCATCTTTACCAGGTAGAGCAGCATGTAGGACAAGAATTCGGTTTTGGAGGTATAGTGCGACAGAAATTGGACATGATCATTCGCATGATCAGGACAACCCGTTATTTCCAGAGCCCCCAACATCTACTTCTTTCTTCAGACAGCCACTGCGGAAATAGCGTGCAAAAATAGTCTGGCTCTTTATAGGGTGTTGGGAAAGGGGCTTAGCCAAGGCACAATGTGTGAATCCTCTGGAGTAGGTAAGCCTAACACGTGCAGCTTTGAGTTGCGTAACAGACTGAGATGTAAACATTCACTGCAAGAGTTGCACTCTTGCTGAACTGTGAGATTAAGGTAGTAATGCATATGAGAGTAGACTAATGCCCGGTTCAGACTACACGTGGAGCTGTGGCAACAGTACTCCTGCCTGTATGATGTGTCATCGAGGGACTACCACGACAGAACAAAGAAAGAAAAATGCTGGCAAACTATAGCGGAAGCACTTCAGCAATGTTTACACTCTTGTTTTCGAAGTCAGTCGCTAGTTCTGCCTTCTCGATGACATCACACGCGTCGTTAAAGACGGCACGCGATGAATGGTTGGGAAGCAACATGTAGTCTGACATGTTTCTTGTCCACGACACAACAAGATTTCAGGAGTCAAAATCGTGTAATCTGACACAGTGACTATCGTGACCAACAAAAATATTGTGTAGTCTGAACCCAGCATAAGAGGTTGATTGATTTACAAAGCTTATTTTTCATCAAACAGTCTTAGTCACATTTAAACCCAACTTGGCAGCTTTCACGGTAAATATGGTTATTTCTTGGTATTGTGGTTCTAAATTCAAAATCCCAACATGACTGCAGGAAAGGCTACAGTATGTATTGTGTGCACGTTGCAATTTCAGATCGAAAAGGCTGGCCTCGACTTACACTTCTGTAGATCAATGTGCTTGTCAAGTATTAGTATATCACGTGTTTAAGTGTTTTCCCAATTAAAGGATTTTAGAGTTTACTGAACCAAATCTATTTAGGAGGTCACGCAATCTCTCTCACATACAGTCTGTAACTGTTTATTTTTTGGGATCAGGTAAAGGTTCCTCCTTCATGCTGTAAGCCTGCCATCAAAACCTGAATATGACAGTATGCATGCATTCCCAAGGTGAGGCCAAGGCTATGATTTTTTTGTTTTTTTAAGGAGTTCTGAACAGATTTTGCTGTAAATATAGTAATATGGAGTTTAGACCTGCTGGTAGATATTTGTAATTACAGTGCCTGGGGCTAAAAAGGATCTTTCTAGATTGTTGCCAATGGAGTACGGGAGGTGAGTATTATTATAGATACGAATAATTATCTATATTATATACGTATAAAATATAGGCACAGGTTTCGTCAGGTCATTTTATCAAACAAAGGATACATCATCCACACAAGAAATGTTATCTCACTGGGCTAATACTTTTTGTGTTTATAGCCTGTATTGTCGAGGAGGTGTAAAGAATCAAACCAAACCGGAAAAAACCGTGAGACACACCCACGCGGTGCATAGTATCGCGGTTACTCTGGTAACGCGGAACCGGGAGCAATCGAACGTTACACCCCTAGTATTGACCAATCAATTATTGACGGAATCCATATGTGGCTTTGAAAAAATACATTTGAACTTTTCGACAACTATAGCTCTCGGGAACTGCAAGTGTTGTAAAGTTAATCTGAGGTGCAATGATCAGTTTAGTCTGAAGGCAGCACTTTGAAACAGAGGCGCCGTCTAGTGGAAATGAAGTGTGTGTGCAAATTGTCCTTTAAAAGTAAACGGTAGTGGAGTACTGTACAGAACAATAATATATGTGACCCTGGACCACAAAAACCAGTCAAGCTTATACATCAGTCTGGAAAGCGAATAAAAAAGCTTGTTACGTGTGTTAGGATGGACAATATTTGGCTGAGATACAACTATTTGAAAATCTGGAATCAGGGTAGGAACAAAAATCTAAATATTGAGAAAATCGCCTTTAAAGTTGTCCAAATAAAAAGAAGTCGCTAGCAATGCATAGGACTAATCAAAAAATAAGTTTATATTATGTCAGTAGGAAATTATAAAATATCCTTCCTTGTAAATGATCTTATTCTATCTAATATTTTGGTATAAAATAAAAATCAATCATTTTGACCCATACGATGTATTTTTGGCTATTGGCACAAATCCTACCCAGAGACTTCAAACTGGTTTTAGTGATCATGCGGACATATATAAAACATGTATCAGGGGGACAGCCAGTCAGTGCTGTAACTATAGCGTCTTGTTTTCACACATGTACATATTGAAAATACTTGTTACATTCATGATTACAAAAACATTTTTAAATTGGAAAGAGTTTGATATAAAACATTAAAATGTTAGTTTAGAAGAAATCAATAAAACTGCTTTAGTTCTTGAGATTACAGTGAGTGATCAGAGTTCCTCTTTCACAGCAGCCTTCTGTTCATTCAGATATTTCTTCCTCCGTTCCTCCTCCTGTAGCATATATACAAGCACAGCATGGTGAGTGTGCATAATGAATACAATCAATGTCTATTAATGTGAGAGTGTGATAACTTACCTTGGCTTTGTCTGTTTTGGCTTTTTCAATCTCTTTTTTCATAAATGTTACAATAGGCTTCAGCTTCCTCTTGCCAGAATATGGCACTACCTGGCAAATATTTTAGTACGATGATTACAAAATACTCATGGACTGTACTCCTAAACAATACAATACAAGCACGACTAATTTCTTTAGCCCAAAGACTAACACAATAACGTGGCCGTCCTAAATATGGATTTACAATCAATATAAGATCTGAAATATTATGCAGAGCAACGTAAACAGTTAATTGTAAGAGACTGCTTACCCTCTCTGAATAAACGGCAGGAAATAATTTGATTGATGGGTATTTTTCTCTTAGATGAATGTTTACATCGTTTGCAGTAACATCAATCTTGGCAACAACAACATCTTCATTTTCACGAAAGTGTTCAGCAAGCTCTTCCCACAATGGAAACAGTGCACGACTTTCGCTGCTCCAAGGTGCATCTATTGAAATACAGTATGTTCTAAATGCTCATGTTTTTACATGGAACATGGAAATGTCAGAATAAAGAGGAACAATCACACTTAATAAACAAAACAGCTAATCGCAGGCTAAGTGAAGACACCGACTCATGATATCAAGTTGAAGCATTTTAAAATTTGAGGTACTTACAGAACAAGACAATGACATTTTTGTTATGGTTGAAGGCCACTATTTCAAAGTTCATCCCGACCAGCTCTTTCACTGGCTGCGTGTCCCAGTTTTCAGGAATTGACTCACTCTGCAGTTTAGGCTATAAATTACAAAGATATTTGAGCTTTGAATATTATAATAAAAACTTTGGGTATATATATTTTGTAATACATATTTAAAAAATTTTAATTTATATTTTAGTAATAGTTCATTGAAGTATTATTATTTTTAATTAAAAAAAGATAAGACAAAGAAAAAATGTAAAAAAAAAAAGTTAAAAAAAGAGAAAATGATTGCTTTCAAGTTACTCCAATAATCACCTTGCTTCCAATCTAGGATTCAGGCGAACTAAAAGAGCGGTGTGGTAAATTATCAGAGGCAGAGCTGGTATTGAAAGTGGTCTGAGAAGGGACCATACGGAATTGGAGGCACTTTTGATCTCACACGGCAATATCCATAAACTCGACCATTCCGTGGCTCATCACAATCCATCATCACAAACAGTAACTACGATAGAGTTTTTAAAGATAAGAAAGCGAACGGCTGCACTCTGGCATCCACCAATACATAATAGTAACCACAATATTCTAAGGCAGATTTTCTATTGTGATTTTTGTTATGTTATTGTATTTGAGCAGTAATGTGATGTTATGTGGTTAGTCTAAATATAAGTCAAATGTACGACTTCCTCTGAGTTGTCCGCTAGTGGTTTTAAAAGCAAGAGCTCTCAAAACCTCCTCCTTTATAAAAAACAGAAGAAAAGGTTTCAGCCACCTGAGTCAGGATCTTGGCGCTGTCGAGGGAACACAAAAAAGAAAGCGGTTGTTATTTCTCTATATAATTAATAGATATAGATATATATATATAGAATATAGATATATATGTCATAATACCGACATATGAAAATACACCATATAAAATTACAGCGCCAGGTACTCGGTCACAAGTTCCCTCCATCCAGTCTGATAAACTGAACAAGATCTGTCTTCACTGTGCTGCTCCACGCTCAACCTGCTTGCTCAGGTTTAGACTAAAGAAAATGATAGACATGAGTGAGACACAATTCATAATGTGCGGTAAAAAGAAGGCAGATTCTTCTTTTTTTGGGGGGACATTTTATTGATGTGTGGGGGGAAATGTTGCAGAGTCTTGAAACTCAGAAAAGAGTCTTGAAAAGCAGAAATGCGTACCTTTCTGATGAGGAGAACGGTACCTCCACTGATCTCATACTTGCTGAAGATCTCATCATTTCCTGTTACTCCAAAGGGCAGGTCTGCGATGTCAGCGGCTGTTTCATAAAACACTTTCACTATGTCTTCCTCAAGATCCTGTAGTGTATGAGCATCATTAAAAACAGTGGCGAATACAACAATGCAATAAAACATCTTTGAGCTATTTGTCCTTCATTTAAACTGATTCTTTTGAGCAAATTCCCAAAACATTTGTCAGAATCCTTCATTTGAACGGTTTCTTTCAAAATAATTGAATCAAATTTGCAAAACATTTTAAAGCATTAAAACATCTTTAGTTATGGCTGAATCATGAATGAATCCTTCATTTCAGCTGATACTTTTGTAGGAGAAAAGCTTGTTGTCCTTTATCAAAATGATCATCAGTGAAAAGCAATAATAATATTTCATTAATTAGTTAAAAATGTATGTTTTCTAAATTTTATTTTATATTGTCACTTTAAAACGTCAATTAATATTTAAATAGAAAAACTACTGAACAACAGGTCAAGAAAACATATTTAGTTACAATTTTGGATAACATTTAGTTACAAGACAATTGCAAATCCCTCCACTGTGAGAGAAAACATAATAAATAGCAGAATTTACCTAAAATGGGTTTTTTTTTTTTTTAAATAACAAAAATGATGCATAATACCTTAGGACTTCATGCACACTTTTTTATGATGATTCAAATCTGTGAAGCATTTTTTCACTGAAAATAACTGGGTAAAAAGACTTACTAAAATAAATAGGCAAGTTACCTTAAATAATCCCAGCACCACAAGCTCCTCTTCTCCTATGAATTTTTCCAGCTGTGTGAGATTACTGATGTTGTTAGCGCTCTGCCCTTTTCTTCTTTTAAGCCATGTCAGGATTGTGGCAGAGCTCTTAAGATCTGGGGATGGAGTCAAACAACAAACATTTATGGAAAACTGATCCTAAAGGGATGCATCCCTATATTCGATTTTGGAAAGGCGCAGGGGTCAGTAAATAAGGACAGAATCTTGTCATATTTCAACATTACCTGGACAGTACACTGGATTGTTCTTGTTTCCAGACAGGTACAGCCGTAGTGATGGTATTCTTGTGACATTAAGGGATGCAGCAAGATCTTTTTCCTTTTTCACATCCACTCCTCCAAGTCTCACATCAGACTCTGCTTCCTTCAGCGCACCGGCTGCTTCTCTAAACTCAAGGATGGAGCCAAGGGACTGGCCAGAAAGAGGCGCATCTACAGCAGGTACAAGTAAAAGCTGCAACAGTTTACTCCTTGTTGCAAATACACACCAAAAAATTTATAAAAGTGCATTTTGTAGTGGTCCCAGATGTGCTGACTCTAATTCGCTATCTAGTTTGCTTCTATATACACTGTGTCTTCATTAGTAAGTAAATAGTCATTCAGCAGATGTTTTCATCCTAAGTAACAAACAACCCCCCTTAGGTTAAATGATTTGCTCAAAGGCACAATGGTGATAGTTCATGGTTCATTGTGAAGATCGAACCAGCAACTTTCCAATTACCAGCACTGAGATTCAAGCAGAACACCATGCCACCATTATTCATCTGAAGTGAGTTTGTTTTATAAGTCTTTGAAATAGATGTTAAAATCTCAGGGAAACAATCTGAGGGGTCTCAATAAAGAAAAACAAGCATTACATAAAAAAGTACTGTTAATGTTTTTACTTCAAGTTGAAGTATTGATTTGGCAGCTCATCGAGCTGGATTTATGACAGGAAAGCCATAAAAACACACATGCAAGAAGATATACTCACAGAAATGGACCAATAGCTGGTTGTGCTGTTTAAGAGCCCATTCGAAATTGCTTTTTGTCAGCACTAGAACATCTTTGTCCTCGATGATCGCATCAGAATCCCTCTCCACCAGAGCTTCGCATAAATACACGCACACACTCAGGCAGAGCGTAATGTACACCTTCATACTGCCTTCAGAAGCTGGAAGAGACTCTCCGACCTTTGAGTGTGTATGAAAGGCGTGTGTGGAGTGTACAGGTGATATCAGTGTGCACTTTGGCAATGGACAGTTTACAGCCAATACGAAGAGAGATAAAAGTCGAATAGTCTGAGGGTGACTTGGAGAACAATAGCTTCTTGTGCTTTGTGCACAAATCTCTGTAGTCCACACAGCAAAGGTGCAGCTTGAACTCCATGAACACTAAGTTCAAACATTAGTGACCTAGACAAATCTGTGATAAGAGGTCACTGTTCATCAAATCTTTGTGCGAGAATGAGTCTGGCATGCCATTAAAGCCTTTCTGTGTGAAACATAAGGGTGTGTCGGATTTGGTGACCCTGCTGTACATGTCTGGTGTTGTTCACATCAGACCAAAATACTTTTCAGGATATAAAACAGAGGAGGTTAGACAACACAGTACATTTGGATAACATTAAAGACATTTTGTGTAAAATATTGTGGGGTAATGGATTCCGGTAACCTGTAATGCTACCTTGGCAGATTTGGTGACCCTGCTGTTAGTCTGTTACGGTTCACATCAAACGATGAACAAACAACACATCACTTCTAACCACAGAACTTAATTTACTCCAAAATCTAAATCCTATAATCTAAAACATCCATAGTGGGTTATTAAGATAAACCAGGCTAATATTGTAGTAGTATTTCAAACGAAACAGCTTGATATGTCATAGTTGCCAGATTAGCATTTAAATACTACTTTAATGAAATAGCCAATTTTGTTAAATATCTTCAGTATGTCTACATATTTTATTAAGGATTCATTTATCGAATTAGATTTGAGGAAATGCATCCAACATCTGCTTTGGTCAATGTATCAGTTTTCTTTAAAGTTGTCATAATTTCTCAGTTTTCTTTTGTGATAATGTTGCAGCTGGTGGGTAGTTCCAGAAAGGCCAAATATAATAGTACTTACTTTTGAGTTATTTACAGAACAGCTGTACATGTTAACGTTTAGATACCCTGCATCAGTAATATGATTTAAAAGGAATAATGTGGTAAAAACCAACTACAGCTGTATTATTAAACAAGTTCTTCAGTATCTCACATTGTGTCTTCAGCAGAGGTCACATATATACATACTGTAGAAGAGGTCATTAAACAACATGCACCAGTTTTGCTGAACTTGTTTTCCAACTTTGCATAGACTTGAAATGAGGCTTGACATTAATGTTCACTGTACATTAACATGTACAAAAATATAGGGAAAAAGGCCTATGAAACAATTTCTGCTAGATTAAAACAAACAATAATAACAATCTGACCCACCTCTCAATACAATGTTAACAATAGAATATTTTAGGAAACTTTATTTTCCACATTTTACCTTAAGTCATTTTTCAGTATGTTCAAAAACAAAAGCAGGTGCTTTTATCTCTACATATTTTGCAGCATTACTCAATAACTCAGCCATTGTACTTAACAGCCCTGAGATCATAACACTGGCATCATTTTAAATTACCCAGTCCAACAACAACACCACCAAAACAAGACAAAGTGCAATCTCGGCCTTTGACTAGTACAACAGATTCAGAGTTGCTTTATATTTTCATTGCAAACATGTACTTGGAAATAATGCTGTAGTGTGGAATCCCACACCACCTGGAATTCATTGTTGTCCATTTCATAAATAGGTTAGGATTTTGGATCCTCACTTGTAGATCACCTCTGAGAGAGAGAAATGGCAATTGAAAAAGGTAACAACAGACAAATTCACTCAAGTATCTGCTTTAAAGTAAGTGCATTTCACTGCACTGAGGTCACATGGCTGGTCATATCATCCAAATTATAATCTCATTACTGTGAAAAAGTTATTACATTATGATACTTATGCCCATTCTTGATCAGTGCAATTTTTTTTAAACTGCAAACAAACAACGTTTTGAGTCTAAAATATACAAACAAAATGTCTCCTAATCTGCTCTTTCAATTAGAATTCAAATCCATGTTCAATCATATCAGCTCCATCTTCATGATCTTAGGAAAAGTGGCAAATTTTGCTGTAGGTAACAGCTGGCTTTTGTTTCATTCTAATGGCCATTAATGGAGTTTTCTCCGAGCATTTAGACCGTCTGTGTGGATCTGGCTTCCATCTGTGTCATAAAAACAAAATGTTATTTTATCTCCCAAAATTACACTGATGGGATTGTTCAATGTAATGCTGGCTTCATTAAACCAATCAACATGAAATGACACTCATGAACCATTTTACTTACATAAGTTGGCATAAAAAACGTTAAGAACGTTTGATGTTTTAAAATATGCCAGGACTTAATTTCATTCAACGAATTCATCGATTTGGAAAATAAATAAGGCACAATAAAACCAGGAACATGTATTACGTTTCAAATGTAGGACTTCATAGTCCTTTGATCATGTTGATTATAAAACACTACAAAACTACAACACTGACATCATACAGTCTAGTTTATGATGTCAAAAAAGGAAAAATTTGTCAACCAGACAAAGCAAATGGGTGGGTAATTTATTATGGCCTGTATGAAGTACTTGAGACGATCAGCTAAATTAAAACTCAGACTATCAGAAAACCCAATGTAGGCATGCAATACTGGTCAAACGAAAGTTAAAAAGTTAAATTCAAAACAATCAGCTAAAGAAAAAGCATGACCAAAGAAATACATAATGCGCAAACAGCTACGACAATGGCGCCCAATATTTGGAAAAACTAACATTGAATATGTGTTTCTGGGCTATTATATATATCTATATATAAAAAATTAAATACAGGACTTTCCCATTCTGTCATAGCTATATTCGAAAAATAATAATTCTAAAATAAGTGGGGTGTGGGGAGCGCATCTGCGCTTAGAAAAAAGCTGGAGATTTGTATGAGAAATTCTTTTAGGACTGCAAGACTGGTGTTCATACTTGGGATTACTTTACAGAACCATAACACCAGGACAAAATTATTCATTCCCACTGTTTTTGGCCCAACTTCAGTATATGACACATATAAATAATAATAATATAATAATAGATAATAATGGTACTGATGTTTTGTATTATTGATTATAGACTGAGTTTCGTATTCAAAAATATTAACAAATTGTTGTAATCTGTTAACAACAACTATAAATAAAACAAAAACAAAAAACCACACACTTACTTGTTTACTTATTATTTTTTTTTATCATTAATATTTAATATATTGTTGCACCCAATTATCCAAACCCATGAACCATGATTTATAGTGTGCAGCCACAATTAAGATAAACAATTAAAATGTAGAGCGTTTCAACTGTTCCTAGACTTCCCAAAAGGGTGTAAAATTTACCTAAACCAAAGACCATGGTGTAAAGAATAAGAGGAGCGAGGAGAAGAAACAGGACAGACATAAAATGAACTGTGCTAGAGCACAGCATGAGTGTCCCTGAAATGGAAAGAGAGGAGTAAAAGAGAAAACCGGAGGACATGCTAAATTAAGTGAGGGACAAGTGCTTACACATGACACCAGATTGGCTTCAGCGTGTGAATGTGTTATTTGAAATGCTAAAATGTTCGGAAGAGAAAAGCCTCTTTGGAATCAATACCGTTTTGTCAGCATTGGGAGCTAAATACCACTTTACCTTTAAACAAAGAGAATGAGGCTTACCTAGTCGCCACTGTTATTTTCAGGATCATATCTGCTCACCCCACCGGTGCCAGACCATGCTGGAAAGTTCGGGTCTGGCCAGTAAGAAACAGCCTCCTGCACCCGCTTCCAGGGATTTTTGGGTGCCAGGCTGAGTCCAGGGAATGGGCGAGCATTCAGGGTAGCAAAGCTCGGTAAGACACCCGTCTGTACTTGGGGGGTAAGCGGAAGGAGGGATAAGAAGGGGAACGCTGGTTTCCCCAGGATATCTCACAGCTTTCCGGAATACAAGCAACGAAAATGTAAGTCATTATTCCAGTCAACATAAATAAAACCATGTGAAACACAGGCTTCAGTACAAATCCAAAGTAATTGTACTGAAACTTTTTGGAGAGGTTAGGTATAATAAAAGAGCATTTATTGATCAAAAGCGATTGTTAAATTTAAATGTTACAAGGCTTTCATAAAGGAAACTTTCTATCATTACGACTGTATCACAAATAGTACAAAAAGTGAGGCTGCTGAAGAGTTCATCTTTACATCACAGACATAAATTACTTTAAAAATAATCAAATAGAATATATCGTTGTGCTGCGTCCAACGATAATCGTGATTAATTGCATCCAAAATAAAATGTTTTTGTTTACATAATATATGTATGTGTGGCGTGTAGATTATTATTACATCTAAATGCACACACATGCTGTAATGTCAAAAAAAAATGTTTAATATATTCAGTCTTTATAATTCATTATCTGAATATAAATATAGACATGTAATTCTTTTTCAAATTATTACTGGTTGTGTTTTATATATCATAAGAACTAACCCAGACACACCACATATTATGCCAAAAAACTTATTTTGGATCGTTCTCACGATTCATCATTGGACATCACTAATATATATTATATGATTTAAGAATAATATAATATATATATATAATCTATATATTATAATTAATATATGTGGTGTATGTGTATTTTAATCATAATAATCCTCACAATATGCTATTTTAAACCATATTTTTTGATCAAATATGCGCCCTTGGTGGAGTATAAAAAACACCCCCAACATTGAACGTCGGGGTGTGGATTAATATATATATATATATACACACACACACACACACACATTATATATACACACATTATCACATTATTACAGATAAATGGACAAATGTAACTGTGTTTTCAGTTAGTTGACAGTTAGCATGCCACCAAATTTGCCTGATAAGCTAGCATACCCTTAGGAAGTTAAAAAACATATTACCAAATTTTCTCAAGTTAACGTTATCAGGATATACTTATATTCAATAATAAAAAATACATAATATGTATTAATTCATTAATTAATGGCACTACAAAAAAAAAAAGATACTGTTATACTCAATGTAATATCCCACACTGGACACAAAAATAATGATATTAAATATTTAGGTTTAAGATTTTTATGACACCACAAATCATGTGATGATCCACATCTAATAAGTAACCAATATGTGTCTTGTATTTTTTTTAAATGACTTACTGCTGCCATAGAAACAGGGGTGTCGCCCACTGAGGTGGTAGTGAGCAGCCTGGCCACTCCCTGCACCACCGATGGACAGTCACCCTGAGCACCATCTGACGGCGGCGCCACCAGCGTCAGTTTTGGAGCCGCCTTCTCTCCAGCCTGGAGCCACTTTGAATCGGAATCCATAGCAGACTTGGTCCACATCATCTGGATTGGTCCAGCCCCCTCTGCGGTCACCAGACTTCTCTGAGTGCTGGTATGATGGTTCTCAATCTTGTTACCTTCCTTGTGACTCTGATTAGATGGGTGGATGGAGAAGGGGGCAGAGGTTTGTGTGTTTGATGGCGTTTTGGCAGTGGTGCTCAGCGTGGCTTCAGGTTGCATGCTCGCAGGTACACTCAGACGCTTGCGTTTCAGTGCTGGTGGGCCCTGAGTTTCTGGGTTATTCTTACTGTCCTCAGTGGTGGCGCTGAACTGAGCATTCCACAGTGGAAAGAGCAAGGTTTGGAAACAGACTTCCAACTGTATTTTTATAAAGAATGAAACATGCAAGACAGTACTCTAAGACTGGGGTTCGTACTTTTTTCTGACGTACCTTTTTTAGTTTTGTTGTACCCATTGGCTTCTTTCTTGCCCTGTAAAATGAATAAAAAGGCAATTTATTAACATGAACTTTGGTTAAGTTTAAAGTATTTACCTAGGAGGGTTCCACTTGTTTCATAACAGAGTTATGAATATAATTATAATTGTTAATAATGAACAATTTTCTTCAGAAGGATTGGTTAAATATCTAGGAAGTGTGTAGTAGTGTAAAATCATTCTTACACAACACCAGTGATATGGCCATGTGCTTTTCGGGTTTCTATAAGCAGAATCCTATTGAGAGCATGACAGAAATTCAGGAAATTGTTAACAACAATTACCCTTTTTATAACCATTTCATACTGTCTTATAAACACAAGGTTTCATACCTAATAAGGCTTGAACACTTATGGTTGTTTTTTTATGATCTGATAAGTGATATATTTAAAAAAAAAAAGTAAATTGATACTTTTATTCAACAAGACTGTATTAATCAAAAGTGACAGAAAAAGACATTAAACAAATGCTGTTTATTTGAACTTTCCATTAAAAAAAATCACGGTTTCCACAAAAATATTAAGCAAGTTTCTTGAGTACCAAATCAGCATATTAGACTGACCTCTGAAGGATCATGTAATACTGAAGACTGGAATAATGATGCTGAAAATTCAGCTTTTAGTGTTTAAAGAGCAACAAACATCCACAGAACAAAGGGACATTGTGACAATTACTTATAAATGTTTATTGTAAATTACATGCCACTTGTAAATTATGAACAACTTAACTAGGTCCTAGAAATTTCACTTACATAACCAAAATTTCACAGTATTAATGATTTGCTTTATATACCTGGATTGCATCCATCCTTTAGGCCAAAGTGGTTTAATATCAGCCTCTAGGAATCCTTTCAGATACTCTTCCAAACTAGAGCATGCAGGCGACTCAGAGTCATAAATAATCATCTTCAAATTCACAATCTCAAAGAGCAACTCCCTGTAAAAGTTGAAAGAGTGAAATTTGTTCATACTGATTATCATCGCTTACATAATTAAATGATACTTGATTTTATTTACAAGATCTGGTATCCATTAGATTAACAGAGTATTTAATGAGAATAGACAGAACTTCTAGCAATTCTTTACTAAAAGCGATCAACAGCTTTTAAAAATCCTGCACACACTCAAGAGACCTGACCTGATCTCTTCATTCCATCTGAACCTCTTGCGAGGCCCAAACACTCGTTTTCCACTCCTCTCCTCTTCTTCCTCATCGGAACCATCAATTACCTTCTCTTTCTCAGCCTCGAGTCTTAAACACAAGAACAAATAAATCAAACCTGAAGTTGCATTCGAATAGCAAACTGCATATCAATTAAAGGGGTCATATTATGCGATTTAAATTTTTCCATTCTCTTTGGAGTGTAACAAGCTCTTGGTGCATAAAGAAGATCTGTTGTCACTTGTTGCAAAGACTAAAGTCTCAAATCCAAAGAGATATTCTTTATAAAAGTACCTAAAACGGCTCGTTCTAACACACCCCCACATATCTACGTCACTATTTAGGCGGCGTTATGCAACTCTTCCCACATCTTCACGCAAAGCAAGAAGGCATAACTTTTATTCTCGCTGTAGTATTGTTGCCATGTCGTGAAGGCGCTGTGTGCTTCGTTGTGAAAGCGAAACTACTTTGTTTGGCCTTCCAAAAGAGGACGATATCGCTTCGTCGTGCCTAGAGCTGATCCGTGCTTGCGCTAAAGAAAAACTTCACTTCGCGCTGTTGATCGTGCCGATCGTCGTTCACGTGGCCGAAGCAGAGTCCAGCCCGGGTGCGTCACATGTCGTTGCCGCAGGCATCACATATGTAAGGGACGTAACATTTCCGTCACACGCTTGAGGAATTCAGCCAATCACAACGCACTGGATAGCTGGCCAATCAGAGCACACCTCGCTTTCTCAGACCAATGAACTTTGTAAAAATCGACGCGTTTCAGACGGGGCATAGAGGAGAAACTATAATGTACAGTATGTGGAAAATAATGTGTTTTTTTAACCTTAAACCGCAAAACACATTTCATTACACAAATACACCAAATAATGTTCTTTTTAGCCGCATCATATGACCCCTTTAAAACATCAGTAAAATTACAGTGATACAGTGAAAGTGATTGAGGTTTCATGCATTAAAAATGACTGATTACTTGGCAGCTCTGGCTTCAGAGTGAGCTTGGCAGTGATTCTGGAAACGGGTGATCTGTTCTGGCATGGACCTGCCAACCGCATTCTCCAGCTTCTTCAGCAGCTCCCGCAGCTGTTCATCCTGATAACACACATGACAAACACATTAAACTTATAGAGACATTAAACTGGATTTCAGTTACACACACATCAGTAAGATTTTTGAACTGTTTTTGCCTCTTATGATCACCAAGGCTGCATTTATTTGATCAAAAATACAGTAAAACAGTAATAGCTCTTACAATTTCAAATAACTGTCTTCTATTTGAATGAAAAATTTAAAATAACTTTTTTTTAAAAATAGAAATCTTTTGTAACATTATAAGTGTCTTTGTCACTCTTCATCAATGCATCCTTGCTGAACAAAAGTATTAATTTCTTTAAAATATATATACATTTTCAAATAAATTTGATTAATTATGATTAAAGATAAAGATTTTGGAATAACATGCTCTGATGAATCATGACCAAATAAGAGCAGGAACTAGCAAAATAATAGGGTCAAATTTAAAGGAATTATTTTTTTTACCAGCAAGTTTCGAATGGGTTTTTGATGGGTTAGGGATGTTTGCTATGCTGAAGTGCCGTGCAGTTTTGTAAGCTCACAGACCTGTTGGAGACTGTGGAGTTTTTTGGCTCTTTTAACCAGAGTGCCTTTGCTGCAGGACATCTGTGATGCCAAGTATGAGAAGATTCTGGATTGTACTTTCCCAATAAGCTGTTTAGAGTTCACCTCCACACTGAACATACAAAGAGACACACAGTGAAAAAAATCAATATAAGATATTACAGTATATTGGCTTAAAATATAACCAATATAGAAAAATAATGTGCTTTGCAAAATGTTACTCATTTTATAATGTGTAATGTAACTTACTCTAGAAGAACACTGTTGAGCTCTGAAGACAAAATCTCCATCTTGTGTCCTTCAATTTTCTTGACAGCCTACAGAACAAAATGAGTAGTGTATGAGAATAAATCACATACTCTTGCAAACACTTGTCTAATCCTCTAAAGCCGTAAGAGCAAACAGTACTTCTGAGAGTTCTTTAATGTGTTGCTCTAGTGTAGGTGGCAGACCATCGGGAAGTAATGTGTGGGGTTTCTCATCGACGGACACTACCAGAGCATCTCCGTTATCTTCCATGCTTGGAGAGCAGACGTTCTGCGCCTCCCCCAAGAGTCCATCTAAGTCAAAGTCTTGCTCTGCTGCTTTGACTGCTTGAAGGAGGTCATCTGCACTGGCAGAACCAATGAGTGTGAGAAGAGGGTCAGCTGATATGGGCGGTTCTTGAACCTCAGCTTGTATAATGAGACCAGTGTCACTGAGAGCATGCGAATCTCTCTCTCTAGCGTTGAACATCTGCAGCTGCTGAAGCTTTTCCTTATGGAACTTCTTCAGCATCTTATCGATACTTAGCAGTTTCTTGTTTTTCTTCTTCTTTGCAGATGATTTGTCTGGTGGGGTGCTGAGATAGAAACCAGAAGGAAAAAAGCAAACAATGAGGGCATTTAAGAAAAAGTCAGTGAAAAGCTTATTCCTAAAGGATGTTGCGAAAAAAAATAATGTTTTCTTAACAGTAAACATTGCACTCTCAAACTAAATCTCTGCAGCAGCAAAAACCTCTTCTTGGCTTCCTCCTCGTCCTTCTTAGCAAGCATGTCTTCCTCTCTCTTTTTCTTCCCAAATTTCTTGTCTTTTCTTTGCTTAAGCTTTCGTTTCTGAGAAAGGAATCAGACCAAATAAGATATAATAATGTATGCAGACAAATGAGTATGTGCATATATTGAACAATCTTTTGCATAAAGCTGAAGACAGAAGACAGCAGAAACTGGCAAAAATTGATGTTTTTGTAAAAAAGGTGGAAGGGACTTTAAATGTGTTTGCACACCTTAGGTTTAAAACCACTGTCCTCAAAATCATTCTCGTACTCCTCTCTCTCACCAAAAGCTGGCCGGAACTGCAGAGTTCCAGAGTTGATGTAGAAGCCTCCATATCTGGTGGTGAGACAACCTGGGACGAGCTCATCATACTGCGGCATGCAGTGGCAGCAGAGAAAAAGAAGACTTGAGTAAAACATTCATGTGCTCTATAAAGGGAATAATCTGATAAAAGTGGTTTTATCATCTGGCCTGAACTCACAGCCTCAGAGTTGTCAATGAATGAATCAGATTCATCATAACCAAAGCCCATATCCACCAGGTCCTGTAATCTGTCTTTTTTTCTTTTGCCAGCTCCACCCTAAATAAGAAAATGGTGGCTATTCATATATAGCTTAAGAACACATGCAAAACACAAAATGTTACATATTTACTTTACCTTGTCGAATAATAACATATACAAGTGCAGTGCAATTAAGATCTGGGTATCTGGATGTAAATCTGCATTTGCATTTTGACTTCTGAAATGTACTTTGTCTCTATAGTGCTAACAACACTATGATAAGCCTAGAAATATAATCTTGGCAAAATTCATACTCACATATTTTGCTTCAAACTTTTTTGCAAGCACCTCCAGTTCATCTCTCTCCTTGCCCTCCACCACCTCTTCTAATGTTTGTAGTTTCTTTTTTTCAGTGGTTTCCTTAAAATTAGAAAATAAGACCATGCTTTTCCTAAATACACCAGAATTAGTTTAATCCTGAAGGACTTGCAGCCAAATTGGCCGAAGTACTTGCAAAAAAGCAATTAAAATGATTTTTAACTAAGTATTGATAAAATACACAACGGTTGCTGAATTCACAGCAAATGTCACCACTTTCTATATTCAGTCACTTTGACACCATTGCTCACACTAATGGATCAAATATAGTAACTTTCCAAGTGTTTAACCTTTGACTTATTTTCTAAATTCCAAGAATGTTTAGTGATTGAAAATTATTTAATAGAATAATCAAAGCATTTATATTTTGTTCTTGCATACTTCCAAGCAGTGCTGAAATTTTAAATGCCTAAAAAAAATCATGATTTCCATAACAATGGTGAAATTCAGAAAATACATCAATGTCAAAGTTTGTTTACTTTTGCGCTGATCAAATCTGGGTAGCTAAACTCCGGGCAGCATTGTTCATCCGACTCGAAGAGTTTTAATTCCACTCTCGTTGCAGCATGCGCGGGTGGTGGCGGTCCAACCGCTGGCGTCGGCGCAGGTAAACCTTGGTTGACAGCTTGGTCACTGGGATTGGGGACGGTGGGAAGAGGAAAGTGTGCATTGCTTGAGATTGCGGTGAGATGAATTCTTCTTGGAGCGGCCATATTGCTCAGACCGATAGCAACACTCCACGATTCGTCCCGAACAGGTGCGCGTTTGGTTGATTAATTATGAACCTGTGAAGCCAATTGAAGTAAGTGTCATTTTCCTTCCTCAAAAGGGAAGTTGGGAGCAAGCAGCTTCCCAAGCATGCTCCTGGAGGCCTACACTACACAATTTGCATGTCTCAGCTGACAAAACCTGTTCAGGTCTGGAGTAACGACTAAGAAAAGTACATAAAGTTGTGGTTGCTGTTTGGTTGACGCAAAACATCAGTAACGATTTAAAATAGAATAATAATAGGCAACCACGTTACAATACAACGTTTGCAGAACATTTTCTCTTCTTTTAAACTTAATCTGTGCCGACAACGGATTATTTACCAACTATCAAAAATTTAACATAAACCGTTTTAAACTTAAAGAAGGCACTTTTACCCTCGCGAGAAATTATATCAACAGCTTCTATAAATTAAATCGCATACCAGAGTAGCCTAGGCATTAATACGGTGACCCTGATTTCACCAAGTAGCTACAACATGTTCCTGGATCAACATTCCTATATATCAATCAGAATTGAGGTATAACTTTTCAGGAAATATCTGTTTTAGGCTTACGATCAGGGTTAGGGGCTTCTACACCCTTGGTAATCGGCTATAATTTCACACTGATTTCAGGAATATGGGTAGGGTTAGGTTTAGGGGAGTGGATTTAGTCTATATTTTTGCACAGTAATGTTGATCCAGACATGTCTTGGCAAAATCACGGCGACTGTATTAATACCATATACTGTAAAAAAAAAATCCGTAAAAGTACGTAAAAAAAAATGGCAGCTGTGGTTGCCGGAATTTTACCGTAGAAAATACAGTAGCAATGTTTTAGGTTTTACGGTTTTAACTTATATTTACATTTAAATACTGTAATTTCATTATTAACTGATATAATGTTAATTTACCAACCTATTGAAGTACTGAAATCTTTTTTGTACCTTTGTAATACACTGATAACCGCCCAATGCAGGTGGTGATGAGAAAGTCACATGATGAACCAAAGCCCATCACAAGCAGCTTTTAAATAATTACATGTATAGAAGGTGCACAGTGCCATTCACAAGTAACTCTAAACCCCATCATGGTGACACACATAATATTGAAATAATGCAATAAACATTCATTTTTACAACATTAGGTGTAACATACAAACATAATATACAAAACTGATAAAAAAACTAAGAAGAAACATAGTTATTTCAACAAAAAAAACATTAAATTTGAAATGTAATGCAGGGAATTTTGGGAATGTCAATTTATGGTTATTCATTGTAAATTATACGGTCTTTTTCACTTACAAAAACTGTATACTACCGTAAAATTTATGTCCAATACATGTATTGTCCAATACAGTTTTTTTTTCACCAATTATATTAGGGACATTTTCCCCGTTAACCTTTAAAACAGTTTTTAACTGTAGCAGTTAAGTCTTCTTAAAAACCTTTAAATTCCACGGTCCTTTTTAACAGTTTAGTATTCCTAATCAATAGTATGGCCCTGGGCTCGGTACACTTTTGAGGAGTCTGGGTACAACTAATGACATGCTACAAAACAAAAAACAGCTAGGCTGATAGGCACAGTTATCATTAAAGCATCTCTATCTCGATTACAACACACTCGATCGTTATTCCTAACTCGGTGATTCGCTATGTCCTATTACACCTCTGAAAACACATCACTCCATCGGAATATTTCAACCTGCTTTCGCTATGCATTTGCCAGCTTTATATTTAAACAGTCTACACAAACGTCTTCTTACACATAGTACCGCTACATTTCTGTGTTGTAAACATTAAATAATAACGAAAGTATTTGGAGAAAAGTTTTTAATCCGGATATAAACTCTGATGTTGCGGCAGCCTCAATCAAAACGAGTAGCCTAATAACCTTTGGATACAATGATACGCTTCAAATAGGCTATTGTATATGTTACATTATGCCAGTAGGTGTCAAACAGTGACTGTTAAATGTATTTGATGTCGTGAATCAGTCAAGAGATTCGTTTCAAACACTCTGGACGAAACAAGTCTGCTTTTTTTTTTTTTTCAACTTATTTTTTAGCTACATTATGAATTTCGTTTAAATATCCATATTTTCAATGACACTCATTTAATCCATTTTAGACATTTATAATCGACCATTTATAACAACATTAAAAAAATTTAGTCCGAAACTCAAATTACATTGGAGGGTTTTGTTCGCGGCACGTCCTGTTTGTTTTCAGAATTGTGGGAGAATAATAGCATTAAAATACATAGGTAACATATCAGGCATCTAATACCATCAGTACTGTTTATAGCACTATTAGTTACATGTTACATGTAGTGATTTATAAAGCAGGGTATTTATGTATTTGGCAACTACCCCCGCCACCCCCCTCAACAAAACCACAAAAAAAAAAACTCAAAAAAAAAACAATAAAACAAAAAAAAAAAAAAAAAAAAAAAAAACCGACCCCCCACCCCCCTATCCCTCCCCTCCCCTCCCCACCCCCCTCATATCTCCCTCTCCCTCCCTCCCACCCCCCATCCCTCCCCTCCCTCCCCCCTGACGCCTCCAACCCTCCCCTCTTTTGGTTCGTTCCGCGATCCATGTTCCTAATGTTTTGGTAGGATAGGCCTATAACTTTAAAACTGCGCGTGAGTTATTTTGAAGATATGTAGCACATAAATGGTCAAAACCGAAGTGCCTCCTACTGTTTATTTGGCAAACTACTTTAACTATAAAGATATGCTCGTGGGAAAACGGTGATAGTGAGGTTCTTAAAACTTATCTATCATATTAGCTTTAAATGATAAAAACGTTGGCACAAATTATTCACGGTTTAAAACATTTTAAAGCGATATGCTTGCTGGGGCGCTAACGGGTTTTCTATGTGTTTTACAAAATGTCTCCTGGAACCGGTTTGAGAACTGACACTACTGCATCTGGAGAAACAGCTAGACATAAAACATACCACGGACGTGTATCCATGTTATGGTGAATCGTTGATATGCTGTCTTGCATGGCATGTTCTGGTGAAGTCTCCTACAGCCAATCTCTTCATGAAAGCGTTCGGCTGAGCGGTTTCATTCTGTCTCCGCGGCCCTGAATAGCGTAGCCATCGTCACGCCAATAGTCGACTACTCCCCATGAAAAATTCGCTTGAGTTATCATGGCAATGGAGAATTGTCGTTTTCAGATGCAGAGCGCAAATAGGAGCCGGTCTTTATCTCCAATATGGATTCTTCGATGGTTCACCTTGGCGACCACAAGCCTTTCTGTTCGAGCTAGTAATGGCGATCAATTATATTGGTAGCGATACATTTTTACTAGACTTATTACATCATCGATATGGACACCCACAACTATTTCCAAAATCACAGTTCACTGCTCTCATTGGACGGACCACTGCCTAGTGTAGTCGTCATCATCCTGCGCCTGATTTTTCATTAGGAAATGTACATTATTTGTTCTGCTGCGCTAATCATGTTGTCTCACGTTGTTACTGTGGTTAAGCTCATAGATATGTATATATATATATATATATATGTATCTATGGGCTTAATCTGATGTAACTAAGTTGGAGAACTACCCCTAACAAATATCCTGCTTAACTGTAACCATTGATTTTATATATTTTTGGAAACATCCTATCCTCATTTTCTCATGCCATATCTCTATTATAAATCTCGCGACCAACACGCTATTATGTATTGCTTTTGACCTAACATTAGCTGAATTGTAGGCTACTTTGATTTATGTAATGTCCACAGTACTATCGTGCAATAAGTAACACCATTGCGCTGTCCATGGTACTGAATGGATACTGTCAAGTTATGTACTGAAGTTGACAGACATTCACCAGTAAATATTTATGGACAAGTCTGCCAAATACATTCACTGGAATATATACAGTATTTGTATGGAGTGTTTGAAGTAGTTATGCTCTCTCTCTCTCTTTCTCGATATTCTAGTCAAATAATAATAATAGCCTACGGATTGAAGAATATCAAGAACCGTTAATAATAAATTAATACATTTAAACATCAATTACATTTAACACTACATTTAAATGATTAATAATTGATTATTAATTGAAATATTAATCAAGATAATAAATATATTTGTGTCATGGAAAAATAGTTCCATTTATTCTGGTTTCGTTCCAGTCCAGAGAAGAAGAAGAAGAAAAAAAACACTTCTGATTTGACATTCATATTAATTAAAGAAACACTTTCAGTTTTAAACCTCTGCTGTTTGTTTGTAAAAGTGACCAGTAGATGGTAGCAGATCTCTTAAAACTGAATGGAATGGGTGCTGTTCAAACTTGGGGAGTCGTGTCAGAATACATACGAATAAAGTCTGTGAAAATGACAGTCACATCAATGAATAACTCTTTGAATTTCATTACCGAATAAAATGAGGTGCTTTTAAATAGGCTAGTTGCATTTTTACTAACATTTTTAGGATAATTTGAAAAAAACAATGACTTGTAAAGAGAAACTGACATAGCCTATTGACAGGTTCTAACTTCTAAAATAATTTTAGTTCATGTAATTCTCAAAATTGTAATGTGATTCTTACGCTGGAATTGTGCCCATTGGACATAATTATTTTTAAAATTATTATTACCGTTATTATTGTTGATTTGTCTTTATGTGTGTATCTTACCGCTGCCTGTATACAGTACAACAAATTACCCTCTTGGATAATAAAGATAACATGATGCTTTGCAGCAGATATATGATATCACAGAAAAGTGAGGAGACACTTTCTGAATCTTAATAAGGACTTCATGTGTCTGTGGCCTTCACATGTAGCGCATTGGAATTGAGTCACACTGTATCGATCTCTTTAGACATGTTGCACAGACCAATTTTTAGAGGTCTTTTGTTTAATACAGCGCAATAGTTCTCAATCCAGCTCTGCACATTTTGAATCTCAAACTATTTTCGTGAAGGGGAGAAACTTTTGTTGTTAGAGAGAGAGTGGGTCTGCCAGATGGTAGCACACCTGGTTCATAATCACCACCAACCAGTGGCTGTCTCTCTAATCCTATATGATATGAATCATACGAGATCGGTTTAAAGCGTCTGGCCATTTCACACAGATTGAACAAGCAAATAAAGGCAGATCATTTTAGATGCCTTTTCGTTTCCTCCAGTGGAAACTTCTTAGCCTTCTCTTTAGCTTCTTTAAGATTCACCTCACCTTCTTCTCTACGGGCGCTCACCATGGAACGAGCCTCTTATGAATCGAATTTGACAGTCACAAAAGCGTCATAATTGCAGTCTGTCGCATTCCATTCCATGTTAACATATCACAAACTTATTCAAACGTAATTCGGGACGCATATGCTTTCGCTATCTCTCTCTCTCTAGCAATTATAAATGAATTTCATGGTGTAGGCTTTTAATGCTAATAAGATCCCCCTCCCCGCTGGCTTGCGAACGAACAGGCCAGTCTCACTCACAAACAGGGAGCGAAAACCCGTGGTGTGCGAGAGAGACATGTATGGCCTCAGAGAGAGAGAGAGAGAGAGGACAGAGGATCAGATTGCATCTCTTTTGTTTAACCAGACTCCTGTTTCAATGAGCTAATGGAGCAGAAGAGATTGGAGCCCCACGGCTTGAGAAGGCCGACAAAAGCGCCAAATTAAAAAAGGTGTCAATAAATGTGTGAAAGACAATGAGCTAAAATACACACGCTTTATAGGAAGGACAAAGCGGGACAGATGGAAAGTGAGGAGGGGGTTTCGACCAGTGACAGGACCCCTCAGCGTTTCATCAGAGCGCAGAGAGAGTTACAATATTGTCCTGGGATGATTTAAGGCGCTCTGGGACTCAGGTCCCGAAAGTGAATAATTTAGTCCTTTTATTAACTTGAGCAAACATGAGCTGTTTTTAATTAACCAGTTAGATCCGAGCACGACGGCCAAATGCATTTATCAGTGGGTGGTTTAAGAAGAAGATAAAAGTAAAACAAGTTTGAATTTCAGTAAAGAATTTGCTTCAATGAGTTTTGGGCAAGATACTCACTCCCACAGCTGCTAATTGTATTCTTATGCCACATTTTAGTGGGATGAATATGTACAGTATAAGCACATGGTATCATTGCTATTTAAAGTCTATCAACTTTATCATCATAATTTACTGTATAGGCCGATCTTAAGTTTATGGAGGACGCGATGTCTCTGATCACCACTAGGAAGCGCTGTAACTATCATGAGTGTCATCTGCTGAGTAGCCTAATTAAGCAAAAAATGAAGTACATTTAATTAGGCTAGTGTTCCATAAACACAATTATTATTTTAATTGATAGGCTTCTCTAATTGTTCTGTCGCACATTTACCACCACCTTTACTTTGTTTAACTGTGTATAACTGAGAACCATATTTAGGTAGGCTACTGAGCAAACATTGATGGAGAACAAATGATTGAAAATGTGCTGAAAATATGCTTTTGTATTGTCCTTCATTTCCCCCCTTTTTTTGGTACACGAGATTTGGTACACTGAAAAGATTTGTAAATAAAAGTTGTAAATAAAACAAAGATCATTAGAGTTACAAAAAATATTTTAGTCTTCCTTCTTAACTTAAATTTCTGAGTGACAATTGTTTCACCACTATTCATTTATTTGCTTGTTTGTTTTTCAATTTAGTCTAAAGTTTGGAGATAAATGAATAAATCTCAAAAGATTTACACAATTTGGGTGCCTCCTTGAACGAACACACAGTAACCTCTAGAAATGACCTGATGCTATGATGAAGATATAAATATATATAGCCTGGTGTCTTAAATAAGGGAGACACCCAAACGTGCAGGTACTCATTGACCAGGATTAGAAGACTTTGGGACGACAAGGGTAAGGCCAACGAAGGCTATTCATTAAGCAGTAGAGTTAACCTGCCTCGCCTTAATTAAAACATCCTCGGTAGTTTACAGTGTGGATACTGGGGCGTCTCTGGGGTGTTGGGTTTCCTGCGAGCAGCAGATGGCCGCGCCGGACGAAAATAATAGTCGACGCTCCTCCTCCCATGCTTCATTGTACCCGATCCGAACAACCGTGAGCCCGCGAGCCACCGGGGGATTAGAACAGCGTGGATAACAATGAGATATTAACTATTCAGGACCCCCACGAAAGACCGTGGTCAGTGCACATCAAGAACCTGATTGATATCCAGGCGGATGACACGAGTCACAGGACGTGTAAGAGATTTGTTTATTTAGAGCAGAGCAGGGGTGTCCACACTTTTTTAAAAGGAGCGGGCCGGACACACCGGGGCCGGGTCTCTCTCTCTCTCTCTCTATATATATATACATTAGGGTGACCATACGTGCCATTTTCCCAGGACGCGTCCTGGCCAGGATTTCTATATTGCCTAAAATGTCTAGTTTTTTGCTTTTGTTTGCGTGTGCCGACCGATCTGTGTATGACCAATCAATACCCTCGAGAGCATTTTGAAAGCATAAGCACCGTCTTATTGTATTATTGATGTCATACACAGATCGGTCCTCACATGCAAAACACAAGGGCCAAAGCTAGATATTTAGGCAATTTTTAGAAATCCTTAACCATGACGCGTCCTGGGAAAAATGGCACATATGTCCACCCTAATAGTTAACGTAGCGGTAGCTCGAGTTGTGTTCAGGATGTAAAATCTGTAAATATTTTTCACACCAATCGTTTTTAAAGGGTAAAAACTTAATTAGAATCGGGGCGAATCTAGGAGTTTCATTTTTAGGGGGGGCTCAGTCCAATGTGGGTATATATATATAATATATAATATATATATATATATATTATTTTTTTTTATTTATTTTTTACCAAATGAAAATGTCAACATCGTTTTATACAGTAATGCGTTCTATGTGCTTCAGTTTCACTGGAGGAAACCTGTTGTGATGAGGGGTGAACGCAGCGAAAACTTAGGCTACAGTAGATGGGGAACCGATTGCTCCCCCATGATATTTTGTAAACTGTATTTATGACAAAGAACTGCACAGATGCAGATATTATAACAATCTATCGATAAACACACCTTGTCCTCTGTTTCTCGTTCTGCACCCCCGCGGTTTGCGGTTTGAAAAAGAACGCGCTGAAAGACGGGTAGGAGCCGATCGAAGTCTGCCGCAGTTTTCATATGACATTTAAAGGGGACTGAGGCGATCACGAATTCGTGCACAGTTTATGGAACTAATCGCTATAGCCCCCCTAAAAATGGCCTAGCGACACCCATGAATTATAATTTTTAATTACAATATTTAAAATGGCTTTATGTTATTTAGTCTATAAACATTTAATTCGTAAAAATAGAAACGCACAAAAGTGCTTATAACAAAATTGTCTGTAATTTGGCTTATATTTAATCACTCCCTTAATATAGGCCTATATCTACATATAATACATTTCTATATGAATTTCCTACATTTCTGTCACAATAACAGTTACAGTTAGCTAGTGTTTCTAAAGTAAATCCTTTGTAAATGTTGGTGATTTGTGGATTGAAAAGTAACTGGGTTGTTGTCGCATGATGTTTCTCCTGTTTTCCGCGTCAGTGCTGTTGAGAATGTTAGCACTGTTTCATCGTCTTAAAACTAGTTTAACCCTTGTGCGACCTTTTGGACATTTTTGTCCTTTTCAGTTTTTTAAATTTTTTTATAGTTTTGCCTGTGTTATTGCCAACTGCATAAATTTTTGCACAGGTGTGTATTTTTATTGGAATTTTACTATTTCACTTCCATTTCCTTTAACAAATCTGTTTTGCACTAGGTACAAAAAATTGTTCCTCTCAGAAAAAAAATAAAAATTGTGTGTGTTCTTGTAATATTTGAGAGAGAAAAACTCTACTGCAAATCACAAATCCAACCACTGTGTGCACCAGCAGAGTTTTGCTGGCATCTAATGGGGAAAATGTGGTACTGTGCCCAAACAAAATCTTACTGAAAGCTCATTTTTTGAGATATCAACCTCATATTTGGAATACAACTTGTTTAGATTTATGGCTTTGATTTTCTAGCAGGTATAGAGTTCAACATGTTTCATAAAATATATATTTTATATAAATCATCGTTCATAAATCATTTTCATAAACTTAAACCTCTATAACTTTTTTTTTTGTTTCACTTTTTAAACTTTTTTACTTCAACAATAATCTGCCATGGGTCTTCTTTAAAATGAGACCAAACTTAACTCTGTGCTCCCAAGCTTCAAATTTTTATGACAGTTTTTTGACATGGACATTTTTGTCCACTATGGACCTATGTGTAACTTTTTTTAATTGACGCACAAGGGTTAATTCACCGCGACATTTGTGGGTTGAATCGGAGACCTCTGTGCCGAACTCGAACGCTTCTCACGGAATCTCACAGTGCTGTTTAGTGGTCGCGTTATCGAGACCAGTCAGGCTTGTGCGTTTAGGAAAGTCGCCGGCACTAAGAAAATGACAGCGCATGTTAGTCTTTTACAGTGGGGAAATATTTATTTGATCCCCTGCTGATTTTGTAAGTTTGCCCACTTACAAAGAAATGAAGGGTCTGTAATTTTTATGGTAGGTTTATTTTAACGGATAGAGACAGAATACCAACCAAAAAATCCAGAAAAAACACATTATATAAAGGTTAGAAATTGATTTGCATTTCAGGGAGTGAAATAAGTATTTGATCACCTACCAACCATGCAGAATTCTGGCTCCCACTTTAAGAAGTTACTCCTAATGTCAGCTCGTTAGGTGTATAAAACACCTGTCCACACAATCTGTATCTTCCATTCCAACCTCTCCCACCACCATGGGCAAGACCAAAGAGCCGTCAAAGGATGTCAGAGACAAAATTGTAGGTCTGCACAAGGCTGGAATGGGCTACAAGACCATCTGCAAGAAGCTTGGTGAGAAGGAAACAACCGTTGGTGCGATTATTCGTAAATATAAGAAATACAAAATAACCATCAATCGCCCTCTGTCTTGTGCTCCATGCAAGATCTCGCCTTATGAGGAAAAGTATGGTCATGATAAAGGTGAGGGATCATCCCCGAACTACACGGGAGGGCTTGTTATGATCTTAATCAGTTGGGACCGACAGTCCACTAAGCAAAACTTGGTACCACCTACACTGCATGGACTAAAATCCTGCGCGCCTGCAAGGTTTTCCCCCCCCCCCCCCCCTTGCTCAAGAAGGCACATGTACATGCCCGTTTAAAGTTTGCCAAAGAACATCTAAATGATTCAGAGAAGGCTTGGGAGAAAGTGCTGTGGTCAGATGAGACCAAAATTGATCTCTTTGGCATTAACTCTACTCGCCGTGTTTGGAGGGACTATGACCCCAAGAACATCATCCCTACAGTCAAGCATGGAGGTGAAAACATTATGCTTTGGGGCTGTTTTTCTGCTAAGGGCACAGGACGAATTCACCGCATTGAGGGGCAAATGGACGGGCCATGTACTGTAAAATCTTGGGACGAGAACCTCACAGCCAGAACACGGAAGATGGGTCATGGATGGGTCTTCCAACATTGACCCGAAACATACTGCCAAGGCAACAAAAGAGTGGCTCAAAAAGAAGCACAATAAGGTCATGGAGTGGCCTAGCCAGCCCCCAGACCTTAATTCTATAGAAAATCTGTGGAGTGAGCTGAAACTTCGAGTTCCCCCAAAACTTTAAATTTTCTAGAGGAGTCTGTAAGATAGTGGACCAAAATCCATCCGGATAATGTGTGCAAACCTGTGACCACTACAAAAAACTTCTTACCTCTGGTTTTGCCAACAAGGGATTTTTCCTGCCGATAGTACTAAGTCATGTTTTGCTTGGGATCAAATACTTATTTCACTCACTGAAATGCAAATCAATTTCTAACCTATATATAATGTGTTATTTCTGGATTTTTTGGTTGGTATTCTGTCTCTATACGTTAAAATAAACCTACCATAAAAATTACAGACCCTTCATTTCTTTGTAAGTGGGCAAACTTACAAAATCAGCAGGGATCAAATAAATATTTCCCCCACTGTATCAAACTGTTGTCGCTCACGTTTTACTGCCACATCTGGCCTAAAATCTAGCACTGTCACCTTGTGTTGACATTGTGAAACAATGATTTGTACATTGTCAAATTATATATTTTCAATAGACAACCTGGGGCCATTTGAAATTCATCCACGGGACGAACTTCGGACACCCCTGATTTAGAGAGAGAGAGAGAGAGAGAGAGAGAGAGAGAGAGAGAGAAGCGAGAGAATCGAGAGATAGAGAGATTGGTAATCCCGAGTTGTCTAAGTAGCTGTTTGGAATAACCCAGATCGTAGATGTCTCCCAGCACTTCTTGTCACCTTCAATAAGCCTTCACTCACAGATTTAAAAAAAAGTGAAAGAGAGGTTCATCATTTAAATTGTATAATTTTTACATAATAAAGATATACGTATATATATATTTTCTAACATAATAAATTGGGACAAAACAATGTGTTATATATCAGACCTCCTCTTAAGTTATTCCAAAATACATGAAAATATTTTTCATTTCTCATTTTGCAATTTATCATGTTTGTTTTTAAAATGAGGTCAGGGAATATTTGTTATATATTTTTTATTTTTTTTAAATAGGGCCCTCCTGAAAATAACTTTTGTCTGTGTGGTGTAACCAACATAAAAACCCCATTATTTGTCATGTGACTAGTGAAAACTTCCTTTTAAAGCCCCATAGGTGCTTTTTTTTTTTAAAGGCACGTTTGTCATGTCAGAAGAGAAAATTCAAGAAAATAAAAATGCATTGTATTTGTTTAAAAAGAAAACTTTATTATATATATATATAGTTTTTAAAACTTACGTTGTAATAAAAGTATTTTACATCACTTGACGTCTTTAAAGTGATTAAATCAACTTAATTGTAATAAATGGTGTAAAAGTTTATGTATGAAACCAAAATGGACACAAAGAGTAGTTATATGAACTTGCCACGTGTTTTAAAAGTGTGTTGTTTATTAATATGTACATAATATAAATAGTTTGTATTTTAGTTCCTTTGTGGGCATCCTTATTTGTCACTGGATATCTATTACAAAAGGATCGACGCCGTATAGTCTTGCGTACTTTTTGACACCGTGGCACCATACGTTAAGCCATAAGAAGTCACACGACGCTAGGTGGCGATAAAAGAATGAATTATTTTCCACATGACCGTTGAAGTTTTTGACAGCTGTGATACATGTGTGCTTGATCATCAGTGAAGTCGTGTCACAGGTCTTTTCTGCTCACTTTCCTCACTTTTCATGGAGATAGAATCAATGTGCTTTTAGCACAAACGCAGCACAGAGACACAGGAGTGCGCACTCCCACCTGCAAGTGCTGCCTACTACATTAATGTGTCCTTCAGTTTCAAAGTGATTAACGGGAGAAAATAGTGGACCGTAAAAATATGGAAATTACTCCCTCAAAAGCTTCGAAAAAGTGGCGCCATCGCCATTACTCAAATGATATTATTATTATATTTTGAAAATGTTAATCTGTTCAGTGGATTTCCCTGGGGAGGCAAGTAAATTAGTTATATTTCCGTGCAAACCAGCGCGAGGCAACGGGTAGCGACAAGCACCTTCGATTCGCTGATTACAATTAGACAATCCCAGCTCGGGATTCATCAAGCATTGATAATTTTTGGCATATTAAGCACGTTTTAGCAAAAGGTGATAAGGCAGTTTTAATTGAAATGAAATGATTACTCAAATAGAAGTTTGAGTTATTGTTATTAAAATGATTCCATTTTGCCCTACCTCATAAATGCAGACCAAGGTAAGATTTCTGAAGGGCATTGTAGGTTGTCAAGGCTGAATAAGGTAATTTGAAGGGAAATTACTTTTTCCCCCCATCTCTCAATCAGAAATGAAGTGAATTAAAACTCTGAATCAATCACTTGTACTTTCAGCTTTCTCTGCAGTCAGCCCAACAATTGCAGATAATTAGTGCACGGGAAAGTTTTAATTGCACGATTAGCTGAGCGGGATTAGAAGGAAATTTGCCTGGTGGGATAGCCTAGATTCCTATAAAACACCAAACTCTGTGCTTGAGTGAAACACAAACACAGAAAGGAAAACCAGTTTACACTTTAATTGGTTCCGTTTGTGGATCAAATGACTTTTAACAACTAATTTACGTTTCACACTCTAATTATCTGTACATCGACTAATGCGCATCTCAGTTCTGAGCTACAAATGAATTCACATTCAGTTAATTTAGTGATTTCAGACCTTCAAAAGTAGTATATTGATTTATTTTAATTGAAATGTTTCATTCGAGCCTAATGGTTATTTATGATTATCGTTTAAAAATTCAAGCTTCAGGGTGCTGAGAGTTTATGAACAGCCCACTCCATTTCATCTTCATGGCTAAACTTTGTATGAATGTTAATAGGTTATATTTAACTACATAAACATGCACCTCTTCAACCTCTTTAAATTGGATTGATCCATACCTGTAAATATGTGTATTTTATATTCCGATATCCTGGTGGGTTTCTATACGTTATAAATTGATTGTGCAATAAGTTTAATTTTCACACGTGTTGATTCTTTACACGTTTTTTATAATATCGCCTTCAGATACAGATTGAAAGTAGCGAAAGTGTGATAAAAGTGGGCGAAAACGCACTGAACCCTGGGCCTAGCGGATACCGCTTGCTCAGAACTGGAGGGATGCCCTTTCAAGAAGCGGTTTTCAAAAAGCAAACGACAAGAAACCAATTATTGAACTTAGATGTCTGGGGAGGGGCAGAATGAAACGATTTCCATAATTCCTGTATGTGAAATGTTTAGGGATAAAGAGTGGAGGAGAGCGATACAAACCAAGTAGCATCAAACGCGCGTTCACACAGGGAATGTGTGCTTTGAAAACGACTAGCGCTTGTAGAGAGACCCCCCCTCGCCCCATCCTTTTTAAATTTTTTTTTATTTTTTTGCAAAGTGCTCGTTTGAAATGAACACATTGAAATGCAGAGAGGCGGCCAGCCAACAGACTGCGGGGTCAAGTGACAAACGGATTATACGCTTTCTTCCTTAATAATAGTCATTATACAATTTGGATGCAATAGTAACAAGTATCGTGCCTCTCGCTGTTGAAGATTTAGGTTATTACACACGACTACAACTCCATCCGGGTGCTACTGAGGGGTAGCTAAGCGGCGAGGGTGAGACAAATTTACAACTCAATTAACCTTCTGGCAGCTGGAAGAAATTGGATAAATAAATTGGAATTACTTCCCGGTATGTAGAGGAGAGACGGGGAGAGGGAAAGACCATTGTACTTACTTTATACATGACAGATTGATTCCATCCTGTATTCAGAACCCTCTTCCCTCTCTCTCTCTCACTCTCTCTCTCTCTCCTCTCTCCATCTTTCTCTCCTCTCTTTCCCTCTTTCTCTCCGTCGATCACACACACACCACATACTTTCAAATCCAATAAAAAAAAAAACCTGAACATGTGCTGAACAGCATTTACATTTAACCATTTAGGACATAGGAAATATAATATCTTTATTTAGTTTACCTTTATATATATATATATATACACACACTAACGTGTGTGCGCAATAATTTACATACATCCTTATATGAAATATTGTCCTTTAAATTTAAAATAAGTCAATATATATTTTTTTAATTTGAATGATATTATTTTCTATGTAAAATTGATTAATATGACCGTCTCACACCACACTCCCTCTTGTCGATATAAATGATCAGTGGAATACAAGCATAAGTAATTATTTGCACGAAATGGCTTAAACATGTCAGTGATACAATTCTTTAACTCAGTAGGCTAATAATCGAAATATAAAAACACGTTTGTTTTCATAGAGCTTTCCCCCTCACAGACATTGTCAGACTCACTTTTGTTTCAACCTGCAGATATTATTTTTCATAACACCTGCCAAGATCATGGCCACAGTAATCAGAACTGTGGAAATGAGCTGAAACGATGCTCGAGTGTAGATATTAGAAAAGCTGAGGTGCTTGTAGTTTTAAATTCATCTTGACAGCTCGCAACAGTGTGGGGTGATGTTTCCTCCGTTCAAGGAACACTCCGCGTAATAGGAGAACATCATTTTACGCATTCAGAAAGAGCCAGGCGTTACTTGAAAATTATTATATAGAGGCAGCTTACTTGACATTTTCGGTTGTTAGTACGTCTTATTTTGTCTGCAGAACCAATGTAACGTTCACAGCAGAACAATTAGCTATTGGAACAGAATCATTGCGTGTTTATGTAACGGCTGTTTAGAATTTAGTCGGGAATCAATCAATTTACCGGTTTCGCCTCCTCCCCTTTCTCCTCCCTCTCGCCTAGTTGCGATGTCTCGTGTCATGTTGTGACAGCGCTGGTATTGTTTATTGAGGTGGATGTCAGGTATAATTAGCAATCGATATGGAAAACGTTTGTGTCGTGGCTCTGACGTCACCGACGATTAATGTTTCTTATTGGTCGCGAATTCCCCAGCGCGAGAGCTAGTTTTTTGGACTAGGGGAGAGTTGATGTTGACAAAGTAGGAGAGAGCGAAAAGCCCACACGCCAGCCTCGGTGTCCTTATTTCTAACTCGGGAGCGCAAAGCATGTTAACGCCGCACGTCCCTTCACGGCTGCTGCATGCGCTCTGAGGGAAGAGTTGGAGCTTGCTTTGGCCAGACAAACGCTTCCCTGATTCCTGAGATGCAATGATGGATAGCCGGATCCTCGAGCATCGTCATGCCCAGTTTGGAGGCTCTTTGGGAGGCATGGTTGGAATGGGTTTCCCCTACCACCTCGGTCACCATCATGTTTACGATATTTCCGGACACCAGCTACAGTCGGCGGCCGCGGTTCCTTTTTCTATAGACGGATTACTTAACGGATCATGCTCTGCGTCTGTTGCAAACTCCAACCCATTACTCGGATCTGGTTGTGTTGTAAACGGGGATAGTCAGTATAAACTCAGCGGTAAGTGAATAATTATCCGCTTCTTCTATTCCATGCAGAATATAGTAAGCTATACAGTTATATTAGCAATAGTTACAGGAAAATATTTAAGAGTTACGCGAAGTCTCTTGCCAAAGGAATATGGATTTTTTTTCTTTCAAAATTACATTTTACAAATAGAAGCTTTATTTCATATTCATGAGTTCAGGTAAACTGGAAATCGGTCGATTTTACTCGGACTGATAATATAGAATACAGTGATAATAACGAAATGTCATATTATTCTTCTCGTGATAGCCATAGATTATTTTTGGTGTGTTCTATTAGTAGGCTAATTCTATTTGTAATTTTTCTTATGACCATATTACACAAACGGGTTAAATTACTGTGAAATAAAATACGACATTAAACAATAATCCTATTGCCTTTTATTTGTGTAGGCTGTATTTTAAGAAACATATTATTAGCAATCACAAGAATATTCTGACCTATATTATTAAAATTACACTTCACGGGCTAATTAGTCAGGCACTGCACTCTTGTAAAATATTTTATTGTAGTATTTTATTTGACAACCATTGGGTTGTTGTAAAATTGTAATGTTTAAGTAATTTCTGTCAACAACATTTTATGAAGACAGTTCCAAGGAGAATTGCTAGAGTGTGTATGTGTATGTGCATGTTCATGTTTGCATGCGCGTGTTCTGACAGACTCTGTGGTCCTAGATGCCGGAGACCCCGACAAGGAAAGCCCTGGTTGTAAACGGAGGCGAACGCGTACAAATTTTACGGGCTGGCAGCTGGAGGAACTAGAGAAAGCATTCAACGAAAGCCATTATCCAGACGTGTTCATGCGCGAGGCGCTCGCGCTACGTCTAGACCTTGTTGAGTCACGTGTTCAGGTGAATGATGGTTTGTTTTTGTAATAACATCTTTCATTGACCTTTATTATAATGGCCTATTTATGATTAATCAGAGCTATAATCCTGCTTTCAGTATCATAGCCTATACATTTTTTTGCTAGCCTAAATGTGATTGAAAATGTAAACTTTTAAATGCAAAAAGTTTTAATTATTATTTTTCCAATTACAACAGGATAGACAATTTAATTTAATGTTAAGGTTTAAAGGGTTAATGTCCAACCATCATTTTATCAGTTAAAAGCATTAATCGATCATATAACATTAATATTATTTGGATTTATGTTAACTGATCACTGTTTTAGTGCATGCAATTCTAAAGCAGATTATTATAAACAATTGAATAATTTATTCTGCTAAAAATGTTGACAGATTCGATTTTTTTTTTAAATTGTACAAATGTCTTGTTTTGACTAATATATTAAAAATGTATCTTACACATTTGTATGTGATCAGTTTTGTCAATTCTTTACTAAATTATATTTAGGCCAGTGGGTTGTAAATGATGGCCTAAGTAAGCGTTGGACGTGCAGCCTTTGTCTGCATTTTGTAGAAACTCGACGCTGGATGAGAACTAGTCTTGTTTGGGGAGTTAAAAGCTTAGCTTTGTATTATTCTTATTTCTTAAGGAAGATTAGCCTGCGTTATCGTTAGGCTTGTGTGCTCACAGATTTGAACGACATTAACATTTCATGTGTATACACAGCTATTGTCATGTATAGCCTCGATGTCTCTATGTTAGTATGCGTCTTAGCCTGCTGGTGGATGCTAACTCTCGTGTTATCAGCGCTGAACAGACGGCAGTCGCCATGTGAGGGGCCTGGGTGTGAGGTGCGAGCCTGCTGCTCTCTGCCTCTTCTGGGCCAAATCTGTCCTAGCGCTTATGCGCGCCTAAATGAACTTTAGGGGACAGGCCCAAATTAGCCACGCAAGAACCAGGCTTAATTGAAAGATTGAGAGTGAGCCATTACATTGAGTCAATTGACAATTAAGACAAGTGCATCTGTGGCTTTATACTAGAAAATATGGTTAGATGAAAACATTTCCTCTGTCCATATTGTTGATGAACCTTGGATGTGTATCAAACAGAAAAACAAGACGTTTCAGAAACCTATTGCATCTTGACAGATTGCCAGACCTTTTATGTTTTCATGAGAAAAAGGCTGTTACTCTCTTATTTATTTGAATGAATGGATAATATTAAATAAAAATACACCGTTCTGTGATCTGTGATTACAGTAGGCTATAATATTGCAAAAGAATCGAAATATTTGTACATTTCAGGTTCTTGTAATATTTATTCAAACATTTGTTTATGCTATATTTGCCTTAATAATTTTTGCCAGTCGAGGTTAATAGATTACATTAGTCTGATATATGCCTGCCTTCTTATGAAACTGACTAAAGAATCCTCAACCTTTTCTTTCTAGGTGTGGTTTCAAAACCGGCGAGCTAAATGGCGCAAAAAGGAGAACACGAAGAAAGGGCCCGGTCGACCGGCTCACAACTCTCACCCCACTACCTGCAGCGGCGAACCAATGGACCCACAGGAGATCGCACAACGGGAGTTGGAGCGCTTGGAAAAGAAGAAGCGAAAACAGGAGCGCAGGCTGCTGAAATCTCAGAACAGGCTCTTAGTAGGTGAGCTCTTCCACACGCCCGGATCTGACAGTGACAGTGGAGTATCGCAGAGCACAGATAGCGAGTCCACTCCGCACACCGGGCCTCAGCCTAGCGCGCACCGACAGCAAACAGAACTTATATGTGATCAACATCCACACCACCAAAGAGCCGGTGCAGTCAACGAGACAGCGGAACCCATGTACTCCGTGCGGAACTCTGCTCTGTGCCCCGCGAACGGCATCACACGCGCCTCCACGCTCCAGAAACTCAACCCATTTAGTGTGGAGAGTTTACTAGCCGACTCAAGTCCCAGGAGAAAAACTATCCTGGAGTTTTCTCAGTTACCGCCGCAGCGACCACTGGTCGGTAAAGGCCATTTCCTTCTGTATCCCATTACCCAGCCGCTGGGTTTCATTGTGCCACAGACAGCGATGAAACCGAATCAAGATTCAGGAAACTCGGATCACAACTGTGCCACGACAGACACCTCAACCTCAAACCAGAAAAATATCAGTCACTTGTGCAAAGACACCACAGACGACGAGCTGCAAAGAGAAAACAAGTTCTCTTCCATTCAAACTTCAAACACAAGCTCAGAGAAATGTTATGCAGAATCTAATTCGCCAAAAACTGATTTTGAAAATGACTCTGAGTCCACTGTAACAAACTCGAGCCAGAAAGAAAGCCTCTCTCCTAAGCTGTCTGAAAATTCGGACACGAAAGCCCGCAGTTCTGCTGACACAAATAGGCCTACAGATGGAGAGGATGTTGACATGGGCTGACATACAAATAGGCCAGAAGCAGTGGCGCCAGTGACTTGTCACAATCCCAAAGCTGATAAGGACACGCTTTTGTATACAATAATGTTTGAATTCATTTTTATATACTTTTCAGACACGGATATTCTTTATTCAGGAGAACTATCGGGTGTTGGCTTAAAATGTCTGTCGGCGAACTTGAAGGAACAAGTTAGCTTACAAGCAGCATACAAGAACACATCCTCAAACGTTGTATAAATAATAAAGTATCGAAAATATTTATATATGTAACATTTTGATAAGTAATAATAAGAAAAAGAATAAAATAATGTGAAAGAAAAGACCTTGTATTGCTACCTCAGTGCTTACAGTTAGCATGTCTATTTTGTTTATCGCTTGAAGAGGCTGCTGTACAGCATGCCGGTTTTTATTGCTTTAAACAAATTCATTCATTCAACCTCCAGTAAAAGAGGTCCTCACGCGCGGGCGGTAGGACCGGGTCAGCTCCTGTGGAGTTTTGATATGAAAGTAATTATTTTTCCGGTGGCGGCTGGGAGGATACGTTTTTTTCTGTTAGCCTGAAGGGTTATATATCTTACGATTCCGTTCCTGCGATATGAAATCACATAAACTTCCAACATTAATAGAATTAGCATGAAAGGCTGGCGAGTCCTAATTGAAATGGAAATTAGCCAGGCAGCGCGATCCTACGGTGGTGTGTGTGTGCGCGCGCGGCAAGCCTGGGTGATTCGGGAGGTGGAATTTTCATGAGGCGCGCGAGCTTGTCAGGGCACGCGTAGGTGGCAATATTACGATAGATGTTCGATGATATCCCTCATTGTCCTGTCGCGTACATTGATGTTCCTGCCTTATCGGCCTATTGATCATTTGTCGCGCTACAAAAGAACAGCCCCCTTTCTCCTTCTCACACACATACACACAACTCTCTCTCCCTCTCTCTCTCTCTCTCACACACACACACACACAAGAGAGAGAACAATTTAGTCTAATAATGTTACATATAGTGTCAAAATCTCATGGCACACTAAGCATCTGCGCTGGAAAATATTAACGGGGCATAAATGAATTAATAAATAGGTCTATATGATCGGTATGAAGGAGGGATGCCTGTGTCAAGAAGGAAAGACGGTCGCAGCATGGGTCTGCAATGGATTTTATTTAACTATGCTTCTTAAAGCAAAACCGGCCTATCACATTTCCTAAAAGATTTCCTCAACACACAGTTTAGATTCTGTACAAGTGGGCAGTATTACACAAATGTAAAACCGCCACCCTCCGGCCAACTTCATTGAGCCCCTGTATTTTCAAATAAATGAAAAGTAAACGCAGGGCTTCGAGCTTTACCCTATGAATGACATCTTCCAGCCTTAATAACATTTACATAATTTCTTATTTCTGGTTAGTGCTGTTTGCACTGCATGAGACCTAGCTTACAGGAAAAATAATGAGAGAAGGGATCATCTCTGGGGGGATGTGCCACTTCAGCGATGAGAAACATAAATGTTTTAGTGTAGTTATACGAGTGTAGGAAGAAAACGAGTGTAAGGAAGTAGCCTAGGCTATATTTTTACAGTGGCATATTTTATATGAGTTAGGCTAATCGTGAAGGTCTGACAGTTCCTCATTACAATGCACAACCTCTCACTGGGAATCCTGCAAGCACTAGTAGGCATAATTTATTATGACAAACAATGAATTGATCAATAGCTACTAAATGAATTGATGATACTACAAGCTCTCTTCAGGTCTGGTCATGCCCCCAGTGCTGTGATCTAGTCTTGTACACGTTATGAACTCGGTTTATAGATTCAGGGAGTAAAAAGTTTTCACTTTGAGCCCCGAGACTCATTTTAAACGGAGAAGGGCGGAGTGTAAATTGATTTTACGCTATGTCCATAAGCCGCAATTTCTCGTGCTAATTACGAAGGTGTTGCTTCTCATCGACAGCCGGCTGCTGATTTTCAATTTAACTGATCATCATACATTCATTTCTCCGCATGATAAATCTACAAGGCCGCCATGCCCCGTGTACTGAGTGGAGAAACAGCAGCGAGAGGGGGGTGGTGGAGAGCGTGTGGCTGTCAGGGCAAGTTAATGAGGGAAGTGTATGCGCCAATGAGTGCGGATCAGGCAGCTAATTTACCACCTCCCGTAGCCTTCTATCTCCGTATCTCATTTCCTCTTTTCTCCCGGGAGGGATTGCCACCCTAGAGCCGCATGTACAGACAATGGACAACTGGGTTGTCGTTTTAAAATCCACACATAAAAACCTTAACGTGGATGATGACCCAAAACGTTGTGTTTTGAAACTAGGATATCAAGTTTCATTAATGCTGGTTATGTTTCTCATTTAATTGCATGCCAGATTTTAATTTAAATGAAAAACATTTACACAGTTAATTATCAACGTCAATTCTCACTCTCGCTTTCTCTGGGCAGACTAGGCAGTGTTTACGTTGCAAAGGCGGCAGAGAAGATGTATCCAAGGCAGCATATGGGTAGTTAAATCATGACATGTTTATGTTACGAATTTCCTAACATTAAGATACATTTTTTTTTGTACATAAGCACAAATATTCCACAGGATGTCAACTTCCAAAAAGTGCACAGACTGTTTAATGAGGCACAGAGGCGGCATAGATACATTATAAGACTTAACAATTGTAGAAATAATGTTATGAAAAGCAATATTTTAAATACGAAATCATGAAAATAGAAACGATGAAATTGAGGAAAATATTAAATGAAAAAATATCAAACTATAAATGTTAAATAATTATAATAGTGACAACTACATACTTAAAGAACTAATGCTGCATCCCAGTTACACAAATGCCAAACAACAACAGAGTCGCCTTTAATACGGCGCAAAGCTGGCATATTTACACTGAATTTGGAGCAAACACAAAACGTGCTCAGGGCACGCTTACCTTCGTTGTGTAAAGATGCCTTTAGATGCATTTGGATTCCAACATCCTCTCAAAGTGCAATGAGGATAAATACATTCAGCTTCATACTTAACATCTCTCTATGCTACCCTCATGGCCAGCCATGCACTGCAAATCTTGGCTAAATTTACTATTAATATCCACGATGTGACTAATATGAAACATTTTGCTTATGAACATCATCACTTTTTATCAAGCTTGTAGCAGGCCTTGCCACACGCTGACTTAGTCTTTTGGTTTTCGTCAGTGCAATCAATGTCTTTTGGCGCCTCTAAGGGGTTTCTCCCTCTTAACTAACTTTTAAATAAATGGATAAATAATGTCAGTATAGCTACTTACCGGTCTACCGTTTGATTCCGATCGTTACTAAAAGTGTTAAAGCGGTGTACTGTTGCTATGGTTACTAATGCAGTTTCACTTCCGGCTGTTTAGCAGCAGGTGAAAATTAAGTGTTTTTGGTAACTTAAAAATGTATCTGAAACGTTCTTAATGTAATATAGGCTACAGTTACCTGTTTAATGTACTTTGTAATACCCCCAACAATTTGTTTTGAGATCCTTTGAGTTGGGGTGGGCCTGTGATGGTACTCCGCTTGAGGGAGTAGCGCACAATTTCCTCGGTCGTATCTTTAGGCCTCGGTAATTTGGTAGATAAATCAAGCATGTTTTGGTCTCCGGTTTAGCCGTTCAAGCTCGGTGATTGATTCGGTACCCGCGGTACTACAGGGTCACTGACAGTCTGGATAAATCAGATCAGTTCGGCGGCCGATTAATGAGACCAGATTATTTCAACAGTCTGAAACAAGTGTGAAAAATAAGATCTACCTCTTCCCGAGGTGTCAAATCGATTCAACATCGCTGTGCAAATACATAGGCCCGCATACATTTGCGCATGGACGGGACCTCATTGTTTAATTGGACCTAAAGCACAGGTAGGCTATCATATTAAAGTGTCACAATTTAGCCTTGCGCTCAATGCCCTACAGAACAATGTTTCACTTAATATTTTGAGGTAGCCTAAAGGCCTGGGCTTTGAACGTGTCCTTCATAGAAGGCTGACTAATGTGAATTAACATTAAGAGTATAGCTAGGAGAGCTCGGAGAAGGGTTTTTATTTCTTTATTTATTTCTTTTATTTTTTTTCCAAGATATCTGTAGGTTTTAAAAAATATTCTTCTGAAGCGCTTAATGCTCTTGTCCAGTTTAAAATACAATTAAAAAGGGATAAATAAAAATAAAATATAGAATAAAAAAAAATAATAATAATGATGACTCCAGTAAGCATACAGAGTGAAAATATATATGGTTAATAAAAATTTAATGGTAAAACTATCGCTTAGGTTGTACATGGAGCCACCCCACCCTATAGGCCATATTATATAGGGAAATAATTAATAGCATTTTCTTATAATTTTGAGTAACCAAAAGAAGTATCAGTTTTAACTTGCCGCCCAATAAACGTTTGCGAACAGAAATCACGTAAGTCTGAAGTGGAAACCATAGCAACAGCACGTGGCACTCCGGTTACTGTCAGTATCAAACGTTACATATGCACACGTTACATAGTTGCTACATTTTCACATGCATAAAACAAAAACACATGATATAAAAACTCTGATAGTAAAAAGAAAAGAGTGACAAAAGACAGTAGTAGCCTCCGGTGAGAGCTAGAGAACATTGACTTGCATTTTTTTTGATTGAGCCAAGATGACATAAATATTCAGAAAAAAACAAATAACATTTCTTAAACAATTATCCCACTGAAACATAACATATGGGGTCCTATCATACACCCGGCACAATGCGGAGCCAGGTGTGACGCATGTGTTTTTTGCTAGTTTCAGCCCGACTCAGTTGTCATTTTCACGTCCTGTGCCACGTTGTTTAAATAGCAAATGCATTTGCGTCCATGGGCGTGCTGGTCTGAAAATGATGTGTGTTCAGGCGCATTGCTGGCGCGTTGCTACTTTGAGGCAACTGAAATAGACTGCGCCATTGACCAAAAAACCTGGTCTAAAGTCTGGCACAATCTTTTTTTTTTTTTTTTTTTTGTTATTTAAAGAGCGCATTAGTAATATGCGCCTATAGGCGGGTGCACACCGCGCTTACACTTTGCTTATTACACACACAGGGACGCGCAGCAGCACACAAACATTTAAAAAAATGAAAAATTAAAGAATTAAAATGTAAAGGATTATTATTGTGTACATAAATATAAAATGCCTACATGTCATAATGGATATAGGCATTGCATGTATCAGAGTTACGCACACGAGCAGATCCGTTCCCTCAGAGAAGCGCTCCGTTTTTCCGCTTGCAAATTCCGCCATGTAAATAGCTAACCTGGCTTCTAAAGGGAATGGGAGATGAGACTCTGATTGGTTTATTGCAGGTTATGCCCAAAACACACCCACCGCCCTATATTTTGAGGCCGGATCCTGCCGAATCATATTCCGGAAAATGTCAGATTTTGGATTTTTGCGTTCCGTATTTGTTTTTAAAGACCCGGCATTAACAAGTGCATTTGATCGTGACAGTGAGTGCGTGCATACAAGACAGAGCGTTTGCGGGTTTATGTAGATGTATTTGGAGCATGATTTGTAGATAATGTATTGGTACTCAACATATTATTGACCAATCAGCTTTCTTAAGTTCAAAATCGCTCTCTTTGATTGGTGCTACTGCTTATCCCACTCTCTCCACTTTTTGTGAGCAGCCGAACATTTGGAGAGAGTGTAATAATACCAGAAATAATACCAAATAAAGTGAAATATTATAATGTATAAACATTATAAACACTATAATCATAGCCTAGTTCCCCTCACTCCAAAACAAATCATTTAAATGTAACGGTATGCAGAACAGATCAAGAATGAAAAAAATATAAAGAAACCAAAATAAAGCAAAAACTGAAAGGAGCTGTTGGGCTCACGTACCGCTCTCATTCTGCACAAATTAATCTAATGTTTCCATATTCGCAATGTATTTCAATGTTAAACTATTATTTATAATCTAGGCTTCATGCGCGTTCGCATATCGACGGAAAAAATCATCCTCTTCACATGCGCAAAAATGCGCTTGGCATAACAGCAGCTGTAGACCGGTTATACTACCGAACGGACTGCGATGGCAAATTTGAAAAAAAGTGTGTGTGTGTGTGTGTGTGTGTGTGTGTGAGTGAGAGAGAGCGCGCGAGGCGCTGGCGTGATCAAGCAGCTGACACATTAAATAGGCTACTCCATTTTTGGTCACAGATAAGAGTAAGACAAACCGCAAAGTGTTAAAAAAATACTAACTAACGTCTCAGGTTACTTATGTAACCATGGTTCCCTGAGTAGGGAACGAGACACTGCGTCCTCTAGGGGTCGCTATGGAGAAACCTAGAGAACGCAGTTCGAAGTTCCCATGAAAGGGAACGTCTCAGGTTACCTGAGTAGGGAATGAGACACTGCGTCCTCTAGGTTTCTCTATATAGCGACCCCTAGAGGACGCAGTTCGAAGTTCCCATGAAAGGGAACACTAGCTTCTCTATTCTTTTTGTATTCTATCTATTTATTTTCTTTTTATTTCTTATACAATTAACAAAAGCAAAAAAGGCCTCTAACCCAGCTTGCTCTATTCTTTTTCTATTCTATCTGTTTTCTTTTATTTATTAGGCCTATAGTCTATAATTTAAAAAAAAACATCGCTACTTGTACTAGGCTACGTTAAGCTGAGACTTGTTATAGCACTTGTGTGTCATTGCTCTTTTCTTGATTTTGCTGCTTCCATTGTCCTCATTTGTAAGTTGCCCATTTATTCGATAAACGACGGAATAAATTGTTTGATGAACATCAGGCTAATGGAAAAGGCATAACTGTTCAATCGTAAAAACAATTGAATTAAGGCACCGAAAGTAATGCATGGCAAACATTATTACAGGTTTGCATGAATTGAAATGTTCGGCTGGTATGGTCTGATTTTGTTTTAAATCCATGGGTGTCTCCTTGCGATAAACGTTTATCCTATCAATTATAGGTGCTATATGCAGGACACTCCAACAGCACTCCCACCAGTTTTTCTCTCCTCTTAAATTAATCCCATTCAATAACTTTAATCAAACCAGTGTACATAAAATTTAAAATGTTTAAAAACGTAAGTCGTTATTTAGACTTAGCTGTACTTCTTTAAATTGACCCCCCTGCCTTTGTGTGGGGCATGTTGGTGTTGGTAACGATCTCACACCCGCGATTCCGATTCTCCAATCTTATTGTGTTATTATCACCTGACCAAATGTGTTTCATTAAAGCTTCTCCAATTTTAAGAATTACTCCCTGAGAGATAGTCACACAAGGTTAACCCTGTATGTACCACACACTCTTTTTAGATCTGTACGTGAAGTGACCAATGGAATCCAAAACATGGATTTAAAATGTCAAGGAAGATAGTAAACCAGTCATCTGTAAACTTGTTGAGGTGCTGGCACAAAAGGCATGGGGAGAAGTAGCAGATTGGCACTCACTGAGGCAGGGCTCTCTTTATTTTGTGCCAGGGGAGTGCCAGGGCAGGGTAGAGCAGAGCAGTTGGGCCCATGTCTTACACACACATGCCCACTATACCCCTGGCCTGGCATCTATCACCAGGAAACCATGATCTACTGACCTGGGGATGAAGTTGGGGAAATCAATGCAAGGCAAGGGGTCAAGAGAGACAGAAAATGAAAACAGAAAAGGACAAAGAAGGGGAAGAATGATCCCTTGATAAAAGATATGGGTACATATCTTCAATAGAACACCATAGCTGCTGAAAATTCAGCTTTGCTATAGCAGGAATACATTTAATTGTAAAAATATATTAAAACAGTAAATATATATATATACTATTTTATTGTATTTTTGATCAAATAAATGCAAGTGTGATGAGCATTAAATGATGATTAAATAAATAAATATTAATTATTCCAAATAGCTGGCTGGTAGTGCAAAATGTTTCTAAAATAAATTTATTGTCTACAGGCTATAAAAACTACAATGTTGTAACTTCAAAGGTGAAATATAGCATGTTTAATGGCTTTATGCCTGTTCCAGTTTTCATAAGAATGACCAATCGAAGCACCATTAAAAACAACACATCAGAAAATATTAAAATGGAAACATGAAAAAAGGGGCTTTCTAACAAAATACAAGTTGTAATGAAACCGCTTTTGATGCTACAACTTTATCTTTAAAAGGTACTTCATTGCCATCTTAAAACTTAAGAAATAGGGTAATTAATTATCTGAATATCCTTTTCCTATATTTTGTACCTTCTATGCAGAAAAAAACCATATCACATAGGAAAGGACTTTAGGAAGATTGCAAAGCCAAAAAGTAGTAAAACAGGGTTGATTATATATTACAGTGTTTAACCTATAAAAGGTGTTATCAATTTGATTATAGAATTTTTTAATTAGCACTGGCAGTTCTGCTTGTTAAATGGGCATTCTCAATACAACAAAAACAACGATTAAAAAAAAAATCACATTAGACCCAATTAATTAGATTTAATTTCATTCTAAATGCACTGAAGTGCTTGTTAAATGGAGGATGAGGCGTATTAAAAACACCAACCTCTGCTCACACACACATACACTCACAAGGAATGGTAAATAAACAGCTTAAGCCTTCTTTCCGGTGGAATGGGCAACAGACTCCCTTGGTGGCACCCGGCAACCATAATCTGGCGTAAATAATGACATCTCTCTTCACGGCCGCAAGCTTTAGCCAAATTAATACACGCACGCTCACACATACACACACATGCACAGAGACAAAGAGCGCCAGTATCACTAATTATTTACTTTGGGTTGGACTACACTGACCCCCTGGCCACACCAAAGCCTGCCAGGACCAGCAGGGAGAGACGAGTCAAGCATCTGCTGAGCGAAAGAGAGAGAGAGAAGATTCAGTCTGCTGTTCGCTTTAGTGAGTGAGATATCAGACCCACAGGTGTGTGTATGATTGAATGAGGACAAAGAAGTCTGAGAGTAATGCACTGTAAAATCTAATTAGTCGGGCTTACTTAAAAAAAAGCATGCAAACCGATTGCCTTGAAAAAACTAAGTAAAATAGGAATAGTATGTTGTAATGACAAATGCTTAGTTATTCTAGTTTACTTACACAAGAGCGCTAGTAACTAAAAAAGAACGGTAGGGGGTACTTGATCCTTTCATTTAGGTTTACATGACTTAGTATAGCTACTCACTGACTCCCAGAGTGCATTGCGGCATGAATTAATTATGCAGTTGCTTTTTTACAGTTGTTGATTTTATTTGACAATTTTATTTGCTGTCTTGTGTCTGTAGTAGCACAACAAAAAGAGCAAATAAAATGGTTATTGTTACAATTAATGAAAATAAATGAAATTGAATTGTTACCATTGTTGTGATTCACGTGCTGAATGTTTAAGTCTGTGTGTGACTTTAGCCTGTTACCACACACTATTTAAGGATTATGTAAACCTAATTAAAATCATCTCAAGATATTATGAAAAAAAGTAATCTGATAAAGTAAACTAATAAACACAATAAATGCACTATTGCATTAACTAGAAGATAAGTCACTTTCTAAAACCAACCTATTTATTGTTTTCTTCCTTAGACATCAAATAACTGTGACTTCATAATGCATTACTGCATAAACAGGAAGAAAATTAAAGTAATGAATACCAAGTTCAAATTGCCCAACCAAAGGGAATGCTAATCACTATAATGGTAAATTAAAAAAAACAAACACATTTTAGGAAAATCAACATCAATTTATGAAGTTAGCTTATGTGATGTTCTCTCAAATATTTCAGTTGTATTGAAAATTCAACATTCAAGATGACTTTGGGAAACGAGTGAATGCAACTACTGAAAGATAACTGAAGACTTGGAGGAAATGAGTGAAAACTCTATTAAGACTTTTTCTTTTCCTCTTCTGTTGTTATGTTGCACATTAGCAACATATTAATGCACTGCTGCCTCTCACTGGTTTATTAATTTTATTTGTTTATTTTGTGGCTACTTGAATATTTTAAGTAAGTGTCACTCAAAACAGTAAGTAAATTGTTTTATTTGCCTTGAAAGTAGCTGTAACTTAATAAAACCTAGTAAGTATAACAACTAAGTAAAGATTACTAACTAAATCTAAGTAAGGTAAACTATTGGATTTTACAGTGTGGAGATAAATTCAGGGATTTGCTTTAAACTTCCAAGAGAATTACTGGCCAACACCAAGTTTTAGACTTTTAAAATTTCGCTAAATTATTTAAAATAATTTAAAGTGAAACTACAGTAGTAGCATGAACTAGGTGACATTGCGTTCAATTATGTATATTTTTGCTCCAACACAAGCAAGTATATGGTAAAATGATCATATTCAAGCTGGGTTATTATGTGATAAAGTCTCACTGGCTGGTTTGAAGTGTTTGGGTGATGATCACAGAAAATTGCAGGAGATGAAAGATGTTTTTGGCTTTAATTATCACCAATGCTGAAGAAGCTGCAGAAGTAGAAAACAAATCATATACTACAAATAGATTTCTTTCAGAAAAAAATATAGATGTAAAGAGGGGGTGGTAAACCTAAATGTTCCATGGTTATTAAAGGTTCTTCATAAAACCACTGATGACAGTAAAGTACCTTTATTTTTTAAAGAGTGCCTTTAATTAAACTTTGGGTTTAAATGCAATAATGCATTTATTCTGACAGCATCAGCATTTAATGCTTTATTGGTCATATGCTAATAGTAAAGTGGATGTCAGTGATTTGCCATTTTATCATAGTGAACATTCCAATCCGTTGAACATTCAGATTTTTACTTGCTATATCTAAAATCTGTTATGTTGAGAGAAGTGTAGAAATTTTCACAAAGTAACGATTGAGATCCCATTAATATACAATTCTTTTGAAGGGGGAAATTAAGCAAACATTCACTGCTATTGCATTTGTAAATAAATAATTCTATTTTTTTGTAATCCATTTGTGAAAAATATGAAAAAGAACAAGATCAGATCCAGAACACAAACACAACACACACAACACACCACACCCACAACACACACCAACACACCAAAAAAACCCACACACCCACACACACACACACACACACACACAACACACCACCACACACACCACACGCACACACACCCCACACACTTGGCTCAAGTCCATGAGATATAATGGGTTTTAAGCTGGCATAACTCATGTGCTAAATTAAATTGTGTCCATTGTTTCCAATGTTTCATTTGACAAATCTTATTTCAGTTTCCATTTGCTTTGGTGCGGGCCAGTGGGCAAAGTCTTCCTGCAATTAAAAAGGGTTTGATGTGAGTTCTCTCTCTTTCTCATAACCCCTATTCTCTCTCATAAAACAATAAGAGTCAAAGAACAAGAGCAAACCAGTTGAGCTCGATTTCAATATTGCTGTTTACAAGCAGTGATTGTTTGGAGTTTGCTGAACTGTGCCTTTGAGATCCAATTGTTTCATCTGCTAAAAATGGCATCTCTTTGAGTAAATGACAATAACCTCTAGAATGCATGAGATGGAAAAAGTATCTTTTTTTCTGTATTCTTGGAAAAATAAAATGAAAAGTAAATAAAATAGCTCAAGAAAGACATAAGTTCACCCACTGCTGTTTAAGCCATTAATTAGCTACGTTAGAAATATGATCTACTGTTTGAAATACTGACTACTATTATAATTAAGTCACTGCTATTAATCACCCAAGCAAAAATAATTAACCTATAATCAAACTACATGATAAATAAAGAATATGTGAATGACTCATTATACAATCAAAATATTAATGATGAAACTATTTTGTACACTCTTTTTATTGATTTATTATTATTATTAATGCACTTTTGATTGTGCGTAAAAAAGGAGCTGAAAAAAGGGCAAAAAAGTTTAGCCTAAATAATAAAGTGTCTAAAATCTTATACACTTTCTGTAGATAGTGGATATAAATTTTTAAAACACAATACAGCAATTGAGATAGTAATGTTTTGTACTTGACAGTTATTGGTCATCTGCTGTGATGGACACATTGATCAGCCGTTAGGATTGTGTGCCTTAATTTGAGCAACTACAAAAAAAAAAAAACTACTCGGCAGACTAGGCATCTAGTGACAACTCTTGTCATTTTAACAGCTAACTAAACAATGTTTACATGGTTATTGTCTTAGAACATTTCATTTTTTACCATTAATTATCACCAGTCCTGTATGCTAGCTATGTAACAGCAGCAGTACTTTTGGACTTCTAGGCAAAGCACTCCAGCGGGTCGCAGTATTAGGCGTGACTAATGTCAGGTTGAACTCTGCTCAGGCCGCTAGGGTGAGCAGACACAGTAATAACAGCCATAGCTCATTTAGTGTGCAACCTACCAATGACATCGAGCTAGCACACACAGTTACACTTCTTCACATACACATACACCTACACATACACAGACATGTGTACTCACACTTTTTGTATGCGTTATCTTTGCGAGTTGAGTTTTGTCCCTAAAGGTTTCCAGGTTTCGGATGTTATTTCCCTAAACACCCGAGTGCTAAATGGGAGCTGATGCATCTTCCAGGGACTGTGAATGAGCTGCGTGAATATTTAACACTAAACAACAGAGAGAGTGAGAGAAAGAGAGACAAAAAGAGTGAGGAGCCTCATTTAAAATCAGTTTTGTCCACAGATTCTGTCAGGAAAGTCAAGAATCAAATGTCACCAATCCAACACACACACTCCAAGACAAACAGATATTCAAGGTAAAACGCCTGTGATTCCATTTCCTCTTACAGCGCTATTTCTCCTACCTGTTAAAATCAAAATGATCCTGAGTTAGGTCACACACACGCACACGCTCAAAACCAACACAATAATTGAAATATTTTCAACCTGATTAAACCTAGCACCCCAGGCTATGCCAGTTGCTATGGCTCTGCGCCTTTGTTGCTAGGGGGAGTAAATCATGGTGCATTATTTGATTTTTGTAATAGATATGAAAGCTCGATTCGGCTGATTAAATGTCTCCCCATCTAGCACCTATAAGACCTGAGGCTGAGTGGAAAAGTGGAAAAGAAATGGAGATTTGATATGGCTTCAAAATTCAATAAAATATTAATGGTTAATGAGAAAAAAAGTATAAGATACATTATGGAAGATATATGAAAGAGTTATTATAGACACCACCTTATGTAGTAATTATATACATACAGACACACACACACACACACAAACAGATATATTATATAAGTTGTTTTTTTTACTCTATAGTAAATATGGTGGGTTTATGTTATTTTTGAAAGTCAATTTATGTATAGATACATGGCTGTAGCTACATAAACACTACAACACAATTCCACTGTTGCTTTGTGTAACTGGCCTCCAAAACCTTAAAGGGGTTTTCCCAAATAATGTTGCTAAAAAGAACATTATTTTGTGTATTTAGTGTAATGAAATGTGTTTATGCAGTTTAAGATAAAAAAACACATTATTTTCCACATACTGTACATTATTGTTTCTCCTCTATGCCCAGCCTTTCTGAAACGCGTCGATTTTTACAAAACTCATCGGTCTGTGACGACCCCGGGCTGGACTCCGCTTCGTCCACGTCCACATCCGGCGATCCACAGCGCAAAGTTGTTGAATTTCCTCAACGACCAGCACGGATCAGCTCTAGGCATGACAAAGCGAATATCGTCCTCTTTTGGAAGGCCAAACAAAGTAGTTTCGCTTTCACAACGAAACACAGCGTCTTCACGACATGGCAGCGGCAACAATACTACAGCGAGAATAAAAGTTACGCCTTCTTTCTTTGCGTGAACATTTGGGCAGCGTTATGCAAATCTTCCCACATCGTGACGTAGACATGTGGGGCTGTGTTAGAACGAGCCGTTTTAGGTAGGCGTGGCTGACTCTTAACTTTTATAAAGAATATCTCTTTGAATTTGAGACTTTAGTCTTTGCAACTTTATAGATCTTCTTTATGCACCAAGAGCTTGTTACAGTCCAAAGAGAAAGGAAAAATTGAAATCTCATCATATGACCCCTTTAAGAGCTACTGAAATATAAGCCTTGTGACAAATCCCCTGTGTGACAACTAGCCCCGGTCTCCAGTACTGTTCTATTTTCACACCCTTGGATTACAATGTTACTTTATCGAACATATTATATTTTGCATTATGTCTCCCTGAGCAGCTTGTACATTATCCACATATTGGATCAAACTCTTTATCTAGTTAAAATGCTCGCCACACTGAGTTACATTTTCCTCTCCCCAGTTTTATTAGCTACATTATCTTTTATTGAGTGTTGCATTATAATAGCGGAAATCTCTGTCATCTCCTAATAGAGCAATATATCTGTCAAGGTTTTTAATTGATCAATATTGTATTAACAAGCAACTTATATACAGACCACCGTTCAAAAGTGTGTGGTCAGTAAGATTATATTTTTTTAAACAAATAAATCCATTCAGCAAGGATGCATTAAATTGATCAAAATTGACAGAGAAGACATTTAGACATGTTACAAAAGTGTTCTATCTCTAATAAAAGCTTTCCTTCTGAACTTTCTACTCATTAAAGAATCCTAAAAAATATTTCATGGTTTGCATTGTTACATTTTATTACAGTTTTTATGACATAACATAAATAAACATAAAGCATATTTACTTCACATTCACATTCCTACACTGTCCACACCTTTCCGTGTCCTTTTAATCTCTTTAGTCTTTCCTTGAATTTTGTTTAATTTTTCCCAGAACTGTCTGTGAGAGTATGCTCTGGCCTCATAGACTTTGTGATGTCCAGTAGAACGCCAGGAACATTCAGCAGGAGGAAGGGGCAGGAAGGGGTATTACAGTGTCACCAGTGCAGCTGTTGTAGACGATGACAACAGCGAGGTGTGATTGGCAGAAGTATAATTGCACTTGAAGTGTTGATGTGCATAAAGTGTTTGTGAATACCTGCCTAGAGTGTGTGTGCTGAAATATATGATTGTGCGTGTACTAATTAAAGTCTGACATCCAGCTTTGTTCATCCTCTATGATTCTAATTAGCAATGAGCTGTGCTCTCAAAAGACAGTTCTGAAATACACTACACAAATCACTATAATACTGCTGTTGACATGAGAGGCAGAGAAAAAGAAGCGAGGGAAGAGTGTGGGAGAGAGAAAGAGGGAGAGGATGGTGTGAAAGCAGGCTTTGAGAGATTAGAAATTTACATATCTTAATAGACAACCACATACTCACATTCTTTCATCAGGAAAGTCCCAGTGCAGCACTGGAATTGTGGGTAGTGGACTGGCAAGGCAGAGAAACTGATTGTCTAATAAACACCACACACACACACACACACACACACACACACACACACACACACACACCCCCACACAACACACACACACACACAACATAACATACAAGAAAAGACAAACTTGGCCTGATGGAACAATTAGCATTTTGAGGCCAAGCAGAATAAGCATTATGTGTAAAATGGAAAGAAAAGGAAGAGTTAAAAAAAAAAAGTGTAAATTTTTTTTTACATTTGAAGTTGACACTTGTAAAAGCGACAAATATAAAAAACAATATAGACCTACATGACTAAGCAAAACTATTTGTAGGCTAGATGCAGAATATACAGGTTAAATTAGTGTCATTATCTGGAATCCTGATTCTCATTGGTCAATTGGAGCAAATATATTTTCTATAATGCTAGATTGTATAACTGAATGTTGTCCTAGCCAAACAATTTCCTACATATCTGTGCTAATTTCAGTCCACAGTCTTTCTCACATGCTACTCAAATCCATATTTCATGTTCATATTTACAGTATTTATTGCAAGTAGCCTAATGTGCTAGTAGATAATGTACAATCAATTGATCTTCTAACAAAAACAATATCAACAGAGAAATGATCTGTAAATAATATAATATAATATAATATAAGATAAATAAAATGGATATAATATAATATAATTATTATGCTATAATATAATACCAGGGTAGGTAGCTGATTTTATATTATATTATATTTGCAACCCTGGTAATTGCTATTATTTATGCACCTTACTGTAAGTTGGTTAGTGTCTAAAAAATGTATAAAAGTCATAAATAATTGTACTACAAAATCACCTAATATATGTAAAAGCACATATAATCTAAATGGAATTATTCTAATTTGTCTTTCTATTCCCCAGTCACAGCTCTCAAAATAAACAAAAATCCATATTTTATAATAGGGTAGAGTATAATAGGGTAATGATAATGTGCAGTTGATAATGTACAATTATCAACTGAAACCAATTGTGGGGAAGTTGGGCCTAATGGTTGAGAGTGGACTCGTAACCCAAAGGTTGCGGGTTCGAGTCTCGTACCGGTAGGGATTGTGGGTGGGGGGAGTGAATGTACAGCGCTCTCTCCCACCAATACCACGACTTCGGTGCCCTTGAGCAAGGCACGAACCCCCAACTGCTCCCCGTGCGCCGCAGCATAAAAATGGCTGCCCACTGCTCCGGGTGTGTGTTCACGGTTTGTGTGTGTTCACTGCTGTGTGTGTGCACTTAGGATGGGTTGAATGCAGAGCACTAATTCTTCGTATGGGTAACCCTACTTGGCCAAATGTCACTCACTCAATCAGTTGATTATTTTCACAAATAAAGAACGAAAATGATTATATATATATTCATATATAAATAATATAATAAGCAGTCCATGGTAGTATTAGATCATATCATATATCATGTCAGGGGTCACCAAACTCAGTCCTGGAGGGCCACTGTCCTGCAGAGTTTAGCTCCAACTTGCCTCAACACACCTGCCTAGAAGTCTCAAGTATTGTATTATATACAATATTTTTGCACCTTATTGTTAGTTGTTTAGGTAAGAAAGTGTCTAAAAATTTAAGAAATAAATGTACTACAAAAACAAATATGCACTTAATATATGTACAGGCACATATGCTCTATCTGGAATTATTTGTTGTCTTTCTATTGTGTGTGTGTGTGTGTGTGTGTGTGTGTGAGCGCATATAAGTCTAGCGGTGTCTGACACTTTCCTCTCCTCTGGAGAATATGACCTCTTACCCAGTCTCACTCAGTAATTGGCTAACTAATGTGTAAAGTGGGAGGAGGGGATGAAACTGAGATGAGCATAATGTAGGACAGCATGTTTCAATAGTGCAACCAGTGGTAATGCTTTATTCAATTTCAATTGGTGCTTGAGCTTCATTTCTGAATGTACATACTTCCTCGTTAACCCTGATTAGCTCACTGAGCGCTTGTCGATGCAGAAGGAAACTGATGGGGGCGTTTATGTATAGGTGTGTGCTCTCGTGAGCGTTCTCAGAACGTGAGCTCTAAACTGTCTTGGCAGGTGTTGATTGGAGGTCATTGGTCTTGCTGTAGTCTGGACGCTCAGATCAATAAAACACTCCAATCTCTTTATCTACCACCTAACAGCTATCAGAGAGTGAAAAAAGAAAAGAGGGTGAGACAGACACAAAACACAGAGAGAGGGGGGCTAAAAAGAAGTGTTCGCTGTTTCCTTGCAGTTGGTCACTTTCTGAAACTAGATTACATTGAAACTATAGTTGAATGTGAGGTGATATTTGAGTCACCTTTGAATAACCAGGATATACAAAAGTTTTGTATTCATGCTGTTCTCTCTAACAAATGAATCGGTTTTGGTCTTAAAGTAGCAGTACAGTAACAAAACATGGACAAAATTAACTTTGTTAAAGGAATAGTTCACCCAAAAATATGTTTCTTAATGGGAACAGATTTGGAGAAATTTAGCATTACATCACTTGCTCACCAATGGAACCTCTGCAGTGAATGGGTGCCGTCAGAATGAGAGTTCAAACAGTTAATAAAAACATCACATAAGTAATCCAGTCCATCAATTAATGTCTTGTCAAGTGAAAAGCTGTGTGTTTAAAAGAAACAAATGCATAATTAATTTAAAGCTTAACTTTAAACTGTTGCTTCTGGCCAAAATACGAGTCCATAATGGAAAAGTCCATCCCCTGTTATCATCTCAAAATTCACTGACATATTGGTTTAGAACTGTTTTGGGCTGTAAGCAGCACTTGATGTGTGCAGATTTCACTCTTGATTCAGACAAGACACATTTTTCCACAATATTATGGATAGTTTAAGTTAAAAACACCTTAATGATTGCTTTACAATATGTTAATTGATGGACTGGAGTCATGTGGACTGCTTGTGGATTATTGTGATGTTTTTATCAGCTGTTTGAACTCTTATTCTGGTGGCACCCAGTCACTGTAGAGGATTCATTGATAAAGTGATGTAATGTTTGACGTAGTGATGCAAAATTTCTCCAAATCTTGAATGGCCTGAGGTTGAGTACATTAGCAATTTTAAATTTTTTTAGGTGAACTATTCCATCAATACATATTCCTGATTTTTATCATGAAGAGTTAATTAGTGCATATTTCTTGATATAATTAAATATCTAATGGATTACTCATTAAATGTCTATGGAAGTAAAATGGGTGGTGAAAACATTTACCTAAAAGTTAAGGAATAAAAGTCATGCACTGCATGGCAATTTAGAGTATGTACTTTTGCTGGTGATAAACAATACTTTTGTGGGCCATTATAAGGACATACAGTACTAAGTCATAAATTGCGTTGTGATACCACAAACTCCTTTGTCACAAACTGTTTGTTTTAGCTCAAAAGCTAATTTTATTACCTCACAAATAAATTTTTGCTTAAAGGGGTCATATGATGCTATTTTAAAGATCATTATTTTGTGTATTTGGTGTAACAGAATATGTTGACATGATTTAATGTTCAAAAAACACATTATTTTTCAAATACTGTACATTATTGTAGGTCCTCTATGCCCCGCCTCTCTCAAACACGTCGTTTTCAACAAAGCCCCCTCCTTTGACAAGCGCAGTCTGCTCTGATTGGCCAGCTGACCCAGTGCATTGTGATTGGACGAACACCACAAGCACGCGTCGGAAATGTAATGCCCCTTATCATAATCGCGAGCTTCAAGCTTTCAAGTAAATATCAAGACAGTTAATAATGTCGTTAGTTTACCATCAGTTCAAGCCCAAAAGGGCAACAGAGTCACGTGACAGACACAGTGATGATGCAGTACACAAGCCGCGGTTAAGACAGCTGACGTGCTATGATTTCTGACAGACAGTTCACTCTCCTGTGATGTGACCCTGTTCCCCTCACACACACACACACACACACACACACACACACACACACACACACACACACACACAACACAAGCATTACTCTCGCGATGCGCAAAACTCCGCATTTGAGCAGTCAATAGCAAATACTTACACTAATAACAAAACATTCTTACAGTCGCTGATTCAGAACCGCCAGATTGTCATAGCAAAGTCGGAATTCACCCCTTTTTTTTTTTTTAGAATAGCCTTTGTGCACAGCCAGCCTTGTACTCTTCCAGGTTCACAAAACTGTCGTCTATAAAATGTGTTGCACAAATTCGAACATCTGGGTTGTGCTGTTCTGTTGTAAATAAATCTTAACCAATGATTCCTAATTGCATCTACTTCCGGAAGGCCAAATAACGTCTCCCTGACATGGCTGCATCAACACTACTGCTGTTCCTGAAACCACGCCTTCTTTCTTTGTGTGCACATTTGGGCGGCATTATGCTAATATTTCCACATAGTGACGTAGACATGTGGGGGCGTGTTAGAATGGGCCATTTTAGGTAGGCGTGGTTGACTCTTAACTTTTATAAAGAATATCTCTTTGGATTTGAGACTTTAGTCTTTGCAACTTTACAGATCTTCTTTATGCACCAAGAGCTTGTAACACTCCAAAGAGAAAGGAAAACTTGAAATCGCATCATATGACCCCTTTAACTTCAAAAGTTCATACATTTAAAAAGAAACACGGTGACAGACTGAGGTTGCATTCCTTCCTCAAAAACAGTCAAAAGAACCATCATATATCCTCCTTTTGTGCATGGTGTTGTGAGAAAAAAAGTAGCAAAAAGTTCATGCATGAATACACCCTCTGAAAATCCATCAGAAATAGTAGGTCATGCAATCCATGCACTTTTACGGCCATACTATTTAAACATGTATTTGATTTTCATATGATTTCAGATGCACTAATTCTCATCTTGCACATAACTGGATAGTATGTAAATTAGGACGCAACTAGTCTCTCAAAAGACAGCCGTTGTGTAGATATGGTTTCTGGGTAGCGCAAAGGAAATCGGCTTGGCGTAAAATTAAAAGAAGGCTTACAATGTCAATCATGTACGCACACGTGTGTGCGCTCAAATGCATGAATGAGCTGATCTGGACGGTTACACTCCTGCATTTCCTCCGTTAAGCAGTGGCCCCATGAGTAGATCCGGTAGAATGCAATGAGCAGTAAATGACATTAGAGCTGCCTTTCTTTCGCTCTCACTTGTTAGTGTCCATTGAAACAGACTGCCAGATTTGATTACTCTAAACATGCTCTTAACTGCACATGAGTGTGAGAGAAGAAAAGAAAGACTGAAGCAGAGGAAGAATCAAAGCAGGATGTGAAGGAGAAAAGAGCTAAGTTCCTGCTGGTTAGCATGTTTCATGTTAATTTATCAAACACTGATTGCTAAAAGGCTCTAGTATATGTTTAAAAATTAAAACAAGAGGACCTTAAAAGTTCATTGATCACCAAAATTTTGGAATTATGATTTTTTTTAAGAATTATGTTTTTGAAAGAAGTCTCTTATGCTCACGAAGGCTGCATTTATTTGATCAAAAATGCTGTAAAACAGTAATATTCTGAAATATTATACACTAAATTATTACCTTCAGACATCATTCTAAAATGCTGATTTGGTGCTTAAGAACCTGTATCTTTTTATCAATGTTGAAAACAGATTTACTGATTAATTTTTTATTTTAATAGTATTTTAAATAATAATATCAATAAAACATTTTTTTTTTTAAATCCTAGGTGAACATAAGGGACAACATTAAAAAAAAAAACATTAAAAATCCTAATTATTCCAAAGTTTTGGCCAGCAGTGTATATATGCCAGGCAGTACATTTCCTAAAACGATAGTTAACTTTTAGCTGAACTTTCCCTTTAAGGTAGCAATGTTAAAGTAAACTTCAAAAAGATCATCTATATAATATCATATCAATTTAGTATTACCAACGTTTACGCATTTAAAGCATTTCAGCCTTTTTCACTTTATGGGTTTCCACTTGTTCCTAAAAACAGCTATTTGATATATGTCCCACAAGGTACTTTTGGTATGTACTGACAGCCATGAGAAAGAGAGACAGCATTGTTGGAGTGAAGCACAGGCACTTAAGTTGTTTGATGCGCTGTAAGTGTGTAAGTGAAGCACTGGGGGCTAAAGCTGTTTTTTGATGTGTATAAATTGCACCTCTTTGATGTAGCTGCTGGTTTTTGAATCCCGTTTGATAAGCTTGTCAGTCGCCTCATCTGCAGTAATTACTGTCATTTCTCGTATCCCTGTAGATGAACAGACTACGCAGACTCTGCCACAGAGATGTCGCTCATCATGAAAAGAATGTCATTACATTTATCAATGAATCAATTAATCCGCCGTTTAATTTATAAAACACATTTGGTAATGTTAATTCCCTCAGAATCAAAGTAGGTACTTGGCTTTCCAACAAGCTTTAATTTGACTGCAGTGTATCTGAAATCCAATGCAAACTCGGCTGAAAAAAGACCGGCTAAATTGGCATTGGTCAGAAATGAAGAACAAAGATGGAGATAAGGACTGCAGCCTTCATTTACTGAAATTCAGGTTGGATTGTTACAGGCACCAGTTTCCATATTGTGGGATAAATTATGTTTCCAATGATTTAAATGATGCCTAAGTGCATGAAAAACAGTTATTATTATTTTGGCATATAGTCTATTCACCCTGATTGGATGCTGCCTTGATTTGATCCAAAATCCTTTGACGTGCCGTTAATAAATTAAACATATCCCTAAAACACACATTAGGCCAATTATATACAGTTGCAATAATACTAAATGCTAAATCCATTAACATAAAATACCTCATATCTCTTTCAAGCACAAATTGAGTACACTAATGGTGTTTAAAATGCAAATGCCTCAAATTTACTGCTATTTGAGGTATTGCAATTATCATTTGGCATCTTGATGCATAATGTATATTAGAGTAGTTGGTGATGACTTAATGGCATTAAAATATGCATCTTAGTTAACCGTTGCTTTTAACAATGAAAACAGTCATCTTTGCAGTGGAAATGTGCAAAGTAATGACAACTAAGACATTTTAGAAACTTCAATAATGTAATTTAACACATGCATGATCTGAGCATAGGATCATAAAAACAAATACAGTTTAAAAGTTTGGGGTCTGCAAGATTTTTGAAAGAAACAAGGGTGCATTTATTAATCAAAAATACAGTAAAACAATTATATTGTGAAGTATTATTAATTTAAAAATAACAGTTTTCTGTTTTAATATATTTTGTAATTTATTTCCAAATGGCAAAGCTGAATTTTCAACAGCCATTACTCAACAGCGGTTACATAGAAAATGTAAAAGTCTTCACTAATGTGTCCTCGCTAAATAAAAGTGATCACTCCTTTCAAAAAGAAATAAATAAACAAAATAAAAAATATTATAACAAATAAAAATTAAGAAAAAATACAAATAAAACAAATAAATACAAATCTTGAATTGTAGTGTACCGTATTTTATTATGTTATATTAGATTATAAAACTTAACAATATGTATTAATGTGTGCATAAAGTGATCATGCTTGAATGTAATAAATATTGTCATTTTGCTTTGTTAAATCTGCAATGGTAATGCATGTGATTAAATGTGGTTGTGTGTGTGGCTTTGTGTCGCTCATATATCTTGTACTGAATGACAGTGGCAGCTATTGATTTCAGAGCTTGGAAGGTGAACTCATTGTGATCTCAATCATAAACACATTTAAGATCAGATATGACAATACTGCAGATATTACTGCAGATATTGCTAGCTGGTTAAAGTATGGATGGATGGATGGATGTATCCTCATCTTTATATAAAGATACACTATTGCATTAAATCATATTTATTAATGTATAAACCAAGATATCGACTTTTATTTTACTTTTACTTTATTGACATCAACTTACTATTGCTAATTCAAGATTTTCTGGTATCTTGTCCAAAGTCTGATACACTAAAACAATTGCTAGTAAATTTCACAATGAATTATTATGAAATGGCAAGTAACATATTGAATTAAACTTAAATTTAAGATTAAAATAGTATTTTCTTATTTTCTAATAAAATGTAATCCAGTGATCTTTGTTATTTACAACATTGATTTTTTTTTTACAGTGTATAATGTCTAAAGTAATTTCCTTTGTATTGATTTATGCATAAACACACACTCATAAACACACAACTGGGACACTTCAGATCAAATGAGCTCTAGTGATCCATCATACATGCATCATCATGAGTGACAGCTGTGAACTTTCTCTGTTTCCGCGTTATCCGCTATCCCCGGGTTTAAAGTCTAGTGTCAGACTGAATATGAGTCACTGTAATGGAAAGAGAACAGAAAGATATAGTGAATCTAACAGCATCTCCCTGCAATCTCCCTTTCCATCTGACTTTATATTCAGCTGACCTTGACAATGCTCTCTCTCTGTAAAGTGGAAAGAGATTGCGCGGGCCCCTGGTATCCAGGTCAATCAGCAGGGGGCTAAACATCCCTGCGCCCTTGGAAAAATTCCTGTTTAGCTTCCGATTACAGCGATTCTTGCGTTTTATTCGCAAAGACTCGGGCTCTGGCAAGCCGAAACGGCAGCCTGGATAACTACCCATTATCCTGCAGTCCCGCTCCACCGGCTCGGCCAATAAAACCCCAATCTCCCCCTAAACAGTGGATATGTTAGTGCGAGTGTGTCGCTCCTGCTATAGGCTTTGCATTACAATTCTCAGTTTGTCTGTGAATGTCTTTGGGAATAATAACGTAATTGATGTGAGAGAATTGTGTGTGCAATCTAAATGATTGTGGATGGGTGATATAATAGCAATATGATAGCCGCCTTTCCCTGACTGCTGAGCCAAATAATACTGTCACGGTGTCATGTTAGCCCTGGGTAAAATGGAACTCATAAGAGACAGCAATTTCCTTCCACTCTCCTCCAATGTCGCTATAAAATCAATTAACCATCACGACTGACCTTTCTCTCTCTATAAGCTTTTAGATCATCACTCGCACAATGTACAACTGACATTTATATAAAACAGAGAGAGTGAGTAAATAAAGAGATAAAAAAGGAATGGTAAGACATAAAGTGAGGAATTCAGTGAACAATTGCATGCCCCATTTCAGCGCCAAAACCTTTGTCTTATTCACTAACCACCCGCAATGCAGTTTAACCAGGCGCTAAATGTGCAAACACGCCCTCTTTTTCTGCAAATTATAGCTCATTATAGATTGCAATTAACATTATGGTTTTACCGCCTGCTTTTTGCAGAATGGAAACACTCAGAACCGATAGGCAAGATCAGGCCACATTTGTATCATTCTCTGATTTGTGTAATTCTGGTTTAAACAATGCAGACAGTGCATGCAAATAAAACAAATATTTAATCAGTGGTGCAATTAATTTACCCCACTTCTGGGATATAATTCTGTCTGGTCCCCTTAACCACAAACAATAACAGTGGGTTTTCATTCTGAAGCTAATGATAATACCCGGTCATTGCCAATATGCAGAATATTCAAATTCCCAATTTTTTTTAATAAAAAAAAAAAAACACTTAGACGCATTAGATCCCGGTTTCAAAAGATTCAGGGAACCCTCAATTCGAAAATAACTTAAATCTTGTGTTCCAGTCATTCTGACCTGGAGGGGAGTTTCTTTTTCTCGAAAATGTTAGTGAATATTATTGCCTTGGACTAAAATTTTGTAACACTTGATGTTCCCAGTCAAAAATGACCAACCTTTTAAAAATCGCTTAGAAATTTCTCATTATGCTATATTATTACCAAATACTGGATACCAAAAAAATAAATATTTGTGTATATTTTTGGCAATGTTCAATAAAAACATTAGGTGCATAAGCTCAGTTACAAAAATAAATACAAAACCTGTTCTAACTGAAATATGTTGATTAAAAGATTGAATGTAACATTTGGTGATAATATGGGATAATGAGAGATTTACAACTAATTTTTAAAAGGCTGGCTATTTTTGAAGCCAAATTATGTAAAGGAATTTCAGCACAGCACAATGGATAATGCAAGATGGTACAAAGGCCTAATTTCACAATGAAAAAAAATGATTTCACAGGGAAAAATGGCCAAACAAAAATTCATTGAACAGATGAGGCAGAGGAACCCCTTTAAATAAACAGCAATCATGTGTTGTACTCAGCTGTTGAATGACTTTGTGCTGTTTTCTTTGTCACACATAATTATTGAGGATAATGCAAAAGAAATGAATGCTCTCTAATGATAACTTCCCATCTGTTGTATCACAGTATGCTGGAAATAGGTGTGAGGTGAGAGAGCACGCTGTGAACCCACTGCCAACCTAATCATGTGCTTATTTTATGTCACATTTATTTATATAGGACTTTACACAATACAGATGGTTTCAAAGCAGGTTCACAGAAATAAGCAGGAAACAGACAAAACAAAAAACACCTAATTTTGTGTTCCACTGAAAAAAAAATTTGAATTTGAAAAAAAAAAACAAAGTAATTTTTTTTTAAGCTTTACCATTTCAGACATGAAAAGGAATATATTGATAATGACCTTTATAACTGAATTGTCCAACAACAAATACATTTCCAATATCAGTTGCTTTCAGAAATATTGATATAGTGGTTCAATGGATTCACACACATCTGAAAGACATATGTTTGAGTCCACGCATACACAGCAGCTTCACATGTTGGACGCGGGACACAGAGATTTGTATGGTCGCAAAGAAAACAGGTGAGAGTCTCCAAAAGTGATAATTCCCATGTACCTCCTTGACCCGGGAGAAATGGTGGTGTGTGTGTGTGGAATATGAGAAATGAATCTCAAAATACTGACAATTCACTCTATTAAGATAAATCTCAGCTGCCAAACAGACACATAGTGTTTTCAGTAACATAATTTATTAAGATCTCATTCTAAGTATTTCTTTCTGCTTCTCAACATAGTGAGTGTACTCAGATATAATATCTCTCTTAAGTCATGGTATTACATTATACCATGATTACCATGTTTTTTTTTTTTTACCATTGAATAGCAGTTTATTCTGGACATACAGTGGGTACGGAAAGTATTCAGACCCCCTTAAATTTTTCACTCTTTGTTATATTGCAGCCATTTGCTAAAAATAATTTAAGTTAATTTTTTTTTCCTCATAAATGTACACACAGCACCCCATATTGACAGAAAAACAAAGAATTGTTGACATTTTTGCAGATTATTAAAAAATTAAAACCTGAAATATCACATGGTCCTAAGTATTCAGACCTCCTTGCCCTCCCCCCCCAGTTTAGTAGACACCCATTTTGCATCTAATACAGCCATGAGTCTTTTTGGGAACGATGCAACAAGTTTTTCACACCTGGATTTGGGGATACTCTGCCCTTCCTCCTTGCAAGATCCTCTCCAGTTCTGTCAGGTTGAATAGTAAACGTTGGTGGACAGCCATTTAGGTCTCTCCAGAGATGCTCAATTGGGTTTAAGTCAGTGCTGGCCATTCAAGAACAGTCACAGAGTTGTTGTGAATCCACTCCTTCGTTATTTTAGCTGTGTTTTTAGGGTCATTGTCTTGTTGGAAGGTAACCTTCGGCCCAGTCTGAGGTCCTGAGCACTCTGGAGAAGGTTTCCATCCAGGATATCCCTGTACTTGGCCGCATCATCTTTCCCTCGTTTGCAACCCCACGTGTGTACAAGCAGATGGAAAAAAAAAAAACACCACCGCATGATGCTGCCACCACATGCTCACTATGGGGACGTATGGACAGGTATGAGCAGTGCTGGTTTCTCAACACATACGCTTAGAAGTAAGCACACCAAAAAGTTCTATTTTGGTCCATCAGACCAGGAGAATCTTTTTCTAACCAATATTTGGAGTTCATTCAGGTGTTTTTGAGCAAAATCCATGCGGATTCATGTCGCTCGTTAGTCTTGCACGCAGAGGGCGCTTCCGTCGGGCCACCCCCCCCCCCCCCACCCCAACTATTGCCAATAAAGCCCTGACTGGTGGAGGGCTGCCGTGATGGTTGACTTTCTACAACTTTCACCCATCTCCCGACTGCATCTCTGGAGCTCAGCCACAGTGATATTTGGTTCTTCTTTAGCTCTCTCACCAAGGCTCTTCTCCCCCGATAGCTCAGTTTTTGCCGGACGGCCAGCTCTAGGAAGGGTCTGGTCGTCCCAAACATCTTCCATTAAAGGATTATGGAGGCCACTGTGCTCTAAGGAACCTCAAGTGCAGCAGAAATTTTTTTTGTAAACTTGGCCAGATCTGTGCCTTGCCACAATTCTGTCTCTGAGTCTTCAGGCAGTTCCTTGACCTCATGATTCTCATTTGCTCTAACATGCACTGTGAGCTGTAAGATCTTACATAGACAGGTGTGTGGCTTTCCCATTCAAGTCCAATCAGTATAATCAAACAAAGCTGGACTCAAATGAAGGTGTAGAACCATCTCAAGGATGATCAGAAGAAATGGACAGCACCTGAGTTAAATATATGAGTGTCACAGCAAAGGGTCTGAATACTTAGGACCATATGATATTTCAGTTTTTCTTTTTTAATAAAGCTTCAAAAATGTCAAAATGCTTGTGTTTTTCTTAAATATGGGGGTGCCCGCTGTGTAATTAATGAGGAACAAGTAAACTAAATGCGATGCTTTTAGCAAATGGCTGCCATATAACATAGAGTGAAAAATTTAAGGGGGTCTGAATACTTTCCGTACCCACTGTATACAGTGGTAATACCATGGTATTTTTTGATGTACCTTAGAAGACCATGATATATAAATACGGTAGCCATTAATGATATATAATAAGGCATCATGGTAGCATAGCATCCCTGTACCATAGTAGAGGGTTTATCCATTTATACATCCATTAATCTGTCCATTGATTTACCCATCCATCGATCAGACTTTAAAAGTCTTCTGTATAATCAATACTAAAATATGGAAATTATTAGAAGTGCACTTCATTCTTGAAGTGCTGCATGTATTCTTCAAAATTTATGAATTGGGTGTTCAGCTTGAAATTGAGTTGAACCAAAAGTAATTATGGGAGAAGAAAAGACTAAATGAACAAGTCTGGGCATGTTCTACAGGTTAAAATGCATGACATCTACTTTAATTAATGTCTCCATACTGGTACAGCATCTCTGAATGAGGAGCACACATCCCACATTTTACAACATAATTGTCTCTTTATAAAACTAAAAAGAGAATAAATTAGTTATTTTATCAGAAAATGTGGTTTGCAGCAATGGGTCACATTAATAGAGATATTATGAATAGAGATAACGTAGGACAAGGACAAGACAAGGAGTACTTGACCTGTGAACACTAAAGAAAATAAATCATATCAGCTTCTTTGTAGGTTTACACAACTATAGAGCTATCTAATATACCACACAAACACAGACCAATGGTGATAAAAGCTAGTAAAACCACTACAGATTAATATATTTTTTAAAGTAACAAATTCTATTCAGCAAGGATGAATTAAATTGATCAAGAGTGACAGTAAAATCTTTTCAACTTTCTATTTATCTAAGAATTCAGGAAAAATAAATCAGTTGTCCTGCATCTCATATTAAAACAGTTATAGCTGGCTTTCAACAGGATAATAAGAAATGTTTAAAGCAGTATATTAGATTTTTGAAAAATCATGTGACACTGAAAATTCAGCTTTACCATCACCGACCCCCCCAAATAGCCAGGTTTGAAAATAACAATAGAAAGCTTTTTTTTATTATGTAAAAAAGTTTATCTATTTTTGAACAAACTACATGGCAGGCTTAGGAGCCTCCGAGATTCTTTCAAAAATGTTCAAAACATACCACCCAATATGTGAAAAATTAAGAATATTTGGAATATGACAGACTACTATATATATTATATAGATCTATATCTTTCATAATATATTATATAATCATAGATCGATAGGTAGATCGATAGTAGATAGATAATTAAATAAAAGCATAACAATAAAGTAATACCTACTGTATAATTATGTATGATTATAATAATATTTTTCAAATTAACCCCCCCACCCCACTTAATTCAAGTGACAGAATTGCTGTTAAGTGTATAGGCTATGTGCATTTCATCTGTTCTCACAAGTAAAAAAGCAGCGATTTAGCACAAGCACACTCACTTAATCAGACTTTCCCACGCTCTACACTGAGGGAAGATAGGGGGTATCTGTGACCAACTGATCTTCGGCCCTGTCCAACAAATCTAGCACTGATCACCTGAAAACAGGAAACAGGTGGTATCAAGGGTTATGTCTCCACTCCTGTTCACACCCTCCTGGTGAGGATCCCTTCCCTTTTACACACACACACACACACACACACACACACAGGTTTGTTTTTGTGAAAAGTGGGGACATCCCATAGGCGTAATGGTTTTTATACTGTACAGACCGTATATTCTATTGCCCTACACCAACCCTACCCCTAAACCTACTCCTTACAGGAAACTTTGTGCTATTTCAGATTTTCAATACACTCCATTCTGTGTGATTTATAAGCATATTGAAAAGTGGGGACATGGGGTAATGTCCTGAAAAGTCACCTTCTCCTTGTCATACCTATGTTATACCCTTGTCATTATACAAATGTATGTCCTCATTTGTCACAAAAACGCGCACACACACACACACACAATACACACACACACACCTTAATTTCGACATTTACGAGAGGACCTGTAGTTTGAGGTAGACACATGGTGACGAAAGTAAACACATATTTTCTCCAACAACAACAATAAAAAAACAACACCAACCAGTCAGAGCAAGACAGCATAGCAAACCATCAGTACCACTGCCATTAGAAACACAAATAAATGATACCGAGTACTATCATGAGACGAAAGGGATTTCAGCACTAATTGTATTTATTATTTTTGGTATGTTCATTTGACTCGATCACAAATAAATCTGGACTCATCCACACATTTTGATACCCCAAAACTCTGCATAAGATACAAATTTTATAAATGCTGTTCTTTTAATACTTAAAACTCTCTGTGCACTTGTTCCGTTTGTTCTTACAGAACTTGAATTGTACATTTAAAACCTTATAGTATGTATTAAACAGAATATTCAATTAATAGTTCACCCAAAAATAAAATATTCTGAAAATGTACTCACCTTTAGGCCATCCAAGATGTATATGAGATTGTTTCTTCATCTGAGGTTAACTGATGGATTATGTGTGGATTTGTAGATATTTTAGCACGCGATGGGGACCTCGCACTTCGGCGGCACCCATTCACTGCAGAGTGAAAAAATTTTTTTTTTTTTTAATGTGGAAAGATCCTTGAAATGCATTTAAACCCTCATACTTTGAATAAAAGTGTCCACCAAATGCAAAAATGACAATCACATTAATAAGAACATACACAGAATAATATCAAAGAATCATGATATCATAAAGAATAATGCTTCATTATCAATAAGAAGTCAATAAAAATATATTTTTTTGATATATAGCAGAATTTCTGATCTCAAGTTGAACTTTGGATCTGCAAACATATAGATCAATTTTGTACTGCGAATTCATATGTGTGCTGTTATCTTTATGGTACCTTTTCATAGAACACATGAAAAGCAGCTGCCGTCTAAAAAGAATACACTCGGAGATACCAGCGGATAAACTAACACCAGTTATGTCATCTAGTAAGCATTCAGACCATAAGGAGAGAGCACGCTAAACCAATTATGCTGCCCCTGAAGAAAATGTGACAGACAATGCATTGAGGCATGACATAATCAATTATTGTTAGCACAGAAATAGCAGATATAAAAAAGATCATGAGGAAAGATATTTGTCATGCATGACACATTTGCAAGCGATTCTTCAGTCACGCTATGCACCTTACATAAGCAGTTCATGACAGCAGTGAACGGGAATGTATGTATTACATAGACTTCAGAATTTGACAGATGAAACAAACTGAAATGAAAGCAGTCATTTTCAAGAGATAAATCATGTTGATTATGCATTGTTGAAATATAAATGATAACATTCATATGGACTGCAATAACCTAATTACATCTGAAAATCACATATTAAAAAGCTGATCTTCAATTTTGTATAAAACCAGCAATTTTGTTAAGTATAAATCAGATTACAGATGCCCAGATGTGACAGCGGTTTGGATAGTTTTTATGAAACTATTTTGCTGTGTTAAAATGTGCATAAAAACATCCTTAAATTGTTTTTCCATCTCATAACTTACTTGACTCACTCCCACATGTGTCATGCATGCAAGTAAATATAATGTGAATTTAAGGAATTACAATTAACCTTTAAATAGTTTCATTTGAGGAGCTGTGGCTGAGAGAAACACTGAAAAGGGAAATGTTAAATAATATAAACCGCAAAAATTCAGGACAAGTAATTTTAAAACTCCAAGTATAAACACTAAAATAATATAGCAGCATGCCATGAGAAATCTGCTGACCTCAAAGTAAATGTAATGTTATATGTGTTACTTTAATAGACAGTAAAAACAAAAAAAGAAGTAAAATTAAAAAGAAAATTAATATTTTGAAGAAACATGAAAATGTATTATTTCAATCCTAATGTGCTGGAAAATAGTAATAAATAATTTTACAAGTATTGTGTATGTATGTACACACATACACACACACACACACACACACACAATAACTTGTATGCTATATATACACACAAGACTATGTATCATATAGCCTATATACACCTTAAAACATATACAGTGGGTTTAGAAAAGAATCACCCCCTTTAAAATATGAAATGACGACGGACACAGTTTTTGTTTTATCCAGCTGTATTTACTCAGTGCAACTTACATCCAAGTGAAAGATATAACACCAACATGTCAGAAAAAATTAATTAAAATAAATAAAATAGAAAAACAGAATCACAGAGTTGAAAAAAGGACACACTCCTAAAAATGACTTGTAAACTCAATCAGTTGTAGTTAATCACCTTCTCAATGGCACACAAAAGCCATTTGACTTTCAACTGTGATAAGATGTGGTCATTTTGATTAGCTCAGCAAGAAAAGAGCTTTCCTGGAGCCTTTCAGTCCTGGGTAGTGCAGTTGAAGCAAACAATCAACTATGGGTTGCAAGGCACTGTCAAAAGAACTTCTGTGGACAGGCACAAATCAGGAGATGGATACAAAAAAATGTCAAAGGCTTTATCAATGCCTACAAGCACAATAAAGTCCATTATTAAGAAGTGCAAGGTATTTGGTACAAAACAGACCCTCCCTCGATCAAATGTCGCTCCAAACTGGATGAAAGAGCCAAGAGGAAAATGTCTAACACTGATCAGCGAGGCTAGAGAGGCTACAGCAACTCTGAAGCGGTTGCAGGAATTTATGACAAAGAGTGGTCATTGTGTGCATGTGACAACAATATAACAAATTCTCCTCAAATGTGGCTTGTACGGGAGGGTTGCAAGAACAAAGCCGCTCCTCAAGAAAGGCCTCATGCAGTCACGACTGAGCTTTGCCATAACGCTCCTTGGAGATTCTGAGGCAGATGAGACTAAAAATTGAAACCCTTAATTTCACAAAAACGATATGTCTGGCGAAATCCACTCCGACGTCCAAATCCAACATAAACAGCATTCTAAGTTAAAGCATGGACGGTGGAATATGTTATGGGGGATGTTTCTATGCAGCAGGACTGGAGAACTGGTCAAGATAGAAGCGAAAAATGGATAGCAAATGGCGTTCAAAATACCATAAATAGTCTTGAGGAAACCTCTGCTGCCCTCTACAGAAAGTTGCTCAATGGAGAAGGTTTCCTCCCACATGACAATAGCTGGGTTTCTCCATCCAAAGCTTGCGAATGAACTACTTCGTAAAAATTGGCAAGACCGCACAAAACATTTAGAACAGCAAGGTTCCATCCAACAAGTCAAAGATTACAAAATCGTCACTTCCTGATAAACTTGCACTATACATCACTAAGAAAAGTAGAGGCTACTGAATATAATAATTTTCCTATATAATGAATTACTTGCACCTCAGAACGAGCAGACACAATGAATGCGGTTATTGCTTTTGGAGGTGGATGCTGCTGTTTGGGAACACAATCGTGTAACAGTTCTGGGAGGCAATTAGAAAGACGTAAATTTCAGAGCTGTGAACAAGATCGGCCCGCTGGGTTAGTCAAGGATTTGCCATCAATAGCGCATGAAGTCACTAATTTTTGAACTGCGCCTTGGAGGACTTATTCGCAACAATGACTTCCAGATCACATTATCTCCCATTATTCGCATTAACCCTTTTTCGCACAAGTTAAAAACCACCTCAAGCGAGCGTAAATTTTTTTTGCGAATTAAGGCATTTTTATTAGAAATTCAGCGTTTCCATCTCTTGATTCTGATGCGATACTTCAAAATGCGCATAAAAGCAGGGTGATGGAAACCCAGCTAGTGACCCAAAGCACACAGCAAAACTGATCATACAGTGGTTGAAGGAGAAGAAGGTGAATGTCCTTGCCTGGCCTAGTCAGAGCCCAGACTTAAAACCCACTGAAAATCTGAGGAATGACTTGAAGACTTCAGTCCACAAACGCTCACCATCAAATTAAACTGAACTTGATCAGTTCTGCAAAGAAGAGTGGGCAAATATTGCAAAAGTCTAGATGTGCAAAGTTAGTAAAGACAAATCCCAACAGACTAAAGGCTGTAATTAAAAAATTTATAGCAAAAGGGGTTCACAAAATATGACAAAAGGGGAGTGATCCTTTTCCAACAGTGATTCTGCTTATTTATTTATTTATTTAGCGCCATGTGGTGATCATCTCGTCAATTGTATGTTCATAGAAGTTGCACAGAGTAAATACGCTGGATAAAGCAAAAACTGGTCTGGTATCCCATTTCAGGTTTTGCAAATCAATAGGCGTGGTGATTCTTTTATATCCCCACTGTGTGTTTGTTTGTGTGTATATATATATATATATATCCAGTGGGTACGGAAAGTATTCAGACCCCCATAAATTTTTCACTCTTTGTTATATTACAGACATTTGCTAAAATCATTTAAGTAAATTTTTCTCCTCATTAATGTACACACAGCACACCATTTTGACAGAAAAACACAGAATTTTTGAAATTTTTGCAGATTTATTAAAAAAGAAACACTGAAATAATCACATGGTCCTAAGTATTCAGACACATTGCTCAGTATTTAGTAGAAGCACCCTTTTGATCTAATTACAGCATGAGTCTTTTTGGGAAAGATGCAACAAGTTTTTTCACACCTGGATTTGGGGATCCTCTGCAATTTCTCCTTGCAGATCCTCTCCAGTTCTGTCAGGATTGATGGTAAACGTTGGTGGACAGCCATATTTAGGTCTCTCCAGAGATGCTCAATTAGGTTTAAGTCAGGGCTCTGGCTGGGCCATTCAAGAACAGTAACAGAGTTGTTGTGAAGCCACTCCTTCATTATTTTAGCTGTGTACTTAGGGTCATTGTCTTGTTGGAATGTAAACCTTCAGCCCAGTCTGAGGTCCTGAGCACTCTGGAGAAGGGTTTCGTCCAGGATATCCCTGTACTTGGACCGCCATATTTCTTTCCCCGATTGCAACCAGTCGTCCTGTCCTGCAGCTGAAAAACACCCCCACAGTATGATGCTGCCACCCCCAGGCTTCACTGTTGGGACTGTATTAGACAAGTGATGAGCAGTGCCTGGTTTTCTACACACATACCACTTAGAATTAAGGCCAAAAAGTTCTATTTTGGTCTCATCAGACCAGAGAATCTATTTCTCACCATCTTGGAGTCCTTCAAGTTTTTTTTTAGCAAACTCCATGCGGGCTTTCATGTGTCTTGCAAAGAGGAGAGGCTTCAATCGGGCCACTCTGCCGTAAAGCTCCGACTGGTGGAGGGCTGCAGTGATGTTTGACTTTCTACAACTTTCTCCCATCTCCCTACTGCATCTCTGGAGCTCAGCCACATCTTTGGGTTCTTCTTTACCTCTCTCACAAAGACTCTTCTTCCCCGATAGCTCAGTTTGGCCGGACGTCCAGCTCTAGGAAGGGTTCTGGTCGTGCCAAACGTCTTACATTTAAGGATTATGGAGGCCACTGTGCTCGTAGGAACCTTAAGTGCAGCAGAAATTTTTTCTAACCTTGGCAGATCTGTGCCTTGCCACAATTCGGTCTCTGAGCTCTTCAGGCCGTTCCTTTAACTCATGATTCTCATTTGCTTGACATGCACTGTGAGCTGTAAGGCCTTATATAAACAGGTGTGTGGCTTTCCTAATCAAGTCCAATCAGGATAATCAAACACAGTTGGACTCAAATGAAGGTGTAGAACCATATCAAGGATGATCAGAAGAAATGGACAGCACATGAGTTAAATATATGAGTGTCACAGCAAAGGGTCTGAATAATTAGGACCATGTGATATTTCAGTTTTAAATTTTTAATAAATCTGCAAAAATGTCAAATTCTGTGTTTTTCTGTCACTCGGGGTGCCGGTGGTGTACATTAATGAGCGAAAACAACTTAACTTAAATGATGCTAGCAAATCGCTGCAATATAACAAGAGGTGAAAAATTAAGGGGTCTGAATACTTCCGTACCTCCCTGTTATATATATATATCTATACCCTATATAGCTATTACCCTATATATATATATATATTATATATATATAAATTTATTTATACAATTTCTTTGTATATCATTTCCCAGAATCCTTAAAGTGTCAATTTTACTCAATAAGATATTAATCAGGTCGGATTGTGTCATTCTGTTGATCAATCAGAGGTTTAACCCCTCTGAATAAGGTCCAGTGGGTTTGGGGTGTGTGAGGTCTGGGGCGGTTTTAGGGCGAGTTGTCAGGCTGGCTGGTTAAAAACAGTAGCAGGGGAGCTGGGACGATGTGTGGCAGTGGCCCTGGCGCTGAAGTGAATATCCCAGACCCGGGAACCTGTAAATCTCTGCCCTTGCGTTTACTGCTGCACCGGGGAGGCTTCACCGCTACTCAAGCCCCTATGGAGCGATGACGGGAAGAATGACTGTTTTCATAACCCGCCTCGGCTTGTCAGTGATTAATGAACCACCCACACAACAAAAACTAAACTAATTAAACACGGCTTTTCCTGGTGTAAACACACTTTTCCTTTCAAGACTTTCATAAAAACAGCTTCAGCGGTTACAGAACAACACAGAAATTATTTTGTAATATTGCAAAATTTGTAATTATTATTTTTTGGATGTATACCATGGCAAAACCACAGTATTTTAAGTACTTTGGAGTGTTATATAAAACAGCATATGAATAAAGTAATCATTGAGCAATCTGGTAGAAATATCAGTGCAATGGTAATAATACTATCTCTGATACCATGGGAATCCTGAAGTACTTTCTGTAAAGCCATCTCTCTGTTCTCACACTTTAAATCTGTCAGGTGGTCTGCTGGAGAGACTGGAAGTATATTTTGTATACCACGCAAGGGTACATGATACCACTGTCTTTTTGTGGGAACAAGAAAATACAGTTCAATTCAAAAGACTTAAATTTATCACCGTTAAAACAGTTCCTCAACCTCGTCCATGTGAGCACTTAAAAGGCAACATCTTCATTTTTTAAAAAGATTTTAGTACATTTTGGCAATATGTTTGATGAGTAAACAGATACAGCTGTAAATGTTCAGAAGTTGGATTTTACAGGATATAAAACTGGTGGTACCTACATTTTTGAGAGACCCTTACTGTGCTTTGGACCACGAACTCTCTGCAAACAGTTGGTGGCTGAAAATGATTCACCAGACCTTCAGATGAATTAATCAGACTTACTAACCCAGTCAGCATGAAACAGAAGCTATGATGAAAAAACATAGGGTGGTACTTGATTTTATCCATTTTATCCAAGAGCAAAGTACAACATTTTGATTCAAGATTATGAATTAAAAACAAAATGAAAAAAAGTTTACACTTTATTTTAAGGTGTCTTTGCTACAGTGTACTTCTACTTATCAGTACTAAGTAATTAACAACACATACTTACTATAGGGTTAGGTTTAGGTTATGGTTTAGGTATGTATATGCACTAGATGGACATGTTTGACCGTTATGTTTGCATCTTACGTCTTTTGCAGTGCTTTGCGCATGACACAATGTTCTAAAAACACAGCGCTCAAATTAAAATAAGTTCAACTTTTAAAAAGCATGTTTGAGGCCTTACATTCTCACGTTTTTGCTTTATGTTTGCCTTACATTCACCTTGTGTGAATGTAGCCTTGGCCAGGAGGAGCTGATGTCATCAGTCGGTATCCAAATCTCCTTGAGTGTTTTGACCCTGATCCGTAACACCCTCCTGTTGGTGGGTCTGCAGTGGTGGCCAATTCACAGCCAATCTTCTCTACCTGGATTCCAGCTTGGCTCCTCTCTCCTGATCAATAACCAACAAGAGGCTCTTTCTGCTGCCTCCCCCAGCCTGCAGACTGCTATCTTGCTCTCCTTCCATGTTAGTCCAACTGTTGTGAACATTGTCCATACCGACTGGGCTGGGAATCCTCTACAGCCAACCTCGACTGGGAACAGCCATGCCTGCCACCCTTTCTCATGAAAGTCTTGCAAAAGATCTTGATATTTTGCACTCTTCCTTTCAAAGGATTGGTGGCATCCTTCTTCCCATGGAACTGTAAGTTCGATCGAGATGATCTTAGGGTTGTCTGGGCTACTTGGGGGAAATACAATCTTCTTCCAGATCTACTCTCATCTCCCATGAATAAGCTTTTTGTTGTTGTTTGTTGTTACTATAGTTGGTGGCTTTTCACCTTCTCTCACAAACTTAATCATTGACGTTGGTTTCTGGCATGTTTGCCGTTTCTTGTATCTTTCCTGCTCCAGGGTAGGCTATTAGCTAGTATTCTGAGCACCTTGTCATGGCGCCATCCGTATCTTCCTTGGGTAAGTGCTGTTCCACACCCTGACAATATGTGTGCCATGGTGCCCTGCTTTCCACAAAGCTTGCATAGTGGGCCCTCCCTCAGACCCCACTTTTGCAAATTTGTTGGGGACGGTAGTAGGTCTGGGCGATAAAACGGTATCGATATTTATCGACGGTACACCTTCTTCGATAACGATATAAAAAATGTTCGATATAGCACACGATATAGGCACGTGCGATGAGTGACGCAGACAGCACACACAAAAACAAACATGAGTGCTGTGCCTGCCTGTGATGAGGAGATTGTGAATAAAAAAAAATAATATTAGTCGAATTTAAAATAAACATTTGCATTTGAATGTTAGGAGTGGGTCAGGGAGCGTCATCAGTGGTGCACAAGATGCGGTGATAATGATGTGATGTTGTTGCATTTTAATGTTTTGTTAGTCTTGCCCACAAGACCCGCAGCTGCTGAGTTATTCATTCAAAATATTAGAGAAAAATAGAAGCTCAATGCGTAGAAGATCTTGATAAAGGTTAAAACCGAAACCAAACCATTCACACAAAACACATATTTCACGCATTTTCTAGACGGACAAATAGGACTGCTGCACTCGCGTCACACAAGATGTAGCCATGCAAAGTTAAAACAATTTAAACTTTTAGAAAACAGCCCACCCCTCTGCGAACCTAATGCATGGAGGGAGGTTTATTCCTTTTCAAGGTCTCTCGTTCTTTAAATGCATCGGCAGGATGGCCGATTTGGACGCTTTAAGCAATGCATGAATACATGATACTGTTTTGTTCATAACTGTTTATGCAATTTACAAAATTATATTCGATTTATATGAGTTAATTTAGACGTAATGCAAGTTTTTTTATAGACAGTTATTTCCATGCCGTTTGATCATTTGTGCTGCATTATTTTGATCATTGCACCCTCCTGTGGCCTTGGGAAACAAGCCAAAAGTTTCCTTAAAACTCTAATTGTCACCCGTCCCTCTGGGGGACGCTAATTACTTCCTATATTACGAATTAAATTCTAATTAATCCATGACACCACTAGATATCCGTTGGAAAGGTCTAAACACCATAAATATTTTTTTACAAAAACTTGGCTAAAAATCTCTATGAGCAAAAAGTAAATACGATTAATTTATGACCAAACGAGTGACTCAAAAATCCATCATAACAGGGAGTTGACCTTTGTCAACAAAAGTCTTATTTGTGGCCTTTTCTCTAGCACACTGTTAGCAATCATCAGAAATTCTAACAAATTGCAAAACTTTTAAATCTCAAAATTCATACATTGTGAAACCCCACTTTAAAATCAAAAAATTAGCATTACCAGAAAATGGTGTACATCAATTCCATGTTACAAAAAATGTTTTGTTCATGAACCTTAAAAAAATTACGTCGAATGTTCTCAAATAATGGGAGTGAGACACGTTATAAGGGTTAAAACCTATTTAATCTGCATATAAAACATTAGAAATTAGATATTTGTTTAATTTTTATTGTGTTTGACTGTTAAAACTAAAAATATTATTTTTTTGTCTCAATAAATTGGGTTAATTTAAAAATACAGTGGTTAAATTAAAAAAAAAAATTCTATTGCTCTTTTTAAAAAAAGTTATAAAAAATGTGAATAATTATCGTTACCGAACGATATGAAACATTATATCGTTGATCATTTTTTTTGCTATATCACCCAGCCCGTCACGGTAGTGTGTCATACACTGGCAGGAAAGAAATGCAGAAAGGTTCAAGCCTCCATAGATCTGCCCATGTGATTTTCCTTTTTGGAAGATCCCATTTGGTCCAGACTCCCTGTGATGCCAGCTCCACAGCTCTTCCAGAAATACTCCCTCCTGTTATCTTTTAGCTGAAAATTACTTAAATGCTGACAAATATACCTGCAAAACATACAACTGTAATAAAAAAGGGCTCTGTTTTTTGTAATAAAAACTGTAACTGTAATAAAAAACTGCGACATCTCACAAATCACAATTCTGAGAAAAAAGTCAGAATTGTGAAATATACAGTATGTGTCACAGTTACCTTTTTTATTTATTTTTTCTTGGCGGCAAAAAACAAAAACAATTGTGAGATGCAAACTTAAAATTCAGAGAAAAAAGTCAGAATTGCGAGAATAAATGTCAGAATTCTGTTTATATCTTGCAATTCCTGTTTCTCAGAATTGCAAGAAACAAAATCCGAATTGTGAGATTTGAACTCCATGGTGGAAACAAGCTTCCATATTAATTACTAAGTGTCAGTATGAAGTCCAAGACCACTATTGTATCAATAGTACAGAAAAACGAATAACAGGCAGAGAATTAACATAAAAAACAGCATTCTCTATGTATTTTCTGATTATTCTGATGATATCAAATATTTTGCAAGTAACGTATAAATTGCAAAAATCTCCTTGAAAATAATTTATGTAGTGCACCTTTAAATAATTAGTTGTTAATTAGCACAAAAAATACAGCATTTCTGTGTTTGGCATGGTATTGTCCTGTGTACCATTGTAACATGTATTTCCACAATTTCGACACAGCGACCGCTCTCCCTCGCGGTCGCCAGTCGTCTCTTTCTAGTCACCTGGAAATGCTCTCCTGATCCACTGTTTGCTAGAGCAGCAGGAATGACCATTATCCACCACGGATCACAAAGAAAGGCCTACAAACTCCGGATACCGAGTTAGAGTGAGAAAAAGGGAAAGAGGAGAAAGAAAGGGAGCGTCACACTTCTCTGACATGCATTCACCCGATGGGTCGTTTCATCCCTGAAAAACAAAAACACCACTGAAGAAAAGCAAAACTGGAAACCTGCAGGAAGGAAAAAAGAAATCCAACAGGGGGGATAGAGCAGCAATTTAACCTCACTCACACATACACACAAAAACAGATGTACACACACACACACACATACTTGATAGATATCGCCTGAAAGCCATCATAAACTCAAGCTCTCTCTCCCCCTCTCGCTCTGAACTGTGTGATAAATGTTTAATTAGGAGACTAATTGTGTGTATAATTAACAGTCATCAATCTCATAACATCAGAGAGTAATCATCAGCTTATGCTATCTGATGTGTACACACACACACACACATGCACGCACGCACGCAAGCATCCTTGCCTGTGATCTCACACCAAAATATGCCATACATATTTAAAAATATCCATTAACACTCTATTATTCCACTTTATAAGGAATAAAGCATGCATAAATAATATATTTTTATATTTGTGAAAAAAAACACAAGTGGTAGTTGCCATGTAAGTCTTGTTGCCACTATGCTAAGGTGTTGGTTGCTCGGGCATTGCAATGCAGTTGCCATGCTGCCTGAATGTATTTGTGCATTACTATGTAGTTGCTATGGTATCCCAGGGGTTGCTAGGTGGTTGCCATGGGTGACCTTGGTGGTTACCCATGGCTCAGGACCCTACTTCATGCAAATCTACAGGTAGTTTTTTTCATTGTCCACGAAGCAATAAAAAAGTAAGTCTGATCGCTTAGAAAACCCTTAGCAAACACCACTAATAATGAATTATAATTATAAGACTTTTTCTTTCCCTCTGAGCAAAACTGACTGTTCACTGGATTTACCATAAGGTCAAGCTTTTCTCTACTAGAGAAAACATTATAAAATGACATGTACTTGTAATACAAGATTAGCATCAAGATATATCACCATATGCTGTGGGTTTAGAAAAAGCATAACTGCCTTTAACATAAATGTTTTAAATAAACTTTTTAATAGCTTTGTCACAGGTACGGTGGGAAAGAGTGTAATATTCTAAGCATTCGAGATGTTTTCTAACTGTAAGTGCTATATTTTGCAATGTGAGGATCACACAGGGACTACATTTTGCATGTAAATCTCACTAAAGATGTCAACGATTTACACATTTTATACTGTCAAATATGACAGGAGAGTGACATCCTTAAATTATACCCTAGAAACGATCACAGCACACAAGCGTGTCTGTGGATGGTGAAAGTAAAAAAAAATCTACTAATAGCCTAAGGGTGGATACAGATTATGAGAAGTCAGATTATGTCAAAGTCCCTTTAAGGCAAGTCATTTCACTCTGCAGCCATCTTTGAAACGCCTCTCGGGCATGCAAATCTCTTTGAACAGGGAAACATCAAATTCTCCAAAACTGTTCGCCAAGCTTACGATTAAATTTCATATTTAAAATCACCAATGAAATCTGACAACAACTGTCTCATAAATGTTGTTTCTTATGCGCCAATAGTGTTAAAGAAGCTTATTTTTCAAGCTAGACCAGCCAATGCGCATGCGCAGTTCTAAGGGTGTGTCTCAGAACGCTGACTGTTTCTAAAGCAACCAGGACTTCTAACTGCAGCTGCAGTGACGCGCTGACTTTACCCATTACCAATAGGCTCTTTTACTCAGAAGGCGGGGCTTCCTTCGATAGAACGGCCGAATTGAGCGTTGCATTTTTCCTCATTCAAAACTATACGAGTGACACGTCTTGGGTATTCTATAGTCTTTGGATAATGTCAATGTCAGAACACAGGCATGGATATATGGGTGTGCACTGAACTGCTTTAATGCAGCCATATCTGTTTAGTCCATTATAAAAGTCTCTACACACACACAAACATTCACACACATGGTCAAAGACATACATGGCTTTACTATGATACCAGATACTCCTGAATTTCAGATAGGATCCTTCTGAATTTCCCCTCAGGGATCTATAAAACACCTTTATCTGTGTATCTGTGAGTGATATGTGGCCACTGTGGGTCATGTAATGTATACATATTTGTAGAAAAGACTACTTGTCAACAAAGCAAATATGTTCAAAGAAATTTTGTGGATGCAAACGTACAAAATTAGATACACAAAGAAATTGTGGATGTGAGGAAAAACACAGAATGTGACTTCATTTTTTACTTTCTGTTCAACCATGTTAATGTGACATTTCCTTACTTTAAAATACTAATTTGATTTTTCCGATCTATCTACCTTTAAAATTTATTTATGGCTCAAACGGATATATTTTTAAAAAAATTGTCTTTATTAGTAGGCAACATTTAATTTCATTCTACAGTCTTAAAAATAAAGGTGCTCCCGCTTGCCTAGAAGAACATTTTGGTATCAAACGGTTCAATAAAGACCTTTAGCATCTGCCGACTTTCTGTTTCTCTAAAGCTTCTTTGTGGTGAAAGAAGGTCTTCAGATTATAAAAAGGTAAGAAAGAGATGGTTCTTTAAAGAACCTTTGACTGAATGGTTCTTTGTGGTCCCAAAAATGGTTCTTCTATGACATTGTTGTGAAGAACCTTTTAAGCACCTTTATTTTTAAGAGTGTATAGTATTTATGCAAATTACACTTGGCCTGTCAGAACAGTAGTTTAATTCTGGGGAAAATCTTGACATTTAGAGAAAATATCTTGACAAAAATGTGTTCTTGACCCTATCAAAAAAATGGTACGGGGTGTGGGGACAATGATTTTGCATTAAGTTATTTTAGCATTTTACTTGACATTCAACTGTCTATTATTTATCTAAGAACAATTAAAATAAAAAATGGGGGTGTTAATATTTTTTTCAATTATACATACGATTATTTTAAGCACACAGACAAAACAATATACCATAATACCTTATATAGATATATATATATATATATAGTATATATATATTATATATACTGTATATATATAATTTTTTTTTCATAGAAAATGTGATGAAAGGGATATCACATGGCTTAACTCTCTGTTTCTCATCAGATTATTGTCCTGACAATACATGCCAACATCAAGTCTGCAATCAAAATTCAGATGTCAATATGAACCAACATTTATCATCAAGACCGGTTTATCTGCAGTGCAATTTTTTTATAGCTCTCTGATTATGCTATATGCCAACAATTGACAGTTTTTTAATAGACAAATACATAAAACACCAGTAAGTCTTGAACACTACAAAAAGAAGGACTCTTTTCATATTTTCATAATATTTTTATCAGGGAAGATTTTTTCTTCTTTTTATTTTAAAATCACATATGAGCCTGTAAGAGTGACAAAACGATATTCTTTCAAAGCCATTAAGATTAACTTCACTGAACACAATGCAGTATTTAGACTTATTTTCGGACTGCATCAGAATCTACCTGCCAAAACAGTGCAGACTTCACGTGGAACCGGTTTGAAAACATACTTCCACTTTGTGGAAAGATCAAATGATATTTGCAAGGTGTTTATGTGGATCATGTAAACAACTACACTTTGTGATATTTCAGCAGCGCAGCTTCCTTCTCATTCTCCTCTCTCTCAGGCTCCCTCACTGCCTCTGTCAGATTGACATATTGGGTTAATAAGTGCCTCTCCCTAGCCTGCGCAAACTAATTAAATATTAATCCTGAAGTGGAGGTCAGAGAAAACTAACAAACAGCCGCTTGGATGCACACACACTCGAAATGCACCACACCACACACACACACACAAACACAGGCATTATTAGAAGTGTCTAATTAATTTTTCTGCTCATATTGTGGAACTTGGCTGGGCTTTAAAAATGCTCTGGCATGTTCATGAACACATACACAGATAATCTCTCATATAGACACACACACAAATACTCATGAGATCATACTAAAGGATGTTCAAAACAATCACCCTAACAAAGACAACCATTACAGTATGTGATCATAAAAGGCGTACATAATGCTGACAAGGGTATACCGAGTCAATTACCATATAAACGGTCATTAATTTAAGAGATTTTCAACAGAAATGACTGATTTTACAATAATGAAGGTTAAAAAAATCTCTCCTACAATACTAAAAAATGACTTTCCCCCCCCCCCCCCCACTTAAAGAATATCATTCAGTCATAATATATCCTCTCGTTCATCATAATTAGAATAATTTAAGAAATCGATGTGGGACATTGAAGACTGGAGTAATGGCTGCTGAAAATTCAGCTTTGACCTCCTGAGACCCTGCATCCTCATATGAGGACATTATATTTTAGTGAATTTCTCTGAGACTATACATGCCACAGTTTGAACACAGTCACCTGTACAGAGCACATTCAGGGCTTTTCAGAGATACTAAATGTTTGGATGTTTCACCATGACCACTCCCTCTCCTTGGTCTCCAAAAATGTCTGATATTAATTTAGTGACACTCTTATGGAAATATGATAATATTTTGAAATTATCATTTAAATCTGACTAATTTTCTAATTGTTTGTCATAAATCAACATCTCAGGAAAATTTTATGGGGTTTCAAATCAAAATATGAATTTCTGTTACGAAACGTGACGTTGATTTCATACATGTCCTTATATGAAGACACCGGGACTAAAAGCATGTTTATTATGCATTTTGGGAGACACAGCAAATGAATAGGGAAAGAAAATATATTTCAATTCTATGAAATATTATATCTATTCTTATGAACTCCTTGTCATTAGTACTCCGCTTATTACACTTTTTCAGTACCTGTTGACCAAAGAAATCACTTTAACCCTCTGATGCATCGTGGTCACTACAGTGGACAGCTATTTGGAAGCTATTTTGAACCATTTAAGATGTAGCATCATGTTCCAACCACCAACTGGCGAACCCCCAAAATGTTGTCTAGGATTCCATTTAATTGTTGTCTTTTATCTATTTTTTTGTTTTGAGATATAGCATAATATATTCAAAATGGCGGCAGGAAAAAGAGATGCACCATGGACCTCGGGAATAAGTGTTAAATACTTATTCTCAGAAAACCAGACGGGAACAAAAAATATTTTTCAGTTAAATAGGATGTCAGAAATAGATTCATCCAAATTTTAACAATATTTTTCTTGTAAATATTTTGCTGTGACAGAAAATATACCTGTCCACTACAGTAAACGTCATGCACCAAAGGGTATAATTCTACCTATGGGCTTATATATAGGTTCTGCCTTAGTTTGTGTTTTATTAAAATTATGATATAATTTACACTTGGTTTTATTGAACATAAATATTAAATAGTCTTCAGATTTTATAATTTATTTCAATGCTTACAGTCTATATTTATTTATTGGGTAATATAAAAGTGTACACTCTAAAAAATGCTGGGTTAAAAACAAACCAACCTGGGTTGCCCTTTTTAACCAGCGCGGGTTATATTAACCAGGCATTTTTAGGTGTAGGCCATGATACATGTTTTACTGCATGAGTGAAGTATTATAGTGTGCATGATTGGTTGAGTGTGGGGTGGGAGGGCGTGTGTGTTGTGGTGTGGTTTGTATTGTGCTCACTGTGGCTGCGATTGCCCACCATCCCCCCCCCCCCCCCACACACACACACACACCCCTGGCAATAGGGACACACACTCTACGTGTGTAACTTACATTCTGGGACGTCATGACATAGCTTGTGTTAGTGAATGTAGTATGGTATTCATACCTTTAGTAGTAAATATTTTAAAAGAAGTGTTTTTTAAGACCACCCTGACGTTCTATGATTTATTGTATATGTTGCTTATGTACTCCCTAAAAAGAATAGATTAACAAAAAAATATACTTCGTTATTTAATAATTCATGCATCAGAGGGTTAATATGAAATTGATTAGTTTATAGATAAATTATGTATATGGAGGAAAAAACTGGTTATGGCCCTTTTACACACATTGGCCTGAAGAAAAAGGAGAATCCAATCAGTCTTTTTTTGGGTTTGTTTTTTTTTTTTTTTTTTTTTTTATGGTATAACTAGTTGAGAATGATCTTATACCAAAGTTTGGTTAAAACAAAAAGTCTGAAAACTAAACAAATGTCTGGTGATTTTTTTAAAATAATTAGTTTTGGTCTGCATGTTCATCAGTCTTTTAGTTTGTTATTTTTTTGTTAATTTTTTTTTTTGTTTTTAAAAGAAATGCGTCCGATGTCTGTACAAGGCCGCAGCCATTAACTCAGAAATATAAATTAATTTTAAAGAAAGAAAATAATTAAAATTACAACTGTGTTTATGCTCTAAAAACGAATGGAATGAAAAAAAAAACTAAGTTTTTCCTAAAATGTTTTGCCCGGTCTTAAGAGGTTAATAATTTTTAGAATAGATTACACTTTATAATATATTCATAAATAAACTGTTATTTTAAATTTTAATAATATTCATAATATTATAGTTTTACTGTATTTTAGAACCTAACAAATGCACTTGGTGAGCTAAGTGATTATTATGATCCCTGTTAAAGTGAGCAATTCTCATTTTACTACCTATGAAGGTCTTCCATGTCAATGAGGGTCAGACTCAAGCAATTAAAACAAGTGAATGAGTAACTAAGGTGGAGGAAAAGAAGAGGGTGTTGGAGGTTCAAACATCGGAAGCGTCATTCCCAGCGGACTAAGAATTATGGCATAATGATAAGTTTCTCCTCTCCCCACCATCCGACTGGATTTATAGCTTCAGTTCTTCATGTCTTCATGGAGTCCTCTGCTCACACTTACTGTATATCATGAGCTGGGTGTTGGAGATTTTTCTCATATGGTATTATAATGATCTGTTTAACAGGATCTATTACGACGGCAGTACAAAGGGGAATCGTTTTTTACAACCTGCATCTGTTGTTTGTGTGTGTGTGTGTGGTGGTGATGTGTGAGAGAGAGAGCAACAACTACTGGATCATTTGCTGAAGTCTGGATTAGATGTTGTGAAAAATGAATTAGCATTTAATGCCTGCTTTTAAATCACAACTTACCCGCCATTCACACTACTGGACATTTCCTGTCAGTATACTACTAAATAAGAAACTGAAGATTATTTTAGGACCAAACAAACAGCTTTATTTCACGGTCAAAGCAAGGGAAACATGAAACAATTCAGCACAGATGCTTTTTGAACACCTTTCTGCAGATGATAAATTTTACAGCCTAATGTCAGGAGAACATTTGCTGTTTTTTTAGTAAATAAACAGATTTAAAGCAACCGTTCTCTAAAAATTTAAATTATGCCATCATTCTTTCACTTAAGTTCTTCAAACTGTTTTCTTTTTCTGTAGGGAATGTCAAAGAAGACATTTGAGAAATGTAGCAGTGTTTTTGCCCATTACATGTCAATGGTAACCAATGGTTCACTCATGGGAAGAGATTGGAATGAGCATCCATCAGTTGCTCACCAATGAATCCTCTGCAGTGAACGGGTGCCATCGGTATGAGAGTTCAATCGACTGAAAAACATTGGTGAGCAAGTGATTTAAAGGAGACATATTATGCCCCTTTTTACAATATGTAATATAAGTCTCTGGTGTCCCCAGAATGTCTCTGTGAAGTTTCAGCTCAAAATACCCCACAGATCTTTTATTATATCATTTTCAAAATACCTATTTTAAGTGGAAGCAGAAACATGCTGTTTTTCGTGCCTGTCTCTTTAAATGCAAATGAGCTGCTTCTCCAAATTCTTTCAGATGAAGTAACAAACTCAACTACATCTTGGATGGCCTGAGGGTGAGTAATATTCAGCAAATTTTCATTTCTGAGTGAAATATTCATTGAAGTCTCACAAACCTAAAGTTCATGTGTTTTGTGAATCATTATAACATGCCCCTTCATAATTTGTTCATGATTCATGAACATCATGGCTCTTGCCATGCTTGTTGTTGCATTCAGATAACTAATGCCACCTCATGACATGCTATCAGTTTTCCTGACTATCACCAACAGTAGGTGCATTTTAAATTATGGTTTTTGTGATATAACTTAGCTTAATTAATCTCAAAAGAACCAATGAAGAGATTTCCTTGCTGAACTTGAGATGCTTGAAAAAAAAAAAAAAAAGTTCACCTGAAAATGTGACCTGAAAAGTACTAATCTGTGAATGCGTTTAGCTTCCATCTCCCTCATGCATTCTCGCTCCGTCTTTCACACACTCTCTTCTAGCACTTGATAAGGCTCATGGGAACCTTTTCTTTTCAATCAAGAAAGAGCAACTATTTGTATAACCTATGAACTCTGACAGAGAGCTGGACCCTGGACTCTTAACAAGATTATCAGAGTTGTGCGGCTGTGAGATTGTGCTGTACATTACAAAGACAAAGATAATCAGCCTTTCAGCAGAAAATAAAGACTCATACTTTATCTTTTCTCAGTGTATCACTCTCTTAGTCTATATAAATGTTTAATGTCTGGCAAATGAGCTACTGAAGAGAAGACAACCATCTTTTCAGAGATAACGGTAACTGATGTTACCCTGTTGAAGTAATCTAAGAATATGAGTAGGTGGATAGAAAAAGGTTCAAGTACTCAAAAAAAAAAAAAAAAAAAAACAAAAAAAAAAACACACATATACACTTAACATCTGCACATTGTAACCCACCAAGCGTAACCAAAATCTACTGTTAGTTAAGATTGTAAAGAAAAATAGGCAATGAGGTTGTTGTCGTCTGGAACCCACGTGCATAATTAAATCATGCAGAAGTGCATGTAGAAAATATGGCTTTCTTCGAGAAGACAAGCTAACTCCAACAGTGAGCATGTCAGATAAATTTTCAAACTGCTGCGGTTGAAAAAAAAAAACACCCTCTCAAATAATTAAAACCAATTCATGTCAATTAGTTCCACATGGAATGCAAATTAAAAGAGCATAATTAATCAGAACTCTTCGTTAAAGGGGGGGAGGAGTAATTAGCAGGGTTTAATTCCGTCATTTTAATTGCATTTTTCTAATTGAAATTTCGTACACTGGTCTCATGTTCTGAGATGGCATCATCTCAGCGAGGTGGAGGATTGCGTTCGCAGCATGTGTTATTGTGTCTTTAGGTGAGGTATTCATTTGGACCTGTGATGCGTATGATTTCTTAATGTATATTACAATCAAGTCAATGTGACATTAGGTGGAACATCTACTCAGAAGCCTTTCTCAGTTTTTCAGTTTCCAGATTTGTGGTGTAAAACATAAAAGCTGTAGGACACCCTGATGATAATGATATGTGTGAGCTGTGAGAATTACAAACATCCTGACATCCTCCACTTGATCTGACCTTGGATACTAAATAGTACAGCATTGGTATCAGATTGTAATACTGGAGTACTTTTTGATTAACATAAAATATGGCACTCCAAGGTACTATTATCTTTAACTAAAACCATTAGATTAAATAAAAAATTTAATTAAAACTATATTTGTACGTGTTAAGGACTAGGAAAGCTTCAGGCCTAGACAGTGTTTCACCAGCCTGTCTAAATGTCTGTGCTGACCAACTGCTCCCCATCTTTACACATGCAGATCTTCAACAGATCTCTGGAGCAGTATTAAGCTCACTGCTGCTTCAAACACTCCACTATCATTCCGGTCCCCAAAAAAAAACAAAATCACTGGACTTATCAACTACAGACCTGTCACTCTCATGTCTGTGGTCATGAAGTCATTTGAAAGACTGGTGCTGGCCCACCTGAAGGACATCACTGGACCCTTGCTGGATCCTCTCCAGTTTGCCTACAGAGCAAACAGGTCTGTGTATGATGCGGTCAACATGGGACTGCATTACATCCTGCAACACCTCAACGTTGTTTTCTCAGCTGTTTTCATTCACTTGAGACATAACTGACTGCGTTTACCTGAATGATTGTCGATATGGGTATTTTGTCAATTTTATGTGTATGTTCAGAGGATTCAGAAGAGGGTTCAGTTCGGAGTTCGCACGCTTCATGTGTGTGCGCGTAGAGAACAGAACAGCACACAAGTAACTAATCGAGTTCCCTTTCGCCTTTTCTCACTGGAATTCGCTTGCTTGTGTAAATACGAAAAAATGATAAACTTATACTCTATTATGTTATCTATTATGGCTCAATTTTGCAATTAATCTGCGGATCACATGCGTACCGAAACTGTGGTGCTTGGTCTGTACGGATCACGGATCAACTACGATCCGTTTAACCACTAATATATATGAATATTTGGCGTTGCGTCTGAGGGGGGCTCCGAGCGCAGAAAATAGCCAAACCAGATGAACGCCCCATACCCTAATATGGGATGACAATATTTTAATAGTGAGGAGTTGGGATGGGGGAGGGATGCTCAGGAAAAACTGTCGTGGGGACAGAGGTAAGTTGGCTGTAACACCCACACACACGTATTGGAGGCTAGTTAAGCTGACTTACGGAACGATTTCCACCTGTTGCCGAGATTTAGTGGACTATCTGATAGTGCTCCTCCCGAAGCTTGAATAAAACATCATATGCGGGAGGAGGTTGTTAAGACAGAGGTTGAGGAGCTGCGTTCTGGTGCAGTTATAACTACCTGGAGCTGAACACGCTCAAAACAATGGAGATGATTGTGGACTTCAGGAGAAACCGGTTGTTGCTAGAAGGGATACAGGTCAGACCGGAAACGAATAATGAAATTAATTTTCTACCTATTCGATTGTGTTTTATAAACGTCTACACCTACCCCAACCCCAAACCTACCCCTTACAATAATGAAAAAAATTGTAATTATTGTTGTACAGTGTGACAAAAATGACGCTCTATTGATGTGCGCATGCCCAGTAGCCACAGCTATACCATTACATCTAGGCCTTTACCGGAAGAAACCCCTGCTCTCCCCCATCGACTATTCGGAGACACTGGAACGTAGCCATGTTGCTGCTATAGAGTCAGTTCCTGCGGCGCACCATCTCACGGGACGTGGCACAAACCAATTGTAAAAAACAAAAAAAAAAAAAAACTGGAAATAAAATTAAAGACTAAAGCTGGAAATAAAATAAAAAGAACTTAAAATAGAAGTTAACATAAATTAGTAAAAGGTATATAAATTACAAAAGCACATAATTAAAGTGCAAAACTGAAAGCATAAAATAAACTAGCCCAATTTGCAGAAATCTATTATTAAAAACTATAAAGTAAAAATAATTCTACAAATGCGCTGCCTTCCGAAGCATACCATTATATCTTTTGTCCAAAAAAAAACAATTCCCATGGTACTGTGTAAGAGAAGGACAGATCGGTCAGGTACCACTATCGTCAATAGATGATTGCAATTAGCATACAGTGTGGAGTTGGCGGTATGGTTCCGTTCTGGGCAAGGACTGCCTGCGCATCCATGCAGCCTAGCATTGATAAAAGCAGCAAATAACCCACCAAAAATGAGGATATCCCCCAACGAGGGTAAAATGAGTAGCAAATGCAATAGCCTTAAGCAGTGGCCCTTACCAGTATGAGCAATGACCAATCAGAATAGATTCCAAAACCCGCATAACCTGTACAATCTGTGGCCTGTACAGCTTGACTATGAATGTTGCCAATACCTTAAAAGGCTTAAGCAACATTTTCTCTATAAAACCAGATGATCTACGAAAGACCATGCATTTCAATTTCAATGCATGAAATTATTGTTTTCTTAGACCCCTCGTTAAGCACAGCATATTGCAACGACAGCGTGTTGCCAGTGACAACAGATAAGTACCACACATTCGCATAAACTAGCACAAGCCTTTAACTGAAAACAACTAAATAAGCCTAAACAACACGGATAGCCTTAGCAACATGCATGTTGCAGATAACCTGAGAGCTTTAAATGAAACTTAGCTTGTGAAGACGTTCGAGAGAGTTAAACATAGCAGCTGTGAAGTGGATGCTTGATCTCTTGATATCCTTCTTGAGGATGAAGTTCCCATCTGAACTTGTTCTTGAGTCAGTCACATAACTTGTGGAGTCCATGACAATAATGTAGAGATGCATTTAGTAATGCTAACTCAGTCACTTCCGAATCAATCGGAGGTGAGACCATTGGGGAAATGAATTCCACTTCTCTAAATTCTCGATTCCTAGTGAAGATGGTGTTTTGCCTGCTGAATTCGCCATTTAATTAGCGAAAACTGCTGATTATACTGAGGGACCTTATATATGAATGATTAGATAGGTGTCGTATCCAATAGGTAGATGGGGATCAGCTGAGGGTCAGCTGATGCGAGCTTGAATAACGTGACCTGCCAGAACTAATGCTACGCTTGATTTTAATGTTAAATTGAATTCCATGATAATGCTAATTACTCCAATGTACTTTAAAGAATACAGTGGTAATACCATGGTACATTTCCAAACCACTGTATTTTCATGGTACCTTTTCCTAAATAGGTTTTAGCACACATTTACCAAAAAAAAAAAAAAATATGGTTTTCTGGTACCATGGTACTATCATGCTATTTTGAGAATGTACCATGGTAGTATTCTTGGAAATACCATGCCACAAGAATTTTATTACACATTTCATTAAACTTTAAATTATTACCATCTGTGCTTATATGTAAGGGTGATAAACCATGGTAATTTGGTGTATATTATGGTATTTACATTTATACACCATGTTATTTTTTTGGTACACCAAGATATTTCCAAGAATACAAAAGGAACAAACATGTCCAAAACATTGTACTTTTTTGGTACTATTTGTAAGTGTACCATACTAATATAGAAAGTGTTATTTGTGAATGTACCAGTCCAGGACAAAGATCAAGGACAAAGGACAAATCCAGATGTTAGATCTTCATGTACACCCATACAGACAATTGTCTTGGCAACCGGATATTTTCATGACTTTTTGACTCCTCACCCTGTGATGCCATTGAAAGGTCAAAGGGTCAAATCTCTGGACGGAAGCGATCCGGGTGGGAATGAAGACTGTAGCCCCCCCCAAGGAGCCCCCCCCCCCCCCCCCCCCCCCCCCCCCCCCGCCCCCCCCCCCCCCCCCCCCCCCCCCCCCCCCCCCCCCCCCACACACACCCCCCCCCCCCCCACACCCTTCAACCGTGCACACAAACACACAACCGCAAAGACCTGAAACTGTAACTCCCTCTGCTTGAAACACTAATTGTTTTTGGACAGGGTAACATGAGCGAAGGATGAACCTGTGAGAGGGATTAGTCGGAAGAGGAAAAGAGGAGGACGGGACCACAGGGCCAGAGACGTCTAATAAATTATACCTCCACTGGATAATACATTTTCACCCATGCGGAAGAGTGATAGAGAGCAAAAAGCAGAAAGATACTTCAGGTGGTCCTCTGAGAACTTAAAGCCTCTTTGTCATGCATGAAACTAAGAAAAAAAAATACATCAAATAAACACATGCACAGGAAGTTTCCTTCAACCCAAAACAGCCTTGACCATTAACATTAAACAACAAACTATGGTTAACATGAACTAACAATGAATAATATTTCTACAACATTTAATAATGGCAGTAGGTTATACATTACGATGATTAACATTTACTATTCAGTTACTAATCAACATTTTAAATCTGACGGTCTGCACAGCTTGAACAGGCTTGAACAGGCTTGAACAGGCTTGACTCACCGACAGCGGGTTGCAACATCATACCCGACGAGACTAGTTCTGGGCTACTTATAGGCAACCGAGGCACATGACAAGCACTAACCAATGGAAAACAAGACACATGACTAAAGCAACCAATGAGAACATAACACGACATGGATCCCTGACTAGACATAACCAATGTGAATTAGCCATTTACATTTAATTAAGTCAGTCAGTCAGTCACCTTTATTTATATAGCGCTTCAAACAATACTGATTGTGTCAAAGCAACTGAACAGCAAAACAGTGTGTCAATAATGCAAAATAACAAAATCTTAAACACTAATTTTTCAGTTAAAGACACTTCATCATTGAATTCAGTGATGTCAAAATCCAGCTCATTTTAAATAGTATCTTTGCAATCATGTCCGTACGCTGGAAATGAAGTGTCTCACTAACCCGCCAGGCGACAGCGCAGGGACCAAAACTCCATATAAAGTCCAATTATTGTACCCATTGTAATATCCGGTGGCTATGACACTACCCAAGCAAGGGAACTGACAACAGCAGAAACAATTACAAATAAAGATGAAACACCTAAGCATGAAACACACCACCCAGACATTCCAAAATGGTCATAATAAGAAACATTAGTGGGAATGTTCATAGACTTAAAAGAGCATTTGACCCTATCACTCTTGAACATTTTTCTTATATAAACTAGTGTATGTATTAGGGGGTGGTTAGACTGGTTGATGTATTTAAGCAGTGGCACATTTTGTAGAAATGGGTGAACTAATTTTATAGTGATGACATAACTTGGTGGTGTCCCGCAGGATCGTCTAGCCAAAGTGTTTAAATTATAGCAATGAAGGGCAGACTATCCATATCATGTTATTTTATGGAATGATGACACGAATCTTTGCTGTTCTGGGACTATTTACGCACTTTTGAGTGATTACCACAACAAATTCAATAAATTAAACGTTGGGGGGGTGGGTGGGGGTTTTTTGATCTAAACAAAATTGTCATTAAATATAGCAACATTACGTTATTTAGAAAACATAAAATAAACTCTAAAGTAGAATTGAAAATTGACAACATAAGTATAGAAAGAGTATATGAAAATAAGTTTCTTGGTGTGATTTTAGACCACAAAATCTGCTAGAAACCACAAATAAAACCCGTCAAAGGAAAATTGACAACGACCATAGCAATACTGTATAACTCAAGACATATTTTGGATAACAAACCAATGCATGTTTTGTATAATACACTTATATTACCATATTTGAGTTACTGTGTGGAAATCTGGGGAAACTCTTACAAAACTAACTTACAGTCCATACGCATATTACAAAAGAGAGCAATTAGAATCATCAATAACGTTTGACATTTGGAACAGACAAATTCTTTATTTTTAAAGTCACATATATTGAAGTTCATCGATTTGGTTAAATTTAAGATGGCACAAGTTATGTTCAAAGCAAGAAATAATTCTGGGAAATTTACAAAAACATTTTTTATGAAAAGGCAGGGTGAGAGATAATTTCAGAGAAGAATTAAACTTAAAAAGCTTAAAATAAGAACAGCTCTAAAAAGCATGTGAGTTTCTATTTGTGGGGTGAGGTTGTGGAATGGTTTGGAGCAGGTGTTAAAACATTGCACAAATAATAAACAGTTAAACAAGTTGTATTAAAATACCCTATTAAAAGGATATGTGGATGAATAGAGGTGATTGTGAATGTGGGTTACAATGCTGGTTGCATTGGGATGTGTGATTATAGAGTGACATTGTTTTTTGAGTAAAATGTAAACATTTTGTTGGTGTTTAAATGCATATTTGTTATCTTATAAGGAATATAAAATATAATGATACAGATGTAACAGATTCAAGATATACGGAATTGTATAAGGGGTGGGAAAAATAACAAGCTTTTGCTTCATCCTGCTCCGTTTCGGACTTGTTTTAATTATTGTTTGCAGCACTTTGTAGATATGGTTTTTCCTTTGCTATGTTGCAAAATATTTACTGTGTTTGTATATTTTGTCTTATTTCTTTTTCAAAATGAAATACATTTGAAATGATATTATATATTCTTATATATCTAATATCTCTATATTACATAGATATAGATGATATTATATATAGGAACAATAAAAATGACTAAAGGACATGACAATGAACCTTCTTTTAAAAGTTATCAAACAGTTTCAGACATTGTCCATTCATTTCATCCCCAACCCATATGAATGTCATTGTAGAACACAAAGCTTAGACCAGCAGAACTTCTCAAATATCTATTTGTGTTTCCACTAAAGAGTAAGTCTGTGTTTGGGTTTAGTACGTGGACGATAGAACTTTAAATTTTTTGGGTGAACTATCCTTTTAACTAGGGTTCTAGTTGGACACTCTTTCGACAAGGTAAATGAGCTTAATTGAATGCTTTACACCATTAAAACGGCCCCAGCAGAGAGGACGCCAACCTGTGTGAGTGTGTTCCTACTGTAATGGCTTTTCAGTGTGTATATGAATGCAAACGACCCTCTTTTAAAAGCTCCCCCTCCCCACAAAACATCCATTAAGACATTTCATTTCACAGCCACAAAATGAGAGGGACTCCAATAAGTAACATATTAGACCACTTTAGCTGTATGGTCAACCCTGTTATGATGCAGAGAGTGGATTTCTTTGGATGTACGCACAGGTTAAAGAATCATTTATATGCATAAAAACCTCAACCTCTGCCACTAAATAACGCTCTGGTTTAATTAGATTTGAAGGTCACCATGTGCTGATTGGAAAGAGCATGTTATATTATCATAAAACCCTTGGAAAAGTGTCAACATATTCTGATTTGACAGACCCTTATGTTTAATTCAATTGAAAAAGTGTGCATTAGTGCAAGCAAACCTTTCAACACATTTTTGCATGGTTGTGTCATGTAGCCTAAAAAAGTACTTAATGTGATAAAATCTAAATTCACTAGTTTTGTTTAAGACAAAAATATGATTTAATATTACCGTATCAACAGATTCGTATATAAATGTAAAAGTTTACTTTTTTTACACTATAATTATTTGATGAAACCATACTGCCCATAATGTAATGAACTAAAAAGTTAGATTTTTAAATATTAAATCTCATGCTCAACAAGTCTGCATTTATTTAATAATAATAAAAAAACAGTAAAAACAACAATATTGTGAAATATTATAACAATTTAAAATAACTGTTTTCTATTATTACATATATATCTTAAGCTGAATTACTCCAGTCTTCAATGTCACATGATCCTTCAGAAATCATTCTAATATGCTGATTTGCTGCTTAAGAAACATTTCTGAAATAATAAAGCCTAATAAAAAGTAGCCAAATTTTTCAGCACTTCCATTACAGTTCACTATATCTTTTGCATGTAGTATGGTTCACACTAAATGTTTTCATAATTATTTGCTATGTAAGTGTGTGGGTGAAATGGAGAAACGGTTTCTACGCAGGTGTGTGGGTGTGTGTGTTTGGGGGGTCAGAAGGTGTTTGAAGGGTGACAGCTTGTGCTTTGATCATTAGAGGAAGAGGAAAGGACGATTCTTCATGGATTACACGATCAAACGCAGTGAAATGCACACAAACAACCAAAAAAAAAAAAAGCACTCACTCTCTCACACACACAGAGCGACCGGAGATTTGCGAGTTCCACTCGACTGATAGTCTGACAGGTCTGACTAATCAATCACTCTCTCTTTTCCTCCATCCCCTGAATAAAGGAAGGGAAAAAACATAAGTGGATCTCTCCCTCATTTCCAGTGAGTAAATTTTCACATATTAACCATAGCCCTTTTTTTTTGCAAACACAAATGAAAACAACTACAGAAACAAGTACAGCTTTATAATGTAAAATTATAATTATAATGTAAATGCTTCACTAACCAAGTAATTTACTTACTAAAGTATGTGGTCGATTGCTCCTTAGATATAAATATACCATATAAAATACAATTAACATGACAATACACAGAAACATTGTACACTGTTAACACAGAATAAAATACAATTCACGAGCTGGGTATGCAATATTGTTCCAGACAAAGAGTGCAACTGTAATGAGCAGCTTAAATAAAATGAACATTTGATATGATGCTCATGACACAAAGTACATGATATTAACACCATACTCCAAAAACATCTGGAGTATGGAGACTATATGAAGAATTATTTTCCTCCACGAAATGAAAAAATTTATTATTATTAATAATTGCGACCTTTTCATCGAATACTGACTTTTTTCTCACAGTTGCGAGTTTACTGTATTTCTCACAATTCTGAGATTTTTTTCCTAAGAATTATGAGTTTCTATCTTGCAATTGCAAGTTATTAACTTCTAATTGTGAGTTTGCATCTTGTATTTCTGGCTTTTTGTCTCAGAATTTTGAGTTTACATCTCACACTTTTATATCTTTATATGTGTTTTATATTGTTTTATTTAAGTTTTTATCTCACAAATCCGAGTTAACAGAAATGTATGTTATAAACTCAGAATTACAAGAAAAAAGTTTTATTTTTATTCTGTGGTGAAAACAAGCTTCCACAGAAGTAGTTACATTCAAAGTCAATCTGCAATCATTTCAACCTCTCAAACAGTAAATACAAACATGCACAAATAACTTCATACAGTAAAACCTGATTATGAAGTCCAACATAATCAGACGCATTAGTGTAAATGCTTATGTGCTTGTAAATATGTTGTAATGCGAGAGTGTGTGTGCTTCTCACTAAAGAATTCAGTGTGTTTTTCTCATTGTGAGCTGTAAACTCTCTCCACAGGAGTCTAACAACACCTCCCTGTGCCACTCGAAACACACAAACACACTCTTGCTTGTTCTCTTGAAACCTGTGGTAACTGACCTGAGTCATTTTTATCATGGACTACACTGGTGTCTGGTAAAACCATTGATTTGGCAAACGAGGTCAAATCTGGTTCACACACAACTGTTGTTTACTTAAGACACAATATTGTCTGCATACAATACTGTGTGTGCCCACAAGTGGCTGCTGGCTTGTTAGTGGACATGTAATTTGTAAGTCTAAATGCTTGACAGCTTTAAAGCAGCACTATGTAACTTTTGGCGCTCTAGCGGTTAATAAACAGAACTGCACACATCCCGCGGAAGAACATTCCAACCGGAGCTACTTCTCTAAGTTTATGTCTATGGCGATTCACGCAGGTATGTGTTACTCCGCAGCGGCGACGACCCGACCAGGCTACAATAGTCCATATATATGTACTTATTATAAGTGTACCGTAGCGATTCTGAATAAGACTAAAACGAGGTTTGGAAGATGAATTCATGATGTACTCATTGTATACATTTAGCAAATTTTGAACACAGAAAAAGTTACATAGTGCTGCTTTAATACTAAAAACAACTACACTATAAAAAGTGAAAATGTGCAGTTGATAACTTAAAGAATGTGATCTCTAAAATGACTATTTTGGTGTAACATATAGTCACATATGTTGATATAACAAATTCATCATATTCCATAAAATTTTGGACATTAATAAACCTGTCAAATTAGATGTTACCACATTAAGCACATTTTAAGCTACAAGCCAAATATTTTTTTCTGTGTACACATAAAAAAAAAACCCAGCATTACAAAACTAGATTTTTTTATTTTATTTGAAACTTGTTTTAATTCATACTGATGCTCATATTAGATTGCATTATTTACATTTTGGCAATATATTGTGACCACTGTCAAACCTTCATTTACAGCTTGTACATTGCAAATGGATGTATCATATGACTAACTGTCCAACAAATCCTTTATTGAGTTCATGTTAGATACCCTTTAAATAAAATGTTGCCCTTTACCTGAGATATTACTTACATTCAAAGTATAATTTAATATCATCCATTCCTAAACTGGCACTGAGACCCATCTCCATTAAAGTTTTAACACCTCGAATATGAGAGGAGCCAATATTAGTTTTTATCATTTGATTTCACGAAATCTGTGTCCCTCTCTGATCAAATTGCCTTTGGCAAATGGAAAAACTCTTCATTTAGCTTTGCTTATCACTTTTTGTTCATTAACTCAAGTGAACTGTACATTTTTCCCCCGTCTGTTTAGAGTTCTCTAAGACTAACCCACAGGCCACAATTGCCAGTTTCTGGCATTTTGTTTTAAAATATCTTAAACTCAAAGAAAGCATGAAGGAAGAATTGAATTAAGCAACTGAATAAGTCTTATTGATTGATTCAATTAACGTAATAGTGAATTTGCAACATTCCCATGCAAAGAAGTACCATTTGCTAGCGATCTGGGGTGCGTTTCCCAAAAGCATCGTTAGCCAACTATGGTCGCAAGTTCCGTCGTTACCAACATAGTTCAACGATTCGGTGTTTCCCGAAACCATAGTTCAAATGAACATTCGCAAACTGCATCGCAAACTTGTGTCATTGGAACGACAGCTCTTCACCTGTGGTTAGAAGCATAGGTCGTTGTTAGTTTGCTGTGTCGACGTCATTGATTGCGCCGCACCGTTATCGACCCTATGCCCTATTCCTTTCGAAGATTTCACCATCCACTTTGAGTGATTTGGAAGAGTCTTTCCTAATTCGCCTTTAAATTTTTTTTTTATTACAAATTCAGTTTGAAACTATATAGCAGCGTGGCGCTCGCAATTATTCTACCTTCGAAGTGCCCTCTGAAAGCATTAATCATGCCGATTGGAACGCAGCCTTTGTTTCGTTTGCGCGAAGATAAGGTGAGTTTGTCAAGTGAGTATCTTTGTTAAAACATTAAGTGTTAACACTCAAATCACAGTATTTTTATAGTAAATGAATGTACCCAAATGTACAAAAAATGTATAAGTGAGTGATTTTGTTGTTTTTACAGAATTAGAATATAGAATATTCTCTACAAATGTGTGTGTGTGTGGTGTGTGTATATATGTGTGGTATATTATATTATATATATATATATGGTATATAATATACACTACACACACTGTTTGCAAAATTATTTTTAATTTTTGTAAGTGTTCATTTAAGTCTGCGGGGCATATTGGCAAATAAACAAAATATTTAACAGAAGTTATGTCAGATTAAACAAATGGTATAAACTGCAATGGTGGCTAGATGCTGCACAGGTGTCAGGAGGTATAGGCGAAGAGAATATCCACTGTCTCCCAGCAGCCAGCTATCACCAAAGCCACCCTCTTTAGCCACCTGACAACCTGCAGAATTGGCCCACACAAAAGAGTCATGTGTGCTTCCAGGCCATTTTGCCACAATGTCAGTGAACATCCCCTGGTGCTGGATAGCCGTTCTTGCAAATGTAAAGGGCTCAATGTTACCACAGGGCCTGACTCTGGTTAAGGGTGCCATCGAGTGCCAATCACTCTGGGGATGCTGGCAATACTGTCGATTGGCCTGCTGGATTTCTTCTGGTGTTTTGGGGAAAATCGGGATGTTCTTCATAAGCTGTAACAGCAAAGGTGTCACAGTTTTGCTGACTGTAGATTTGCTGAGCCCCAGGCCATCACCCACCACCTCCATAAAACTTCCAACAGCATAAAAACACAGTGTAGCTAACAACTGCACCGCTGAACTTAAGACGTTGTTTCTTCTTGTTGCCCTCTGAAGATATGGTTTCACAACCTGTAGTAGTTCAAAGATCTTGGCCCTTGGAAGCCGGAATTTTCTTAAGATGGCATAATCAGATAGTGAGCCAAGGGGGTAAAATGTGTCCCTATGCCGGCATTTATATATACTGCCTGACTTCTGCGTCGCCTTCTGTGTCAGAGTACGTTGCTCAGCACATGAGGAGGCCTCAGACGAAGGTGAATCAGGGGAAGAGAGCAATAGACAAGGACCCTTTGGTGATTTTGAAGGCCCAGGCTGGAGAGGGCCTGATGTTGGAGGCCTGAACTTTGAAGGCAAAGGCCTGGTTGATGGACATGCATCTATACCTCCAAGGATCCCTTCCAATGCTTCAGGCCCCAGGATAGCCAAAACTTTCTCTTCCTATGTAGTGAGAGGAGGAACTGAATTGATACCCCCCACCAGTCTTGTTTGCTTCCCTCTTACATGCGGCCCTCCATTTTGTCACTTGCGAAGTCCCTCCACTTATTCCTGACTTCTAATTGGCTTCGTTCGTACCCATAGCCAGCAACATTTATTTTTTGAGTGATTTCTGGCCAGATTTTATTTTTGTCAGCATTTGTAATGATGTTTTTCAGCTTTGAAAATAGCTGGATTTTATTATTTTCCACCTCCTCCAAAAGAACTGCAATTTCATGCTTTGAAAATTGGGGTTTTCGTGTCATTTTCATTAACACATGGCTGATTGGCAAGGGGACTTAAATAGGAAAAATTTAGCAAAATAAGCAACAGGTGTCCACGAGTACATCAGTTTTTTTAAAAACCCATCTTTTTTTCAATTGTGCTTATGTAGCCTATCAATATTAAATAAGAAATGGTATTTATACGAAATTGTGAAATTATAGACATTGGGATGAGAAAAGAGCAAATTTTTAACTCCGTGTGAGTATGTATATAATTTATTGCGGAACAAATGAATGTTGCGTTATTACTCCACTCCTACGTAACGTCATTTCAAAAGCGTAATTCGAGTCAAAGAAAAGAGAAAATAAAACCAAATTACTGTAGGTGTCGGTGTATATGCTCATGGGACCAGTCGGCTGTTAGATCGAAGAAGAAGAACAACGTCATAACGACAGCTCAAACCAACGTGCCAGGCATGTGATGTTCACTTGTGTGTTCAGCTGAAAAGGAACTGTTTCCTAGAGTGGCACAAAGATGTATAGCTATGAATGTGTCTTCTGTACCACTATATGTACCACAGTGACTGGAAGCAAGTAAGCTTTTTTTTAAATAAACTGTTTAACTGCACTCGCAAGTGTATCTCAAGTTATTTTGTGTGATAGTTAAATAAACTACAAACAAAAAAATATATAAATAAATTTCTCACATTTTTTTCTTGTAGCAATTCCCTCTCAGTCACACACCATACTGAAAGGCTCATTATGCAGGCCTTTGTCTTCTCAGGTGTGAATCACAGCATTATGCATGATCATTCACGCCTCCTCGCATATACCTTTTCTACACAAAAAGTGTCTAAGAAAATTTAAATCAATATATTGTTTTCTGTGAATGAGTAAGGTGATTTTCACATACTTTTGAAGCAAAAACTCTAGACTTCAAGATCAGTTCTCAAATGTCTTGTGAGCAAATGTTCTGTATGTGTTTTATGGCCTTATTTCAGTGACTTTAAACTGTAGTTTTTCACTAAGCACGCATAAACGTTGTTTTCTCAAAAACACAATCACGTAACTACATGCTGCTCACATATTATTGTAGCCCAGTTTGTGCTGATTACAGTGTTATCAGATTTTAGCCATTAATATTTTTTTAAGATACTGAAAAAAATACAAATGTCAGGGCATGTCAAAACTTTTCCAGGCCCCAAAACACCCTCGGACCCCAGAGGGTTAAACGATGGATCTGCGCCACAGGTACCATGGTTTCGGGAAACAGTCGTGACTAGCTAGTTCTTTTCTACAACGATGCATCGTACTACGGTGGCTAATCAGCGAGTTACGTAGTTGTATGGGAAACGCACCCCTGATCGGTAGGTCAATTGGTGTGATATGAAAATTGGGTGATGAAACGAAAATAAGAGCTACAGTGTAAAAAAGTTTTGTCCGGTCAGCTAAAATGTGTTTCATGTAGTAAAATTTAAATGAACAGATTTTAGTCAAAGAAAAACTACTTTAATATGACTGAATCAACCTGAATACATCAGGTTATACCAATAAAATGACTATACATGTACAGTCGATATTTAGTGAAATACAAAGGTTACACAAAGGTTTAAATGTTTCCACCCACATAATTGTGGCTCCTCAACTAATTATTATTTACACAACCATGGTCATATTTATACAGAGGTAAGTAGTGCTTTACTAACAGCTGTGGTACATGTTGTTATATTGAAACTTGGCATGTAAATATAAACAATAAATTATAGGTGTTTATTTATTGACAAAATAAACATTTATTAAAGTGCACTTTATTAACAGTATGATCTATAAATAATGTACTTTGTAAGATAAGCATGATAAATAAGACTGAAAACACAAAACAAGGATTAATGAAACAAAAGTAAATGATTTAAAAGCTTTCTAAAATCTGTTTGTAATCAATAAAAAATGACACTATAATTTCCTCTATCTTCCCTTATTATTCAACTCTCTCCAACCATGTTAAAGTGATGATTAGGTGTTAACTAATCTCCACTGTCCAGGGTGTGAGCAACTCCTCTTTCCTTCACAGAAAGCAAAGGAGAAAAAGAAATGGTTCCAAAAATAATATTTGTGCTGCAATTCAGTATTTTTAAAAAATGATCTTCTTTGTTCATGAAATCATTAATACTTGACAATTTTATTGAATTGATGCAACCTAAATGTGCCAATTGTAAAATTAAGTTCTCATTATTTTAATGTGAAACACATCAATCATTCTGAAGATAAAGGTGAAAAAATAGAGTTAGGGAGGCAAAAAAATAAAAAACCTTTAAAGAATTTTTTCGCTCTGATAAATGGATGTGCTTCTATTACTCAAGACACAAATGAGGTTGGCTTCCAGGGGACCGCTGGAGATCAGTTGATTTTAACCCCCTATGCCTGCCTTTCTTGCTCGCTCTCTTTTTCTTGCATGCTCTCATTATAAATGTCAGTTTCTTAGGAAATACCCTAAAAGCAGTAACTTAGAGATATGATGACTTATGACGTTTTTCCCCCCTCCAATAAACGCTAAATTGATGGCTATTATATTGGTTGTGATAACATAACCCAACCCTCATCTTTTTCTTGCCGTCCTTCAGCCCATCCCCCTTGAGAAACCTCAGCTGAAGTCTTGTCCTTTCCTTCTCTTCCTCTTCCTCCCCCTCACCTCCACCACTTCCCCTTCATTTCAGTAAAATAGATTTTTCAATTATACGTCTCACATCTCAGGGCTTGACCCCATTTGGGTGCTGAGTTTTTCTTGGGCAAATTGACACACTTAACTCCTACTCTTACAATAATCGGCCCAGATGAAGGCCTCTCATCATAAAACCAGACGTCTTACGCTCAGGCAATCAATGAGGCAACAAATACTGTAATTGAACATGAACGCATTACACTTGCTCGTGTTTAAATGAAGTTTGCGGTATTTTACTGCAGATTTACCGCAAATCACTTTTAAATAAAATTTCAACGTCTCTACTGGGTTTCCTTCTCTGGTCAAGGACTGATAATCTTTCATATGCACTAATATGAAACGCTGGATGAATTAGTTATACAATTTGTGTGTAAAGTCTTAAAAATAAAACAGATTTTTATATTTTATAAAGGAAATGTGAGCGAAGCTGCAGTATTCTGGTTGGTTGCAAGGTCATTGCTATACGGTTGGTAAGGTGTTAGCATACAGCTGTGAGGTTGCTAGGGTATTCTGGTTGGTTGCTAGCAGTGATACTATCAAGAATAAAAATTCAAATGAAAACTAAATTTTTTTTAACTGCATTAAAACAAAAAGAAAAACTGAAATTAAACTAAATTTTATTTTTATGAATCCTAAACTAAGCTAAAATTAAGATAAATATGGGCACATTTATCGTAGTAAAGCAATAAGCCCCAAGAAGCCGTGGTTTACAGTGAATTTATAACAGCTAAGGGCCGTTAAGCACGACGTGAAGCTTAGCTGTTATAAATTCATTGTAAACCAGGGCTTCACGGGGCTTATTGCTTTTATAAAACGGTTATTCCATATATGTAGTAAGGTTTCACAAAATAAAACTGAGCAAATAAAGTGTAATGATACTAATAAAAACTGTATTCTTCCACCAAACAATGTAGTTCCTCAGAAACAGTTGTGGTTGCAACAAAGTGGTTGCCAAGAAACACACAAAGTAAACAAAGATGTATGTTTGTAGAGTAATTTACAACAGCTTCGAAAGTGGCTCAACCAATCAGAATCAAGGACTATCCGTTTTATAAATGGAATGTTACAAAACCTATTATGAAATGGTACATATTCCAACAATCAAACATTGTTGAAATATGTACAAGAAAATACTATATCAGTCTTTCTACTTCAAAATTTCACATTTAATTGTGTTACTCGCAGTTTCTTTGTAATTATTTGTGAAATTAACTAGCAGTTTGAAAATTGTTTCTATAACTTATAACTGTGTAGACAATGCCACTGTCTAAATAAACTAAAAACATACAATAATATGCAGACAAAATTAACAAAAACTAACAAAAAATTAAATATAAATTAAATCCAAATTAAACATTTAAACTATAGTAACCATATAGTAATAATAGCTCATCTGCATAAAATTTGTTGCATCACTCATGTTGCCGGACAACTCGATTAAATAAAATATGAATTACTTCAGGTCACCTGCAAACCATTATCAGCATCCCTGTAGAAAGCTCCACTAATAAAATTAAATATATTCAAAGTGAATCTTAAAACAGCATGCACGCAATGGCAAAAACACAATCACTGCTGTCCAGTAAATGAGATACAAAGGTATAGTTTGTTGTCTGCATTTCTTGATCAGTGATTCAACGCCTCAGGTTATTAAAGGCAGCTTAGGGGCGGTTATCATCGGTGCTCTCTCGCTCATCTCTCTCTCTCTCTCTTTTGTGAAATGGCGAAAGGGGAATTGATTGCCTCCGGCCGTGTTTAACATGCTCTAACAGAGACCAGATACGGTGAGACGTGAGTCAGATGAACACATAAACTCACACACAAAGGGTGAAGCAGACCAATAGTCGGACTCTCGTCCTCTGCCCCTCACCCTCCCTCTCTCCCTCCCTCTCTGAGTGTGGATCAGCGTTGCGACTGGGCGGATAGTAATTATGGGGAGTCCCGGTTCACGCGTCCACACCCTCTCATTGTCTCCAAGTGTGTGCGTGGTATGTGTGATACATTGAAGAAAGTGCGGTGGGTAACTGCTGTAAGGGAGTGCTGACAGCAAGCATCTGGACAACAGTGGGTTTTGAAAAAGCTCTCGCACGCGCACACGGCGACACACACTCACACGGGGCTGCAGAGCAGAGAGGTGCATGCCCTCTTGTGGTCAATGAACACAACTCATGTGGGTCATCTGTTTGCGCACCTATATTTTCTACCTCACATACTATACTTCTATTATATATTTAAACAAAATTGGAATCACTGTATTCATTTTCTCAGGGATAAAGTTCTTAAAGTCAATTTGCAGCGGAGTCTACAACGGATTCCGATCACATTGAAAAAATGAGTGGGAAAGAAACTTTAGTGCATGTTGTTATACCAAAATCCTCCCCGCCACGGCTGCAGCTTCTTACTGACAACATAACGCCGCTCGCATCATTCACAGCCGGGTTATTAGCAGAGAACACAGAGCAGAACCTGAATTTTCGGCGCGGATTGCGGCTATTAAATGGGTCATATGATGCTGCTAAAAAAACATTATTTTGTGTCTTTGGTGTAATGAATGTGTTTATGCGGTTTTAAGTAAAAACACAGTTATTATTCCACAGTTACATGGAGAATTATTGTTTCTTCATCTATGCCCCGTTTTTGCAACGCGTCGATTGTTTACAAAGCTCATCGGCTGAAAAAGCGAGGTGGTGCTCTGATTGGCCGAATACCCAAGCGTGCGACGGAAATGTTACTCCCCTCACACTATGTGAATTCCGTGTCTGCTGGAGCGACAAGACCGAAAACATTAAACCATTACAAACGAGGCATTAGTCATCAGTCGGGGCATAATTCTGCTTAATCACTATACTGTCCTTTTTACGCGTTCGCCGTGCATTGCCTCGCACGCGCGTAAACCTAAAACTCTGTCTCATTTGTGATTCAGAGAAATGACCAAACAACATTGCACCTACTGCCCAAAACTCGCGTTTAATTGTCAGTGGCAAATCCTTTAAATGAAACGTACTTACGTGAGTCAGAACTTGCCGTCATTTTAGTCTAACGTACTCTCCCAGGATCAGTAAACAGTCCTCCTTAAAATGCGCTGCACACATCTGAAAGTTTGGGTTGAAGTGTTCTGGAACAGCATTGTAAATACAACTTAACAACTGGTTTCTAGTCGTGTCCGCCATCCCCCGTTTGAATACCAAACAAGTAGTTTCGCTTTCAACAACGCGAAAACCACGGCCTAGCGGTGAGGGAAGTCCCTGATTGCGTGTGTGAGGCGGTGGGGTCTAGAACGGTGCGCCCGGCGTATCGACGAATGAGCGGCAGACCCCATGTGACGACCCCAGTGTACTCCGCTTCGTAGCCACGGTGAAAGTGATGTATTCCCTCCGGCGACCACCAGATCGCTCTGCATGACGAAGCAATATGTCCTCTTTTTGGAAGACCAAAACAAAAGTATTTCGTTTCAACAACGAAACACCCAGCCTTCACGACATGTCTGCAGCATCAACAATTCTACAGCTAGAATAAAAGTTATGCCTTCTTTTCTTTGCGTGAACATTTGGGCGACATCATTATGCAAATCTTCCCACATAGTGAAATAGACATGTGGGGGCGTGTTAGAACAAACCGTTTTAGGTAGGCGTGGCTGACTCTGAACTTTTATAAAGAATATCTCTTTGGATTTGAGACTTTAGTCTTTGCAACTTAACAGATCTTCTTTATGCATTAAGAGCTTGTAACACTCCAAAGAGAAATGCATCATATGACCCCTTTAATAACAATTCTACTCATTCCAGCAGGTTCGCGTGTGTATAACACCATGACGGAAGTATAATTTCATTTGCACGTGCTTTTGAGTCTTGAGAACTCACTCTCACACTCTCATTTTTCTGTGCGCCCACAGATCGCGATAAGGAGATTGACAGGTTTTAATAATTATTCAAGGAGTTTGCAAATGTTATATTGATTAAATACAACAGTTCAATAAACAAGTACTGCCTGATTTTGCTCTATTTCTTAAACGAAAATAGTTCCAAATATAGTAACAGCTCAGCCGGTGCCCATCTCTAAAAGCAAAGGCAATCCGCGTGCGAGCGGAGAGATTCGCGCTCGCGCACCATAGCAATGTACTTTCGCGCTACAACAGTGCGCTCTCGACATTTGACAGTAAAATAACGCCATAGATTCAGTGATAAAATTAGTGACTTGGCGCCACCTGCTGGCGGATTTAGTTTCATTTTTAGCGTATAATTTCAGTTATTTAAATAATTTAATAATTCTGTATTCAAAATTTTATATTTAAAACAATCTCCACATGAATGTATGAATTTAATTGCACTCATGCCACCTCTGAGCCTCATTAAACATCTGAAAATGTACCTACAAGCCACTTTTGTGTTCTTCTGTGCCACCTCTGTAGTACAAATTATTTTTTTATTAATTCTAATTTCATATGATTGGTAACTTATTTGTCTTATTCTAGAAATTGTAAAAAGCTTTTAAACATAACATTTTTGAATTTGACATAGATGAAAATGATGCCATTACAAAGGTAAAAAGAAAATACTCCTGTAAGTCACTTTAAGGAGTCAAATGTGACCTCATATTAGGAAGGATAATTTTTTTATCATAATTTTTGATTATTGATCAGAAGGTGCTCCAAAAACAAAAAAAAAAAAAAAAAAAAAAAAAAAAAAAAAAAAAAAAAAAAAAAAAAAAAAAAAAAAAAAAAAAAAAACAAAAAAAAAAAAAAAAAAACAAAAAAAAAAAAAAAAAAAAAAAAAAAACAAAAAAAAAAAAAAAAAAAAAACAAAAAAAAAAAAAAAAAAAAAAAAAAAAAAAAAATTTTTGAAATTAGGAGGACAAGTGCTCCTAAAAAGAAAAGTAAGCATAGAGTCATGTGTAACAGTATATTAGATCAGTGCATGAGGTCTTAAAGAGACAGCAGCCTAAATAAACCTCCTGCTGCCTTTCATTATACAGTGAAGACTATCCAGTGTTATTTTACAGTTGAATAGATTATAGTTAGACCTAACTGAAAAAAATTAAAGTACTGTTAATTTAATTTGTATCTTGCTATTGTTTTTGTTTGTGCTATTGTTTTGTCATTAATTTATTTTTTCTTATTTTATTATTTACTATTTACTTGTCTTTTTTAGTGCACCTGATTCTTGGGTGGGGTGGGGAGGGGAGGGGGCGTGGTCCATGGGAAATAGTCCTGCCACCACAGCTGGAAAAAATCCTAGGAAACACTGCATACGTTTAATAAAATTTGAAAAATGCTATTACAAAGGTAAAAAGAAAATGCCCCTGTAAATCACTTTGAGTCAAATGTCACCTCATATTAAGAAGGCAAATTTTTGATCAGAATTTTTTATTATTGATCAGAAGGTGCTCCTAATTTTTTTAAATTAGGAGGACAAATGCTCCTAATTACAAGAAAAAACTGGGTGTGTACAGGTGTGGCTGTGGAATGGTTTTTTTTTTTTTTCTTTACCCCTGATTTCTACATCACATGTTGTAACATACTGGATACAATATTAAAGAATCATTTTAAATAATTATATAAAATTCATACACTTCCGCATCACATCATGTATGACTTTATATACTTTATAATAAAGATCCTTTTTAAATAATTTAATAAAATGTATACATATCTACAACGCATATGTCTGTATACTGAATAACATATTTAAGTCGCATCCTATAAAATGTAAATCATGTTAGTTTTATACAATTAACAGATAAGTCAAGGGGTGATTTTTAGAAATGCTTTATTAAAATTACAACACAAGTATATTTACTTTTTAAAAGTTACAGAGCTGAAAACGTAGTACGGGAGACACTGGGAGAGTGAAATGTAAAAACAGCTATAAATGTGATTCACTTAGCTGTTTACATCAAGAAATTCTGCAGTTTTCCATGTTTTACCACCGAAAAATGAAAGAATTAGGGCTTAATTATAGTGGAACATGCTATTTTGGAGACATATTGTCAATATGCTTCATTTGGCTTTGAGTTTAATCCAAAAATAATGCAAATTTCCATAATTGTTTCAGGGCCAACACTGTGGGATTAGAGATTCCAGTAAAAATGTTGGAGGAAAAAAAACAGAACAAGCTAGAACTGTAAAAGAGAAAATAATATGTATGAAGCAACACAGAACAATCCGACAAACTATAAGATTATCAACTAGACTTCTGCTTCTTTCTTTTTGTCTCACATTTAATGAACATCCAAAGGTGTAAATAATACTGCAGATTGTGTTAGTTTGCAGTGTAGGCTCCGACAAAGTGATCGGGTAAAAAAAAACTTGCAAACACACATACAAGTATGAGACTACAAAGTGCTAGAAAGTGCAATTAGTACCATCCAAAACATTGCATACAGTGTGAAACTTATCATGAGAACAACTTATTTTTCTTTGTAATACACAGAGCTAATGCACTCCAGCACATGAAGCTGTTTTATATTGTGTTGATCATTCAGTTCCATGTTATAAGTTTGTGCTCAGCAAAAGGAAACCGATTAAGAAATGTAATGCACTCTCCTATTGTTACTGGAGCTTCTTTGTATATGAATTAAAGACAAATGCTCAAAAGAAATGCATAGCTCGCACTGCATTTGTTCAGTCCTTAATTTAATCAGTTCTTTATATGTCTTGTCTCCATGTTAACTTTTGTAATATTTTTCAGACATTACATGCCGTTCTTTTCCCCCACTAAAAGTCCAGTTTTTACTTTATTTTTTTTCAACCTTTGGAATTTTTACCTCCCATCAGAAACCAAACTAACCAAAACCAGTTTTGTGCTCTAGCTATATTTGTCCAGCTGGCTTTGGCGTACTTATGCTTGGTTGGGTCTTAATGTGACACACTGTTATTTTAATTTATTTAAGCTGTTTTCCAGTCTCATTTCCAATTTATCTCGACAAAACAGCCGGGTCTTAAATTTATGAGCAATAAAAATAATTTTAGGGCTTGCACAATGTTTTTAATATTTAAACATTTGTAAATAATGCTTTTTCTTATATTATATATATATAAAAGAAAAAAAAAAAAAGAAAAAAATATATAATAAACATATAATACTATAATTAAGTATAATTAATTTAAAGATAGTTACAGCTGGAGTTTACAGGTTCTATGATGCATTTCTTCTTTCTTTAGTGTGTTTACAGCGAGAAAATAAGTCGTGTTTCAGAACAGCATAGTGTTGATGCAGCCAGGTCAGGTATACGCTTTAAGCTTTTTTGTGCTAAAGCAAAACACTTTATTTGGCCTTCCGAAAGTAGATTCAATGAGGCTGTGCAAAGGCTATTTCTAAAAAAAAAAATGGGTAAATTCTGACTTTGCTATGACAACATGGCGCTTATTCTGAATCAGCTACTGCAAGTACGTTTTCTTAATAGTTTAAGTATTTGCTAATGACTGTTCAAATGTGGAGTTTTGCGCCGTGTAGAGTATCACGTTGTGTGTGTGTGTGTGTGCGTGAGAGAAAGAGACAGCGTCACATCACAGTAGAATCAGCCGTCTTAACCGCGGCTTGTGTACTGCAAATAACATACGAGTATCATCACTGATGTCTGTTCACGCACTCCTGTTCCCCTTTCAGGCTGAATGATGTAAAACAGGTACGTTATGTACTGTCTTTACATTTATGTTTAAAGCTGAAGCTCGCGATTATGGAAAGGGGCGTTACATTTCCGACACATGCTTGTGGTTCGGCCATCCATGTCACGGGGTCAGCTGGCCAATCAGAGCAGACTGTGCTTGTCGAAGGAGGGACTTTGTAGAAAACGACTTTACTTTACGTTTGAGAGAGGCGGGGCATAGAGGAGCTACAATAATGTATAGTATTTGAAAAATAATGTGTTTTTTGAACATTAAAGCATGTCAACATATTCTGTTACACCAAATACACAAAATAATGATCTTTAAAATAGCATCATATGACCCCTTTAATATATTACACTGTAGAAATTACATGTCAACTACCCATTTTTAAAAAATAAATCATAATGAAAGCATTGCAATGACATTTGTGTAACACAGCCACCCTGAAATGAAGGATCTACAACCTCTTTGAAGAACTATGACAACATCAGCACCATCATCAGTAATATTGCGAAAAATGGCATTGTGATGTTAGCATGACAAATGAGTGTGATAGTATAACACACACTACTGTCAGTGAGAGTTAATTTGAGATTGTCTGACAACGCCTGCAGCAGTGAATAAGCATATTAGGAGATGTAATTAACCATGAGACGGTGCGGTGCACAACTGGTGATCTCTAGAAGCACAAGACAGATGGACACTGGAGATGGAGATTTCATTTGGAATAAATAAAGGCGGTGAGCAGAGCTAAAGACAATGAGATGCAAGAAAAAAAGATGGAGCAAAGAGAAAGAAACAAAAAAGAGAAACGAGAGAAAGAGAGAGAGAGAGAGAGAGGATGCATAGAGGAGCACCAGCCAACACTTAATTAGCTGTCATCAGCTCAGCACCACAGAGAAAAGAGAGTGACTAATAATTAATGATAAAAATGAGAAGAGGAAAGGGAGAGGAACACACAAAAGGAGGGGGAGAGGGGTTAAAGAGTAGAGGAGAGATGGGGGAGGGAGAAAGTGAGAGTAAGAAAGAGAGAACTGATTTGAAACCAGAACTAAAGCCCCGGGGTCATTAAAGTCAATGAGACAAGCGTGCGTGTGAGAAATGAGAGACTGAGCCTTTAAAATCAAACGGTAGGTAATTGCCTGGCTTAACCTAGCCTGAAGCTCCAGGCCATATGATGTGATGAAAAGAAATGAAGCAGAGCGGTGCAAGAACCAATCCTGAAGGGTCCCAAATTTGTAATGTCATCTGCATAAACACAAAATATTAGTCTGCAAAGTCATAGTTTTTTCCATTAACCATTGCCATAATTAACATTTTTGTAATAAATTATCATTAAAATATAATCTAATAGTGTTATCTCCATTATATATATATATTTATATTTTTTTACATAGTTATATAAATGTAAATTAAGTAGTTTTAGAGGTTTTTACAAACTAATAGGAAGTAATCTCATAGTTTAAAAAAACTACAGTGTGTTTGAAAAAAAATCAAACAAATAATTTCAATCAAATGCTTGTATGTAGTTCTAATTTATTATAGTTTTAATATGCTCAATATTGATATTATACGCCATGAAACGTATTATTCACAAATGCAGTGATCACTTTAAGAGTGACTAGTTAATTGTTTTGCTGTGTAATTCTTTTAATTAGCCACAGCATGTTTGCAGCATGCCAAAGGGTATATTGAGAAAAACATGACAAATGTAATGCATGAGGAAACGGATACACGGGATTTGGCTATCCTACAGAGGAGATACTGAAAGACCCTTTATTTGTTTTAGCTGAGTGTGTGTGTGTGTGTGTGTGTGAAGGGGAATATTGTAAAATCAATATGTTTGTCTACGGATGCAAGGCTAATTGGAGGTGTGTGGACTGCACTGAAGCACATATGCCACACAGAGCGGTGCTGAGCCAATAACTCAGCAGGAAATGGTACTGACAGATGAGCACAGAGAGAGAGAGAGAAAGAGAATGAAGAACACTCATAACTGTGTATTTTAGATGCCCTACATCTATTTTAGGATATACACAATTACTTAATGAGTTTAATGAATTACTTAATGAGTTCTGAGGTTATTTACTACTGTGATCCCAATAAAAGCCTTGCAGTTTGGTGATTTGTCCAAGTACAACGCATGACTAAATTATACTTCATGATCTATAAAGATGCTACTTGGAAGACCTAATGAAATCAGCTGTGGGGTTTTAGGCCATCTATTTGCTACAGTGTACTCCAAAAGGTTGGCAAAATAAACATTACAGATGTACAGTCTTTCTCTTCTGGGACAATGGACCAAAACTAGTAATGATCTTGTAGTGGCACAAAATAAATTTTCTATTCAATAACACTGCAAAAAATGGCTTATCTTACTTAGTATTTTTGTCTTGTTTCTAGTCAATATATCTTAAATTTCTTAAATCAAGATCATTTTACTAGTTAAGCCAAAATATTTAGTCTTGTTTCCAGGGGGGAAACCCCAAATTAAGTGCATTTTGCTTAAATCGTTTTTTTTCTAGTAACTCATTTGGCTTATCTAGTAAAAGTATCTTGATTTAAGAAATTTAAGATATATTGACTAGAAACAAGACAAAATACTAAGTAAGATAAGCCATTTTTTGCAGTGAAAACACTCTAGAATAAAAGTGTTCCCTTCAAATATATTGCACTCTAAAAATATGGGTGTTTCCAGATTTGACCCAAAGTTGGGTTGAAACAACCCAGCATTTTTTTAGAGTGTAAAAATACCACCTGCCAACAGCAACAGCAAAACTGCAAATTATGGCAAAACAAGGCCTTTACACATCTACATCCAGCATCTCAAAATGACTCGATGACAAAACATTTGTTAAATGAAATTTCTAAACTTAAAGTACTACTTTTTTTTCTTTTTGTAATGTCATTATTTAATTGGAAATGTACAGTATACTGAGTGACCACTATGGTTAATTAGTTTATGCTTTATGGAATTTCATAAGACTGGGTCAGCATGTCATGGTCTCAGTTAGTTTCCAGTTCATGTCCACATACCTTCAGTTTCTCTATGGAGTGTTGCTCTCACAAAGTACTACAGCAATGCTACAGTAGAATGTATCAAATGGCAATCTCGTGACACACAGCCAAAACATTCTATTACCACAATACATGTGGATGAAAAATGTAGTTACTTATAGTAAAGACTCTTTCAGCTGCACTTGAAGTTGTTTAACATTTCTTCATTGTTGGCAATCGATAGGCTATAGGACGCATCTGCAGATTTATTTCAGTGAACTGTAGGTAAATATCTAATTCATTCAGTGCTCTGTTTTAACTGAAAGAAACTTGCACTGACATATCTTAAAATATATCAGTGCCATTGTTTTGTCTCAAGATGCACACCAGTAATGTTTTTTCTAAGGAACATTTATAAAAGACACTTAATTGAACTATGGCCTAGTCCAGGGGTGGCGAACTCCGGTCCTGGAGAGCCGCAGCCCTGCAGAGTTAAGCTCCAACCCTAATTAAAACTCACCTGCCTGTAGCTTCCTAGTAACTGTTCAGACCTTGATTAGCTTGTTCAGGTGTGTTTGATTAGGGTTGAAGCAAAACTCTGCAGGGCTGTGGCTCTCCAGGACCGACGTTCACCACCCCTGGCCTAGTCTAAGTCCTGACTGTGAAACCAGGCTTCAAAGGTCTAATTCCTACACAAATCTTTTTGGTAACAATTTTGCACGCTGCACACATATTGTAAGTAAAACATTGTATTTGAATAAAATACTGCTTGCTGACCACTTACTGTCAAATTTAATTACTGGGCCAATTTTGCTTTTAAAAAAGTTAAGTCCAGATTTGAACCCAGGTAACACCAGACTAACATGCTTTATAATCTATTGAATAAATAATGTAATTATTCACTCCCTTGTTTGTTCCTGAATGAATCAGTGTTTTGAACGAATCAGTTGAATGAACAATTCCAAGACTCACTTACGAAGACAGCCCCCTACTGGCGAACTACGGTGCCCGGGAGCTGATATGTTCGGTTCACTTAGTTTTGTCATCGGCGTGGCCACGACATAATAACTCGTGGGAACGTGATAATATGTCGCAGCCACGAGATATTCTTGAGGCGTCGGAAACCGGTTTTTGTATGTTATATTAACTCGTGGGAACCGTGGCCACGAGATCATTTTGTTGAGGTAACAACATTCTTATGTCGTGGCCTCAAGATGCTATGTTAAGGGAACGACATCCATTTCTCGTGGCCACGACTTCTTATGTGGAGGGAACGACATTTTTCTCGTGGCCACGAGTTTAATGCGTAAACAAACCTGCATGAGCATAGCAACCCGGGATTATCAGAGATGGATTCATTAATATTTTATTTTGAATTAAGAAATTATTATATTATTTATTATAGAAATTATTACATTATTAAATTATTATATTAACCATAGGCCTTGCCTACCGAACTGTATTACGTGCGATAGTCAGCATTCAAATTAAGTTTATCATGAATAAATGTTACATAAAGTACATAAAACAAGAAAACATTTTTATCCATCCCACAGTCTTGTAAGTCCATTAACTGATCGTCTTTTTCCCGTAATATTTGTATATTATTATTATTATCCTATTGGTTATATTTTTATATTCATTTATATTAATTTTCCCCTTCATTTCGATCTCTTTACTTAACATTCTGAATACTTTTGTAAATAATAGCCTACTGTAAATGCTCGACATTGCTAATAAAGCTTTGATTTTGCTGACTGGACTTTTTGCTGGAATGCAGTTTAAATTGAACATATATCATTTTATTTCGGCTAATTAATAGACCATATAACTATAAATACTATAATGTTTCGTTGAGGAATTAATCATTCACGTAGTTTCTTTTGTTAATGAAAACACATGGGCATAAATACAATCATAAAGTCAAAACTTTATGGGCATAATTGTCAGGCGTTTTTCTGCAAAATATATGGCAGGATAGCAAATGCTAGCATAATTATACAAAACGTTAACTAGGTAAAGCGATACACAAATTGAAAGGGGAAATAAGCATATACTGTATAGCATATGAACCGACCATGTCACCTCCCGGGCACCGTACGTAACAAAGTATACTTTGTATAAAAGTCCAAAAGTATTTTTAAAAACGAAACCAGCGACACTTGTGTAGTGGAGAAATCAAACTATTCAGAGAATGGAACCAAAATGCTTTTCGGCACATAGTCGTTCATCAGGGCTAAAAGATTCCAAATATAAAGAAAACTCATTAAATACAAACAAAGCCATTATTTTCTGTATATGCTTCCCCACACCGCCTTTTATTTTACTTTGAATCTGATGTTGATTGGAAGATTAACATAAAAGTTATGCGATTGGCAGAGGCCATACCATCTAACGTAACTTACAGAAAATGTCACCAAAATATCCTCAACATTAATGCGGCAAGAGTCTAAAACAAACTTTGAAAAATCCCCAGTGTAATCAAACTGTTATATCAGCATACTGTAACTGTCACGAACTGGAAGAGAGATGAGGCGAGGACCCAAATGCAGAATGTATGGGATTTTAATAATAGTAAAAATAAAACTAACAAAAATTACCCAGAGGGGGAAAAACAGGTAAGCAGGCCAGGAACAAGACACAATGAAACTCTGACTTTAAACAACAAAACAGCACAGGATTGCAGACACCAGGAGAAATAAATATGGGGGGAAGGGGGGGGGGGGGGACGACAAACAAAAAAAAAAACAGAAACTAGTAACGAGGATACCCATGTGGAGTAACTGAAACAATAATGAGATAACAAGAAGGACGGGGTCAGACAATAGACAGGAGCGCACATGGCAACAACAAACAGTAAGCCATGTGCTCAACAAACAGACACAGTGACCTCTGGTTGCCATCTAAGGAACACCAGCCGATAACCGTAACAATAACTAAATATTTGGATAGTTTGCTATTGCGCAAATACTGTTTATGTGCAAATGTATAAGATGGACAAAGTAGACACATTGCAAAAAAAAAAAAAAAAAAAAAAAAAAAAAAAAAAAAAAAAAATGACATAAGGACCATTTACAAAAAAGGAGGCAGAACCATAATTCCTATTTATATTATATTCTATATTCAATTATATGTGTCTAATCACTTCTATAACACCAAAGGCTGGTGCCCTATCAAAAATAGGTACATGCATAATGCTCCTACCTTGGGGCATCAATTATCCTAATTAATGAATGTGAATGAACCCTAAAAATTCAGACTGCAGGGTTCATGTCCATATCACAGAGTCCCCTCAGAGTGGCTGTGAATGAACTCATATTTGAGTAAATTTACAGATATCCACACTGCCAGAATAACTCAGTGTGACATGGTACACTCATTTGTGAGAATGGATGATCTGCTGATTTCAAATCATGGGTAAAAGCATGTAGAGTAATAGAACAGACATGCCATAGGATCCCGGTCAGCATTTTGGCATTAGCCATCAGTGGTTCATTTGGGTTGGCATGAATCTAACAGGGATATTTCAGTCTGAGGTTTCCCCACACATCCATCTGTATTTCTCGCTCTCTCTCTTTCTGGCCTGTGTGTATTTTCATTTGGCTTTCCACTATGCAATATGGAAATCAGACAAAATTAGCAACACTGGAAACCCACAACTTGTGATGTATGTGTGTTTTGCAAAGCATGAGCAATTTGACTTTTAGTTTTTACAAAAAGTTATGTCCATATTTCAAATGTAGCAGATAACACACTTGAAAACAGTAAAAGATCATAAATGCTCATTTAAAACACAAAGCCAACATCACATACAGGTACATATAAAGAAATGCTTGCAAAGTTAAATGTAGGATTTAACAGTTTGCTGAACTCAATTCCAAACAGAAGGAGCTGTGATATGACTGATAAAATGATTTAATGGTCACTTTAGGAGTATTTCAAAAATTGATTATGGTTTTGAGGAGTTTGCACTCAAGTGCTTCAATTATGGAGTCTATTCATCAGTCAAATTAATGTAAGGATGTATCTACAAAGAGTGCTTTAGACAAAACACTGATGTGGTCTTTCCTAATGATCATGCTCCCCATAAGCATGCCTCTAGACATCACACTCTGCTGTGACCCCTGTGCTGCTACCATGGAAGCCATGTGTGGTAACATTATTACCCATGGGCCTTTGAGTCAAAGGTTTGCCAGTGGGATTTGGTGAGAACAATCTCAGAAAACAGCTCATACACAAAAGCAATACTTTATATAGTTTCAATTCACCAACATGTATGATTTATATTTAGACCTAAATAATTTTTGCTTGGACATAAAATTCATGAAATACCTAGTATGTAGAAATTTACACTGCAACATCCAAATTTATGTTGCATGCAATTTATGTATGTTGCATGTAAATTTACATTGACATGCAAATATATATATATATATCACTATTCTTAGGTTCATCTCGCTATCAATTTTATTTTCTACAAAAGATTTCTATTTGACATTAATAAATTGCTGTTCTTTTGAACTTACTATTAATCAAAGAATACTCAAAAAAACGGATCACAGTGCCACAAATCTATTAAGCACACACTTTTTCAGCATTGGTACTATCAAGAATGATTCTTGAGCAGCAAATCGCATATTCTGAAGTATATGTGCCCCTGAGACTGGAGGAATAATGCTGAAAATCAGTGTTGTGCCATCACTGGAACAAATTAAATTTACAACATATTCAAATAATATTAAAATAGAATCCCCGAGTTGGAAAAAGGATCACCCCCTTGTGTCTTATTTAGAGGTACCTTTAAGGTTAGTTCACCCAAAAAATTAAATAGCCCATAAGTTAAATAAAAAGCGACCATCCTTAATAAAAAGTGTCTCACACAGCTCCGGTGGGTGAACAAAGTCCTCCTGTTGCGAATCGATGCGTTTTTGTAAGAAAAAATATCCATATTCAAAACGTAAAAACACTTTAATCTAGCTTGCGCTCACTGTTCACTTACACGGAAGCAGCTCCGGGCGGATGACGTATGAGGTCGGCTTTGCGCCGCTCAGAAGTGACGAATGCGGGAGCGCAGCGGAGAGATCAAAACAAAACACTGGTCACGAATTATAAGTACAAAACGAGGATTTGTAAAGACAAATTTTTTATTTCGATATAAGCCAAGAGGAGACCTAGTTCTTTACTTGCTAAAGTAAAGAAACTTTGCTTCCTTTAATCCTGTAAACAAACGTTGGTTTTCATGAGACTCAACGGCGCATGCGCAACACTGACCTCATACATCATCCGCTCGGAGCTGCTTCTGTGTACAACAGTGAACGCAAGCTAGATTAAAGTGATTATTAAATTTTGAATATGAATATTTTTCTTACAAAAATGCATCGATTCGCTACAGGAGTCCTTTGTTCACCCCCCTGGAGCCGTGTGAGACACTTTTTTTGTGGATGGGTGCTTTTTATTTAACTTATTTTGTACTGATGCATGCAACACCTGCTGAGTAGCACTAAACAGCGTGAAAGAGCCAGAACAATTTTTAATATAACTCTGACTGCATTCGTCGAAAGAAGAAGTCATATACACCTAGGATGACTTTAAGGTGAGTAATTTATGCGCTAATTTTTATTTTTGGGTGAACTAAACCTTTAATATAGCCTTTAGTCTGTTGGGATATGTCTCTATTAACTTTGCACATCTAGACTTTGCTATGAAAAATGGCATAAAGGAATATGCATCAAACCCTGCTCCACAATAAATTATGTACACCTTTTACATCTCATATCAGACAGCTAAGAAGAACAGAGAGGAAGAAAGTGCAGTAATAAAGTAAATGAGGCACATGTATTTATGTCATTGCATTCATTTAAAAACAATGACTATATAACTAACTTAAAAACCAATATAAATATAGTTTATAAATAGCTTAGAACAACCTTCAGAAGTAATCATATACATTATTTATAAAATAATCATTTAAGATTTTGTTTATATGTCAAACATTTTCTTTGCTGTTGCTTTTAATGGATGCACACATGTAGGCTACATGTTATTTAGTTCTGTTATTTCAAAAAAAGAATCAAGAGCCATAAAAGAGCGCAGAGACAGATCAAGACTACGTCCTTGGAGAATTTCTAATCATAAAAACATTTACCAGTACCTCAAGATGCAGTGATGAGCAGAGTTTGTTAGATGTGTTGCTGTTTGTATCCAGGCACCCAAATACACACATGAAAACACGCTCATTAGTCTAAAGGGTTTTTTGAGTCTCAGAGCGCCGTTTTGGACCCTCTCTGTGGATCAGAGCTGAATTTTAAACCACATTTAATTGCTTAATACCTGGGAAAGGAAATTATTCAAATTGCCAGTGTTTTATTTGTGCATCACCTGCACCCCTCCGAGTATTTCACCACTCCAAGTTTACTTCTCTTTGAGGGCTGGGTATCGAGTTCGATAGTTTTTAGGCACCAATCCGAACATGCCTATAAACATCAGAGCAGGGGTGGCGAACGTCTGTCCTGGAGAGCCGCAGCCCTGCAGATTTCAGCTCCAACCCTAATCAATAAACTCACACTTCCTGTAGCTTCCTAGTACAATCGTATCAGACCTTGATTATCTTGTAATGTGTGTTTTTTGATTAGTATCTTGAAAGCAAACTCGAAGGGACTGGCGGCTCTCACCAGGTCCGATTTTCGTACCACCCCTGCCATAGAGTACCGAAAAGATGTATTTTTTAATGAGGTAATTTGTGAATGTATCTTGTTTAAATTGATTTCATAAAATTGGTATTGAAAAATGTATCGTTCAGGAACCGGTATCGAAATTAAGGTATCGGTATCAATATCGATATCGATTTTTTTTAACGATACCCAGCCCTACTCTTGTTATACTCTATTATGATTATTTTATGGGTTTTGCAGTTGCTGCTGTTTTTAGTGTGCCAATAAAGCCATATCTGTGTATCAACTTAATAGTGGAAGGTGCAGTCATTTTAACAAAATTTTGACAAAATTTCACAGGCAAAAATGTCCTATTGTCGATAATGTGTAGCAATGTATGACACAGCTCACCAATATGAACCTCTTTAAAACTTGGTAATCTTTTCACAAATCCTGATTGCGTGGATTTCACATGGGAAAATTTTCAGTGACCGCACCTAAACTTGGCTAAGTCAAGGCTATTTCTAAACAAAAGCTTGCCAGCTTTGTCGTTTTATGATTCATATAGTCAACAATGACTAATTTATTAGTATTATTCTATTTCTCGGATACACTGCTAAGACACCTGTATGAACCTAAGGAGAACAGACTTCAAATGACTAATAAACACAGTTACACAATTTGCTTAAAGGTAATTAAATGCAAAAATTGCTCAAAATAGTGAGAAAAGTACTAAGAAATGGTCTAGTGATATTTGATTGAAGACACAACTTGATTTGATACTGTTATGAAGTGACATTCATAGATTTTAAGTGTAACTTACTGTCCAAATACTTGAATGAGTATCTTAGACATAATTTTGTTCCTGTTTCATTTCTGAGATGTGAAATCCTTTCAGTTCTGAGCTTTGAGGTAACTTGATTACTTTTTATCTAATAAAAACTGAGATCCTTACATTAATAATAGCCACACAGTACAAAAATTTGGAATTAGATAATTGGAGTTAAACGTGAAATATTCTCAAATCAGATATTGCATGTATTGGCTTCTGACATGTGGGGCTAAATATTCATCTCCTCATTACAGTTGCTTAAAGGGGCATAATCATGACCGGCCTCTAATGAAACAGAGGGAAAAAATATGGAACACAAATCAGTTCAATGGGCATCAAAGTGGGAATTTCCAAACCCCTCACAACATTTGCTGGGCTAAGGCAGAGAGACAGACAGAGATGTTGATTCAGTGTATGTCTGATTTAATTGCTGCCATATGCAGCTTTAACAGGAGCTTCTTTCCACTAATGAGACCCAAGAGGGAGAGGGGTTAATTACTACAGCTGCAGTGTGCGAGAGAGAATGAGAGAGCGAGAGTGAGTGAAAGAGAGAGAGATGTTCCCCGGAGTCTTCATGTTTCTCTGAAGGAGATGTTTAATGAAGTGCTAAACAGGCAGAACAGTCCGAACATACACATATATACACACACACACACACACACACACACCAATGTTCGCACCTTCTTTGTTCATTATTTGTCTTTATTTGGTCACGGCACCACCGAAACCACAGATCAAGGGTCTGTTTTCAGCTGCTGTATATTTACACTAGCTGATGCTGTACTATAAGTTTGTATTTATACTAATACAGCAGATGAAATTAGATGGTCAGCATTGGGTTTTACTGTCATACTGTTTACAAAGTGTAAAGTAACAGTACCATGGTATATAGTAATGGTGCTCTCATATGGTACAGAATGATTCCTATATTCATGTACTATGGTATTTAGATGGTATTAGATGTTACTTCAAAAAAAGTCATGATACATTTATAAAAATACCTCTTGGTACCTTTTGTTAGTGTAAACTCAATCTGAAGATATTTTGTACCATAGTTTTTTGATTAAATGCCATGATTACACTATTTAAATACCACAGTATTTGCACAGTACTTCATACAACACAGGGGCCGTGTCCCACCCACATTTAATATCACGTAAATTCGTCTGCCCGCACTTTTTCGGGCAAGTGTGTTCACATAGAGGTTTTCAAGAGCCGGTGTGAATAAATATAGATTTAAATTCAAAGAGACAGGATAGTCTGTGCATGATCTGATGTTTTATTCGGACCCAGAATAAGGTGAGATGAACATCACGGAGCGCTAAACACTCCGTGCAGTGTATGTTTCATTCATACTCGAAGCAGAAAGTCTACGAGGAAATTCCTAATATGGACAAAAGCGTCCAGCTATCAATGAAAACAGTTGTTTTCACAGAAACGTTTGGAAACATGAAGACATTAAACATACGATTGCAACAATATGGTTTATTTGTGTTTGTCAAGTCATCTCCAGGTAATAAATAAAGTATATGAACAATGCAGTGCTAATTGACATAGCATTTATTACAGTATAGAAACTATTCTGCCTTATTATGTGATAAAAAAAGTGTTTGTAGTATATAAACAAATCATTATTATTGGTCATTGTCCAGCAGTTATTTGATTTTTAAGCCAATTAAAAGCTAGAAATGACAGAAAAATTAAAGTTGACTATACACTACCAGTCAAAAGTTTTTGAACAGTAAGATTTTTAATGTTTTTTTAAAGAAGTCTCTTCTGCTCACCAAGCCTGCGTTTATTTGATCCAAAGTACAAAAATTTAAAATTTGGAAATATTTTTACTTGGCTATTTCAAATAACTGTTTTCTATTTGAATATATTTTAAAGGGGGTCATATGTGCTGCTCTAAAAAGAACATTATTTTGTGTATTGGTGTAATGAAATGTGTTTATGCGGTTTACAAAAAACACATTATTTCCACATACTGTACAATATTGTTTATCGTCTATGCCCCGCCTTTCTGAAACACGCCGATTCCCCTCCATCCTTTCACCCAAAGCTCATCAGTCTGAAAAAACGAGGTGTGCTGTGATTGGCCAGCTATCCAGTTTGTTGTGATTGGCCGAATTCCTCAAGCATTTGATGGAAATGTTACGTCCCTTACCATAATGTGATGCCTGCGGCAACCACATGTGACGGACCCGGGATGGACTCCGCTTCGTCCACGGTTAAAAGCCAATCCGGCGATAGACAGCGCAAAGTTGATGTATTTCCTCAACAACCAGCAAGGATCAGCTCTAGGCATGACGAAGCAATATTGTCCTCTTTTGGAAGGCCAAACAAAGTAGTTTCGCCTTCACAACGAAGCACACAGCGCCTTCTTTCTTTGCGTGAACATCTTGGGGCGGCGTTATGCCAATCTTCCCAGATAGTGACGTAGGTATGTGGGGGCGTGTTAACGAGCCGTTTTAGGTAGGTGTGGTTGACTCTTAACTTTTTTTTATAAAGAATATCTCTTTGGATTTGAGACTTTAGTCTTTGCAATTTTACAAATCTTTTTTATGCACCAAGATCTTGTAACACTCCAAAGAGAAAAGGAAAATTGAAATAGCATCATATGACCCCTTAAAAAAATTATAGTGATTCAAAGCTACATTTTTTGCATCATTACTCCAGTAACACTATCCTTCAGAAATGATTCTGATATTCTGATGTGCTGCTCAAAAAACATTAATAATAATAATAATTATAAAAAAAATTGTTTCTTGAGAGCCAAATCAGCATATTAGAATGATTTCTGAAGGATGTAACACTGAAGACTGGAGTAATGATGCTGAAATTCAGCTTTGATCACAGCAATCATTTAAAAAAATATATTCAAATAAAAAGCAGTTACTTTAAATAGTAAAAATATTTCACAACATAACTGCTTTTGCTGTGTACTTTTATCAAATAAATGCAGACTTGGTGAGCAGAAGAGACTCTTTATAAAACAAAAAAATCTTACTGTTCAAAAACTTTTGACATGTGGTTATTAACAGATACAGAAATGTTATATTGTAATGTTAGATATATATATATATATAAATATATATAGATATATATATATATATATATATATAATATAAACAGTTCGGTCCCCCCACTTCTGCAATGAGGCTACGCCCCTATACAACACAACCCATTCCAAAAATTTCTCTCTGTTTTTTTTTTTTCTTGTCAGCTGATAATACACCCCCTGAATAATTCAATGAATTACTGAAGATCTGAATTCGTTTTTGTTTTTTCTATTTTTAGTCTATTATTGTGGTATCAAGTGTTTCAGATAAACCCACACCTAAATGGTAAAGCGAAATGAACTCTGATTGATCATTTCAACATTAATTAATGTTAATTAAACATGAAATTCAAGAATGAAAAAGAATGAAATAGTATTTTTTGTAAAACATACTTCAATAATTTTTATTTACAACTTCGGAAAAAAACATTACTGTGTAAAAGTGGGCAGTTCTTGGCTAAAATAAGTCAGTCAATTTTATTATGAAAGTCAAAAGTCCAAAAGTCTGGATACGCAAGACTAGTAGGCGCCTATAAATATTTAAAAAATCACCAAAAATTATAGAATGCAAAAAGAAATATTGCAAATATAAGTGGTGGTGCTGTGTACATATGGAATATGGAAGAAAGTCAAACATTTAAAAGAGTGATGAAAACTTATTGTGTGAAGTCTAAACATTCACTGGCACAATAAGCTTGGGTGGTATTTTGCCAATTTGCACATTTTACTCTGTGTTCAACACACCCAATTTACATAATTTACACATCTCGGCCCAAAAATGTTTGATGAAACATTTGGAAAGTTGATTAGCAGTTTTTTATTGCATGTTTAAAAACAATTTGTCACCTATTAGTCAAAGCCTTGTTTTTCATGATTCAGACAGATGTTTGAGAAACGCACAGTGTTGAAAATCCTGTCTTGCAGAAAAAAAGCAAACAGCTAAAACTGGTAAGAGAGAGAGCTGAGAATGAAATTAAGTGAATGTGAGAACACATCCACAAATCGCACAAGACATTAATCAAATCTTTTATCAGGATGATGTCGTTATCGTGTTAATTTCAAACTATATGGTAGATGACACCAAGTTAAAATATGCTGTTATAACACAAAGCAATTAACAGATAATATTTACAAAATATGCATAAATAAATCAGGTAATTACAAAATATCTATGAATTATAGTAACTGCACAGGAAAGAAAAACTCCAATGTTGTTCCTAGACAGCACTGAAATTAAATGCAGACAAACTGAGAATTTTATTTATGGCTAAAAACATTACTTAAACAAAGCACCATAATGCAAATGCTTTTAGTAGTCAAGATGATTTGAATTTTCATCTGTGTTTGATACTGGAGCAAAATTTTTTGGTGCTGCTCTTTTGTTACTCAAAATATTATATACACACATATTATATATAATAGTTATTATAGTGACTTAGACATTATATATATATTATATATATATATATATTCTATTTTTTTTCTAATAATCATAATACATAACCGGCAGACAGACCACCGACCACTACTACGATTTAACTAAACTGAAAAGCTAAATATTCAAATAAAAACTAATTCAAGATTAACAAAAACTAGTATCTCAATGATAAAATAAACACTGACATATTTACATACATATATCAATACACGCACACAGCTCATATAATATATTTTTGGGTCGGTTACATGTTTTTATGCTTTTAATGTTTAATGAAAGAAGTCTCTTATTCTCACCAAAACCTACATTTGATCAAAAATACAGTAAAATAGTAGTATTGTGAAATATTATTATAATTTAGAATAACTGTTTTCTATTTTACTGTATTTCTAAAATGTAATTTATTCCTATAATAGCAAGGTCACATGATCCTTCATGAATCATTCTAACATGCTGAATTACTGCTCAAGAAGAAACATTTCTTCTTATCATTGTTGAAAACAGTTGTGCTACTAAATATTTTTGTGGAAACAATGATAGATTTTTTCATCATTCTTTAATAAATCATCTTTTTTCATAAGGAATATTAGCAGCAACAGAAAGTTGATACTCAAGTGAAATATATCTCATAACATTGAGTCTCCTGAGCTATGATTGACAATAAAAATTTTCCTTCACACAGTATCAATAACTGAAAAGACTGCTGTACCCCATAAGATTTTGGCACTCGCACACACGGGGCAGAACGGAATCACAGTCACACTGAACAGGGACAACAAGAAGCTATAGTAATATGCACTGATATCGCCATGGTGACATCGCTCCTGCTATCACTATAGCAGATACCCACGGCGACAGAGCACAACACACAGCCGGAGAGCAGAAGAGACGAGCGCAGGATACACACACACACCCCCCTACCCTCGCTTCTACAGAGGTGATTCTCTGGTGAGTGACAACCTGTTACCCGAGGGTATGAGCTTCTGCAAGTACAGGAAGTTAATCTAGTTAAACTCAGCTCTCGGTGTGCGTATTGAAGCAAATGTACAACATTATAACAGGACGATGTGTGTGGTGTGTGATATATATATAGTAGATATATAAATTTAAAATTACTTTAAAAAAAGACTGAAATCCTGTTATTATTAGTAGTTGTGTCTACTTTGTATTAATGATGAGAAAATTAGATTCATCAATGACATTTTTAATTTCCTCCTTCTCACTTTCCATATTTTGTCACCTGATCTGTCATCGTAACTCTTCTGCCAAGCGTCCACCACACACACCACAACACACACACAAACACACACACCACCACACAAGGACCCACACACAGTCGCAGACGCACACACCAGATGCCAATTTCAAAAGAGACATCTTAATAGTGCTGTCAATGAATTAATTAGACGTGTTAATGAGCTAATGGCAGCTCACTCTAAATTAAATTAATGCTGTAATGGGTTCAGACAGAGAGAATTAGCTTCAACTTCTCAAAATGATTCTTGAGTGTGTGTGTGTGTGTGTGTCATCTGCTGTAAATGGATCTGAAATGTACACAAAGCTCAGGCTGTCTCCATCCCCCAAAGCTAATCAAGAGACACTTTGCAATTAAAAGCTTAATTACTAAGAGAGAGAGAGAGAGAGAGAGAGAGCGAGCCGAGGAGAGGTAAGATATTAAGAAAGATGGTTTCAATTGAATTTGAGAAATCTCAGTCACTGCATCCTAGTATACATATGTCTACTATTCGAAGTATGTACTGTGCTAGTAATGGGGTAAGTACAGTACATACTTTGGGCATGAACTTAGACAATGGCTGCATCCCAAATTGCATATTTCCCTATTATATCAGGCAAAAATCAGTATGTGAACAGAGTTACATGTCTGAATTCACAGCAGTCATAAACCAGTAGGTGAAAAGTCTGCACATACAATGGACAAGTTACTATTCCATGAGGCCAAGGAGAAGGATTTCTGAATGGCAGTGAAGTTACACAACTGATGCTGACAGGTAACATGACAATGACAACATGATGAATGTAGTACGTCTGGATTACATTCATACTACACACACTCACTAATTACTTATTCGAAAGATGTACCTACTCAGAGAGAATGCAATATCGGACACACCAGTACAACAATTTTGTGATGTAACAAGGGGTCAAGGTTTGGCTAGTCTCAGCCTCAGACGTCACGCCCATGGACCGTTGGCTAAACGTCTGATGCATATGGCACACAAAAGTGGAAACACTTCAGGAGTTTCGAAGTCGTCGTCGGATTGGTTGAATTATACAGGATTTCCAGTAGACGTGCGTGTCGCATTCTTTAACGTTCCGCCTGGAAACAAAGATGCCATGACGCCAAACGAAAAAAGAAAGCCGTCGTGTTTATGGCTGTGACGACGAGCGCTTATCAGGATCAACTAAACGCTGGATTTTCAAAAGTATGTGAAATATTTAAAGTTTGCGGTATAGAATCTTTCAAATACATTCGAGAGTTTTACACACCGGTCTGTTATTGTGGCGACATTTGCACGCCCCGAAACGTGACGCTGAACGAAATGAACTGTGATTGATTGTTTGACATGTCGGTCATACGGCCTCATGGGCGGGCCTTGGCCAATGAAAGCTGCCATGAATTCCAGACCTTCAGCCGTCAGTCTGAAGGTCTGGCTACGCGAGACTAAGGTTTGGCTGGTTAACATCTTCACTTACTGCAATGGCTTTATGGTAGTTAGCTAATGGTAGCTAAGGATGATGTATTTTTGTAGTTAAACACTATAGTTTGCATCACCCTGGTTTCTTTGACAAAAAGCCAACAGTAGTTTTCAATTGGCTTTTGGATAGTTGCAGAAAATAAACTTATGAAAAGCAGAAAATAAGGTTATGATTCTTTTGTTCATCATGATAACCTTCACAAATGAACAACTTCTGAACAAATGAACACATTTTGATGCTTAAATGTAATTGTGTTATATAAAGGACTATACCATGGTCGCATGACTTCAACATCACCACTTGGATCTAAAATCTGTAAGTTGGAAAGTCTGACTTAGAGCAGTTTGCAAGAATGCAATTATAAAAACAATGAGGCTGTGAAAGCAGATTAGTGAGTAGATGAATTTACATGTTCGGCATAATGACATTTAATGTCCCTGACAACCTCTGGAGGAAAGCCATTTCTGCAACGGGATAAAAAAAAAAAAAAGGTAATTGTGACTTTTTATATATTAGTTTATATCTTGCAATTCTGACTTTAAATTTTGCAAATCTGATAAAGAATGTCAGAACTGTGTTGTTTACTCACAGTTGTGAGATGTAAACTCGCAATTTATATCTTTCAGTTTTATCTTGACTTTTTTCTGAGTTTATATCTCACAATTCTGAGAAATTCTCAGAACTGTGTGAAAAAAAGTGATTTTTTACAAATCTTTTTATCATGTTGCAGAAACAAGCTTCCATAGGAGTTCTTTAAAAGACAAATAAAAGCTTTAAGAAATCATGCGTGGATTATTATTAAGTATTTCATGACTTAAAATAAGATGTGAAAATATCTTGCGCTTGTATTAATGACAGACTTTATTTCAGGCATTTAACTAAAAAAAAACATTAACTTTGGGACGACATAAGAAAAAGTTCAAAAATGCATTTAGCATTTATTCCTGCCACACACTATCTTATATAATATTTAAGGCAAACAGAATGCAAATTGGGATGCAGCCAATGAATCTGAAAATATTAGAAAAATGAAATTTAGAGACGTGCAGAAAAGGAGGTAAGAAAAAGAAATGTCTATTTGCTGAGATACATCCTGAAGAAACACTCTTTTTTGTGTGTTTTCCATCATTCCAAAGTGTTCTTTCCAGTTGAATTGACTTCATTGTTTTTCCATTTTAATCATAAAATCTGTCAGCTACTTCTGTTGCATATCTCTTTTACACTCTCAATTCACAAAGGGACAAAGTCACAGACTAATTGTGTGTGTACTGTATGTGCATGTGTGTGTGTTCCTGGTGTGTCTCTCTCTGCTGGGAACTAGCAAACACCATCTGCTAACTACAGGATCACCTGCTAGCAAACATTTAACCAACACACACACACACACACACACACACACACAAATAGGTACCTGCCTGTCATTGACTACCAAAGTGGTTACTGTAAGAACAAAGTGAGTCAGAGTTAAAGTGAAGAAGGAAAGAAGAAATGTAAACACTTTATAATAACTTCCACTAATAATGTTAGCAAATAATATTACATTACACAATGCTTAATTAGAAATGTCATAAACTTGATTGATTACTACATTTAAAGTTTGGGGGTAGTAGTTTTTTTTTTTTTAAAAATTAACACTTTTTACAGCAAAGATGCATTGACCAATAGTGACATAAAAACATTACAAGAGATTTATATTTCAAATTAATCATATTCATCAAAGAATCCTGAAAAAAGAAAACAAAATATTAAGCAGCACAACCGTTTTCAACATTGATAATATTAAGGAGCATTTCTTGAGAAGCAAATCAACATATTAGAAATATTTCTGAAGCATGTGACACTGAAGACTGGAGTAATGATGCTGAAAATCCAGCTTGGCATCACAAACAATAAATTGTGGTTTAAAATATATTGAAATAGTAAACAGTTAATTTAAAAGGTAATATTATTTCACAATATTACTGTATTTTTCATCAACACAACTCTTGAGCTTAAACAGGACAGTACATAATTATAATTATTGTGTAAGCTATATATAATGTGTTATACTTAATTTTATTAAGAAGTATAACCAACTTATTAAAGTCTTGAAAGTTGGTATGGAAAAACAGAACAACATATGTAACTATAGTAATTTATGGTGGTTTTAAAAAGCTACTTCATAGAAGCAGCTAGTGAAATTCGGTACAAACAGAAAATCATTTAATAAACATAGAAAACCTTAATCTGCTGCCATTTTCCCATAAGTAATCAACTACACACTGTCTCATCAGTTGTCTAGTTTGCTTGATAGTTGTTCTGTGGTTCTTCATCCATACTAGCATCATTCAACACAAACACTTTAACGCTGTGAAAGGCTTGGAGTTAAGCTGGACTGTATGAAAAGGAGTTTAAATACAGAAAAGCTTTTTGAACGGCTGATACAAAATTGGAACATTTAGAAGAACAATGGGAAGAAAATGGACAAATTTAACACACGCTCAACTTGCAATATTCACAGTAAATCCACGTAAATGCCCTACGTACAATAGCAGGCTTACGCTTTTCCCTGGCCAGGAGTTTGTCTCTTATTGCTTGTTAATTACTTCATCCTGTTTTTTGGCCAGGAAAAAAATAAAGCATGATAATCTTCTGAAAAAAACATTCCCTTGTGGAACCTATAAAAGAACCTTGCAAGGTGCAAAAGAAAGAACTGCGAGTGACGCGACCCTCCATTTCCGAGCCGAAGCGAGGATTTCCAAACAAATACACTTTGTTTCTCTGCAATAAGAGTGATATCAGTCACCCTAATTCTGACGCTTCTGAAACCAGAAAAGAGGATGTATTAAACGGACATAATAAGGTTATCACAACACTGAGGTCATTCAACAAGATGTTTCATGTGCAAACACACATTCACACACGAGTGCAACAGCCAAGAAACTCATCATTAGCATACAATTGCTATACTGGGAGCATTGTTTCTGAATCTCTTTAAAAGGGGACTTAAATTAAATCAGTCTGATGACAGCTTTTCTTCTCATTCTTCTTGTCTTCAAGCACTCTTTTGTCGTCCTGTAATCCCCCCGGTCCAAACTCTAATCCGTTTTGGAAAGAAACAAACACAGCGTACCCTAAAACTCTGGAAAAAACTTTCAGATACATAAATTGCCTTCCAGGGCCTGAAAATCTCCTACATGGATATAATTTGCTCCATTGAATTTTGCTGTACAGTACAACATTTAGAAAAAAAATGTACCTGCTGCACATTTCCGCTGCTCTGAGGTAGCACCCTTATCAAATCGAGGATGTCCGAGTCTGATCCGCTTGTAAACACATGGAAAATGTACTTCACAGAAAGCATGAAATGCTTTGTGTGTGCCAAACCTAGAATGAGTGTAAGTAATTTTTCCTTTGCTTTGTGATGTGAACGAATACACACACACACACACACACACACAGCATAATTGTAAATAAAATCGACACATTTTAGGATCACAAGAAAACCAGACACACCAGATTACTTTGCACACACGACAAACACACACACAATCGATTCTCTCAGAACATACGCTCAGGATTTTTGGAAGAGGCCTCACTCATAAAGAATGTTTGAATGGTGTGTTTCACACGTTTCCCCTGCATTGAAAGGCATGGAATAGAAAGCACTTGGGATGATTGGCTTGCAGGCCCCTCACTGCGGGGCCCGATTCCACTGCAGGCTGTGACAGACAGAAAAGTAGAGGGTGAAACTCTTTCAGATAGACATGGTGCAGCTTCTGATTAGGTCCTGAAGGACTATATAGGAGGACTGACTGATATAAATGCTTAGCAATTGTGTTTCAACAGCAAAATTATTTATTAAATTACATAACATAAACTAAAAAGTAGCACAGTATTACCATTATTTTTTTTAGAGAGACAATATGGTAATACTATGATTTATAATTAGCATTATAATAATATGATTATAATACCACGATATTCTTTGAAGTACCTTGGATTTTCATATACCATTTCAAAGTTCGATTTTTTTTTAAGTCTCTTATGCTCACTAAGGCTGTGTTTATTTGATCAAAAATGCAGTAAACTGTAAACTGTAACAGAAATATTATTACAATTTAAAAGAACTATAAGTAAGATTTCAAAATGTAGTTCACATTAAGGATTTTGCTAGTTCCACGTACATTGCGGAACAAATACTCATTTCTTTAAAAAATACATTCTTACTGACCACAAATTTTACAGTAGTGTAAATATCAACTGTACAGTATATGTAACTTCTGTTATCAAAGTATTGTGGCAGTACCATGGTATGGTGACTGTAATACCACACTACTGAAATTCATATAGGCCTACCATTACTTTTACATATACTCTAAGTACTTCCAAGAATACAGTGGTACAAAGTACTTCCAAGAATACAATTTATTAAAAAAAATGTATAATAATAATAAAAAAAATACATGGTAGTACCGTGTTACATTACACCCCTACAAAAATAACTGTGGTAATACCTTGCCATACTTTTATATGTATCATAATATGGTACTAAAATTCATATACCAGGGTATTTACATGGTATTCCAAAGTATGTTCAAGAATACCATGGTGCCACACTTACATAAAATTACTGCTGCCGCCCTCTCTGAAAAGTCAAATATCGCTACAACCTGAATGGATGCTCCCTCCAGCTTAATTGGATTTACAAGTAACAGCGGACTATCAGTGAATCCCATTTGTCTCAAATGAAAGTTTGTAAAACTATACGGTGTAAAATGTTCACTGCAGAGGCGGGTGTTGGTGGTGATCCTCAGCTCTCCATCAAAATGCCTCTTCACAAACTTAACCCACCTCTTCTTGATATCATAGTTTTTAGGAAATTTAAATAAGGAGACCAAGCTGTTTTGTAAATTATCACAACCAGGTAATATGCATTTACGTGACGAAGGCATAGCTAGCTAGCAAACTGTAGGCTGTAATAACGATAATGACAGTAACTCACGATTAAGCAGGCAAACCACTGATACTAATGCTCTCTAGGTATTATAGTGTTAGGGGAGTTGTCTTTACACAGACTTTAAAGTGAGACCCCTGAGGTAAGATGGTCATGTGATCTCAACATGTCTGCATCCATGAAGTGACCCACTCCTGATCGGCTCAATATGAACACAAAAAAAAACACATGAAGTAAACTGTGATAGATAAGATGCAAACCCACACTCTGCGTGTGCAGCAGTGCCAAGCCTATACGCATGTGCACAGCTACTCAAAATGCTAAATTACGGCCCAAAGAGTGTGAAAGCGTTCGCCGGCCAGGACTAATTACAAAGCCACTATCATCTATATTCGTGAATTAAACACTTGAGCCTAATCAACACAGTGCCAGGAATCCAAAGAACATAAAAGCGTCTGGATTATATTTATTCTGACTACATTTGGCCCACATTATCTAATAGTGGATACTATGGTAGCATTTCACTTCTAGCCGATTTATCTTTCCTTTCTAACTCTTGTTGACTCTTCATCAAAATCTGACACAGCGGAAACTAAGTAATCTCCATTGTTTTGCTGTTACCACTATTTTTTCTTTTGAAGGGAGGTCAATTGAGTCTGCTCTGAGGAGGTGCTGTCAAGAGAAAGAGAGGAGGTTGCAAATACACATTGTGCTGTTGAAACCATTTAACATGTTAACAGACACACAACACAGTGACCCTCTTAAATGGACAGATCACCAAAATACATAAACTAAAATCGCCGATTTACTACTGTTGTTCCAAACTTGCATGAGTCCTTCTTTTGTGGCACCCCACTGAGCCATGTCTACCGTTCTGGGCCGTGCGGTTCACGTTATCGTCTCCGTCGTTACGGTAGTTGTTCGTTTCGGTCTGGGGTCACGGGCGCCTACCCCTTCGTCCGCGCATAAGGCCCCTATGTGGCTTAGCCGTACTAATACACCGCCCGTCTGCCTCGTAATATGCATGCTCCCGGCAACTGGTTAATAGTGGGCATTGGTCCCCTACCCTCGTGTTCCTCCCTTCCTGCTGCTCTTCTCTTCCCAGTGTTATTATGTGGCCCCCTGCCCCTGGAGCCCCCAGCTCCGTCCATTTCCTGCAGCCTCATTCCGCCTGGTTTCGCCCCGATTCACCCGAAGCTCAGTCAAAACCTCTGACTCAAACGTCCTGATTCGGTCTCCCTTCTCCTTCGCCACCCCTTTTTTCCCCCTTTATGCCTGCCCCCCTTTCCCCATCACTGTGTCTCCCACATCTTATCTTCTTCTCTCCCCACCTTCGTATAGGTCGGTCTGCCTTATCTCTGCCATTCGTCCTCTGGCCAGTGTGGGGAAGGAAAATTCTTTCCACGGCATGCCTTACACTATTGCGGTCCTCATCCCCCCAAGTAACTCTTCGTTAGTCCTTTTTGGGGCATTCAGTGTTACGTCTGTTGCGACTTTTTTCACTCTGGGACGGGCTTGCGTGTTTGTTGTTCCCTTCCCCACCCCCAAGTTCTCTTTTTGCCCCCCCTCTCCCCGCCTTTCCCCCACCCCCGTGACAGATACGAATCAGGCTGCCAGGGACCGTCACATTTCCATCGCCCGTCGCCCGCCGCCAGCCGCCCTCCATCACCACAACGCCACACCATGTTTGTCTAGAGTAGTTTGTGCTTATTAGTACAGTTGAACTGGTTCATTGAAGGTCAGAAGCAAAGACATTCGTTAATAGAATGGGATTAAATACATATAGGATATTTGTGTTGTTTAACATTTAAAAATTGCAGGTTTGCGTCATATTCTGAGATGCATTATTCTCCTTTTGAGGCCTTCCTGGCCTCTGTTTTTTTTAGTTTTTTTTTGTTTGTGAGATGAATTAATGCATATTCATATTATTTTAGAACTACAGTAACATCTTCTGATTTCTCTCTACATGGGGACAGGAGAGCTGTCAATCTATAAATTGGGAAAAAATTTACTTGCGTTACTTATTTGAAAAAGTTATATTCTCTTGTAAATTAAAAAGTAAGGCGTTACTTTACTAGTTACTTGAAAAAAAAAAAGTAATCTGATTACGTAACACACGTTACTTGTAATGCGTTACCCCAACACTGTACAGTCTATGGAGACTTTTATGATGCTTTATGCGCTTTCGTCCTTCTGAAGCCTGACGCTTAAAGGCACAATATGTAAGATTTTTCAAAAACCACTAGAACAGTGTTATATATTTTGTGACTTGTGTACTTACATTATCCCAAAATGTTCGAAGAATTATGTGTAAAGCAGAGAAAATAAGCATTGTACCTAGTGACCCGGACGTGTCAATCGTGAATCTGGTCGCCGGACAAAGGACATCATAACCCTCGATTTGGCTAGAAAACATGGACCACCAAAGATGCTTTTATGTGTGCGTTTGATAGACCGGTGACGAACAGACGTAGCTTTATAAACAGAAATTTCACATTATCTACGTTGAAAAAAAAGCAATGCGTTTTTTCCCCACGCTACGCCTGGAAGGAGCGGAAGCAGTCGAATGGGGCATAATAAAAGCCCGCTGCTTCGAGTCATGGGCAAGATAGATCAGCGGCTCGTTTCGGTCTAGGCTTTCAGCCTCACCCGCGTAATTTCTATAACATTAATAATATTAGTCATCCCGCTAGGATACCTGATTTCTGCCTCGTAAGTCGATTGCACGGCGGTGGGGATGAAGACGACAGCTCCATGATTCCACATCAGTCCGGTGTCATCAAACTTATGCCTTGTGTCTCTTTTGTTTAATTGGAAATACGCGCACTCTAGGGCGAAAAGTCATATTGTCCCTTTAATGGCACCCGTTCACTAAACTGCCGGAGGAGAAATGGATGGCGTTTACATTGGTGTAACAAACGCAACCAGTACATATTCTTTCAAAATATTACTTTGTGTTTCCACAGAACAAAGAAAGCCATAATGGTTTTGAACAAATTGAGGGGGCAGTAAAAATGAATAACTTTTAATATTTGGGAACAGAAAAAAAACATCTATTGTAAAACACAAAGCACTCACATCATATTGTAAACCAGCAAGATACAAAAAAAGTTCTGTTTACTTAGCACCTTTATCGTTCTATGTATGTGCAAGGAGCTGAAAACAGTAGTGTTGACACAGACGAGTGTGTGTGTGCTCCCAATTTCGACTCGCACCCACGCCCACGGGTCCATTCCCCAGTCCAGTGGTCAGGTCTACGATTATTAATTAAGATAACTTCGCCCTCCATATCTGTGCTGTGCTATCACCAATTATCAAATTAGGGGTTTATTCTGGCTGCCAGAGAATTACGTGTACCTTTTCATGTCTGATTTTATTAATATTAATAAGTTAAATGCAGCATTGGGCTGTCCGCAGAGGGGAGGCATTTATGAGATAAAGAACGGTGAAATAACAGACAGGGCGGCAGAAAGGAAACACACAAAACACCCACACACACACCACACCACACACCAGTCTTCTAAAACATATGCGTAAAATTATGATTTACTGCAGCAAGACCATATAAAGGTGCCATATGGTTTTGTACTTAAAGATTACCATATGTTTTGTACAATGGTATATATGTTCATTTTAATACCATGGTAGTAACAGTATAGTTGGGAAATCATGTAAATAAATACCATGGTATATATATGGTAATCATTTTCATATGAAAGCATGAAAGTACTGTACATAATGGCTTCCATATGAAAGTACCATGGTGTTCCTGAGTACCAAGTATCACCTACATGTACATGTCAAGAATTCCATATGCTATCATGGTATATATGCCCCCCCCACCCAAAAAAAAATATGACAAGTTATGTTTTTTAAGAGTAACTATAGCACCAAAAAAAAAAAACTTGTACTGCTTGAGATTTGAATATTATTTATGGTTAATATCAGGATTTAATTAAATATATTTTAAAATCAGCTCCATCTGCCATATTGGATACATTTTTGTTAACAATGCATTCTAGAGCAATGCTGCCTAACATTTTTTAAATAAATTAGAAAATTAAATTAAAATAAAATATGCTATGCTGAAGCTGAAGCTGAGTGTGTAATGAGGGGGGGGAAAGTACAACCATGATGTATTTGAGAAAATATGATGCGACTTTGGCATTTTTACGTTAGCTGTTCCTGTATTTAAAGTGACGTTACAACACATTTCCTTTCCTCACACTCACCTCCCCTCTCTTCCCATCCATCTCACATTCACCCTGCAGGTGAGCTGAGCTGAATTGACATTTTCCTCCCTCGTTTTCTCTCACCCTCCGCCTCTCCGGTGCTGTAATTTGGCATAATTAATGCTAACATTACTGCTGATAATTTAGCTACTTAATTAAACTCAGAGGACTTCATTAAGGCCGGTATGGCACCGTGACTTGTGTGTGTATATACATCATGAGTGTCAGCAAATGTGTGTCAGAGACTGGTTGTGTGTGTGTGTGACATAATTTGGCTGTAGTGGCTGGGTGGGTAATTGTTTTTGTCATTAGATCTGTGGCAACGATAAAGATGGGCACAGATAAGGGGCTTACTATGCATGCGTTGATACTGTTATTTTCTAGTGGCAGAGAACGTGTTCCTTCAAAGGGCAACCATGAATAACCTTTGACCACATGGTGTGATCATATAAACTATGAGGTGAAATCTTGCTAAGATTGCATTTTAAACACTTTTTATTTGCTCTTCAGCTAACTAGTCTAATTGATAGAGAGCTTTTGAGTAGACTGATGGCGTACAACATACTATTAATTAGTATTCAGTATGTATACTGTGCACATTAATTACATTTTCTAGCATACTGTCAAAATGTACAAAACAACATTGCATGCAATACCGTAATACAATACTACCGGGTAAAAAAAGCAAGACTGCGGAAGATTCAGCGGGGCAACATATTTTTTAGAATATATTCAATAGAAAACAGTCATGTTCAAAAGACAATCTATTGAAAAAAAAACGTTACAAAATCTTACCAAGCATATGTCAGAGTAATTTCACTCAGTAACATGCCTATATGCCTTAAAATACTACCTAGGTAGGCAGCTCACTATGTTTTGGAACAACCTTTGTTTAATGAAAACGGAGTGGACTAAAAGATCCATTTAAAAGGGAATGCTGTTTTAGTTAAAGCAGTTAAGTCTATCTGCTATAATAATCACTGTCCAAACGGTGGAATGAATTATGCCTCATTCATTCATTATGTATGCGAATCACTGTGTGTAACTTGGCCGGTGAGTTTGAAAGGTCCTATAATTCACTACTGTTTTCTTATTCCGCTCTGACCTCTCTCCACTCCCTCTCTACCATCCTGCCACGTCTTATTAAAGTCATCTCAAAGACAAAATTGACCCATTGTACTTTCTCAATACATGGTTGGAGTCTTATCGTGCAGGATTCATCCGTCTACAAAGAATGGTTGTCTGGTAAGCTAAATATAATGACTTACTCTGCGCGACCCGCGCTCTGCCTGAAAGCTAAAACCAAATTTACGGTTAACCATAGCCATATCAGGCTATTCAGGGCACCGTTTAGGCTATGTTGTGAGGTAATTACAGCCTTTCTAAATAAAGCAATGTGGACTGGCGACCCTGCAACCATTTAACCCATTCACATTTGGGGTCCATCAGATTTTTTTTTCTTTTAAATTAATACTTTTTATTCAGCAAGAATGCATTAAAATGATCAAAAGTGACAGTAAAGACAAAAAAGTATCACAGTTTCCACACAAATATTAAGCAGAACAACTGTTTTCAAAATTGATAATAAAAATAAATGTTTCTTGAGCAGCAAATCAGCATATTAGAATGATTTGAGTCATGAGTAAAAATGCTGAAAACTCACAGGAACAAATTACATTTTAAAATTGAAAACAGTTATATTAAATTGTTGTAATAATATTTTACAATATTTCTACTTGGCCATTTTAACAAATCAAATAAATTTAGCCTTTGGTGAGCATAAGACACTTTTTTCACAAACATTATGAAATCTTCCTGACGTCAACGCTTTTGAATGGTAGTAGCATTATAATCAAATGTATTTCTGAGTGAAACAGTATGTTCATTGTTCAAGCATTAGCACATTCACAAGAGAGAACTTGACCTTCATCCTCCACAACCTGGTCAAAACGCCTCCTTAGAAGTGGATCAGTCCTGTTTCACTCTGAAATATATAACATTACATAAGTAAAATGAACTATGAATGAATGACTTTAAGCTAGTACCAGACCAGATAGACAGGTAGTGACCTTTTCACGATAAGTCCAGTCTGGTGTACTCAGTGTACCCAGTGTTCCTACAAAAAACAATAAAAAGTATAATTCAAATAATCAGACTATTAGATTAGAAATAGTCAGACTAGAGCTGTGTTTTAAGTCTACATGTGTGTTTAAGGTGTGTACCTGTGTGTGCTTGTAGTGGCAGGCTCCAAATCGGTCTGTTCACATGCTGAGTGGGTTTTGGATTATCTGTGTACTAATTAACGCCTGGGCCGAGGCGAGGAGAGAGGGTCTGTCTCAACCCCATGAAATGCACACATGCATGCACATGCAGGTACATGCAAAATTCACAGCACATTACACACTCCGGTCACTGATGAGTTCATGGCCAAACATACACACACTTGCTCTCAAGGTTGACATGAAGGTAAAGCCTTCTGAATGTGATGAACTAGATTTGTACATTTTCTGAAGAAAATTGAATGTTTTTACCAATGCAAAACATTGCTATTTGTTTGTTAGTATGTTGCTATGTGGTTGCTAGGTGTTCTCTAGCGTGCTATTAGGGATTTTTTATTATTTTTTATTTTTTTAATCTACCTGTCAGGTAAAAATCGCTTAGTCTGTTTAGAAAATATAAAAAAAAGCTTGAGCCCTCAAAAATTTCATTTTTTCGGGTCAACAAAATTCTTGAATATTTTTGTGTAAAATATTTTTGGTTGCCCGAAATGCTGCATCATTGCCTGATATTGTGCTGCTTAGTGAGAAAAGGTACTAAGAAAAGCATTAGAAAAGGTGTTATTTTTCTAAACAATTAGACTATGAATACTTTTGGAAGACCAAAACGATTGATGTTCACTAAAAAACAAAGAGCCATTTTTCTCCTTATTGTGAAGAAAATGTTAATAATCAGAAACTTTTTCCACTAAAAAGAATGTTTTGTGCAATGGATTTAGTGTCTTTTTCCACTAAAATGGAATGTTTTTTTTTTGTGCAATGGTAAGGTTCCGTGGATGTTAACGAGGGGTCATATGATGTTGCTAAAAAGAACATTATTTTGTGTATTTGGTGTAATGAAATGTGTTTATGCGGTTTAAGATTCAAAAAACACATTGTTTTCCACATACTGTACATCATTGTTTCTCCTCTATGCCCCGCCTTTCTGAAAACAGCGTCGATTTTTCAAGCCCGAAACTCATCGTCTGAAAAAGCGAGGTGTGCCGTGATTAGCCAGCTATCCAGTGCATTATGATTGACCGAATACCTCAAGCGTATGACAGAAATGTTACGCCCCTCACCATACTGTGATGATGTCCTGTCAGTCCGGAGCGTTGATTCAAAAACATGAAAACCCATTAAAACGAGGCATTCGTTGCATCCAGTGGGGACATAATTATGGATTGTAATGACTTATACTGTCTTTTTATGCGCGTTGCGTTGCATCGGCGGCTGGGGTAAACATAAAAAATCCCTGTCTTCATTTGTGATCGGCAGAATTCCAAACAACAAGCCCTTATCTCTACACTGCCGCATAAAAAATCGCTTTAGAAATATATAAAATACATAAAAACTCGTAAAAAAAAAGAAAAAACATCTTACGTCTGTGAGTCAGGAAGCAGCCGGCATTGTAGTCTACTCTTTCCAAGGATCAGAGCATCGAGCGAATTCCTCCATAAAATGCTCTGCATACATCTGAATATTTTGGTTGAAGTGTTCTGGAACAGTGTTGTTAATACAACTTAACCACCGATTTCTAGCCATGTCCTTTTTTGGAAGGCCAAACAAAATAGTTTAGCTTTCACAACAAAACACACAGAGTCACACACGGCGGCCTAGAGTGAGCAGAGGCCCGGGGCTAGCATGAGGAACGGCCGGAGAGTTAGAGTTATTAAGGTCATGTGGGGCGTCTGAGGAGTGCGTCCGGAAGGACATGTGACGAACCAGGGCTGGACTCCGCTTCGTCCATGTTGAAAGCTGATCCGGCGATCCACAGCGCTAAGTTGATATATTTCCTCAGCGACCAGCACGGATCAGCTCAAGGCGTGATGAAGTGGATATCGTCCTCTTTTAGAAGACCAGACGAAGTAGTTTCGCTTTCACAACGAGCACACGTCGATCTTTACAACATGGCGGCGGCAACAGCAAAACTACAGCGAGAATTAAAGTTACGCCTTCTTTCTTTGGCGTGAACATTTGGGCGGCGTTATACAAATCTTCCCACATAGTGACGTAGACATTTGATTTTGGATTTCCCTTAGACTTTGGTCCAACTTTACATAGCTTCTTTATGCACCAAGAGCTTGTATAAACTTCAAAGAGAAAGGAAAACTTGAAAACGCAACATATGATCCCTTTAAGTTTTCTGGGAAGCATTGGGATGACAATAAAGAACCTTTATTTTTCTTCTCTAATGACGTGTCAGTGTCTATTTTGTGTGTTGACATCACACCTGACACAATATGTAAAACTTGTTTAAAATAACAAGAGGTGGCTTGCTGCTAATGAACTTTACTATAACATGAAATGTTCTACCAATTAACCCAAATATTCAGTTTTGGGTAAATTAAAACTTTTATTTAAGTTTTGATAAAAAATTCATTTGGTGCATCTTAATTTGCGGCTTTCCATGCCCTAAAGGGTCAACCGCATAAGAATTTTGGGGGGGGGGGGGGGGGGGGGGGGTTTTTTTTGGGGTTTAATCTTTTTACGGCCCACTGAGGTTAATATAGCTCTAATTAATCCCCTAGTTAGCTTCACAATGAGCGAAACTCTGAGTCCTTCACATTATCTAATAATCACATAACTTCTGGTGTTGTCTAGAAACTGGGAAAACAAAAAAAAAAAAAAAACTTTTTATGGCTGGGTCTAACTATCAAGAGAGAGTACATCCCAAAGATAAGCAGTATCTTACGATCTGATCTCTAATTATCCTTTCATAACTAGCCCATTGATAACTCTCAGTTACGAGGTAACTCTTCTAGGCTATGAGAGGATACAAGCTATCCATTGCTATCTGAGTCTCTCGCACAGACCATGAGAAATAGGTTCGAAACGCGCCTGGAGGGCATAAAAAAGATGCAAAATGACTTGTGAAGAGAGGAAGAGAGTGCGAGAGTACGTATGGAAAGCAGGCCTATCAAACAACTCCAGGCAAGATGATACGTTAAGGGCATAATCAATCAGGAGCGTGCAGAAATCCTTAAGTGGTTGGTGTAGCCTAACTCAAATTCAATCAGCCAGCCTTAGAGGAAGCTTACATGCCATGAAGACATGCTGGAATGGGAAGCTCAGATATCAGCTAATTCTATCATAGGAGCATGATGAAGTTCTACACGCCCGTTGGAAAGGCAAAACTAAAAGGTCGGGTGCTTTTTTAATATTGAAAACTGAGGAATATTATATCATTCAATTTGTAATAGAGGGAGGGGAGATCTGATTAGGCCGTCTAATGTGCTTTGGCTGAGAGAGGTGTCTCTTCTTCAATGGCAAGCCAACAGAGAGGTTGTAATATACTGTGATTAACTATCTAATCCACTAAACAGAGTAGGATCTGTCTTTATCTGTGCAGACTACATGGGCTGAAATCAGGTTAGCTTGGAAACAAGACGACAGAACGCAAGAGGAGAAAGAGGAGAGGATGTGTAATGAGAGGAGAAAAATAAAGGGGAAGAAATGAGAGAGGAGGTAATGGGGAAGAGATAGTGTAATGAAGAGGATAGATGGGACATACGAGAAATGAATGGGCAGTCGGAAGTCGGTATTTGTATGTCTGTAAATCTTTTTTTTTTTGGCCTGCTACTACTTTTATTCGTAACAATGTTAAAGGAATAGTTCAATTAGAATCAATCAGTCCTTAAATTTATAATCTTTTACCATACAGGCCGGGTCACATAGCGTTTTTGCGTTATATTTCGCGGATTTTTTATTGTTTTGAGCATAAGCAACGTCAAGTTCAACCTTTAAAAACGCGCCTTGAAACTGCCATTCTGCAGCCTTGCGTCTCCTGTCTTCAAATATTTTTTTTAAACGATTCTGTGTGAAACGACGGCCCTGACACTAAATAAGAAGGCCAATGTATCATATCATAAAAGAACATTCAACAACTTGCATTCGTTTATATGCCGTATCAAAGGCACTCCTCCCATTACGAAAGCTGATGGACTTGATCAATGTCGTTGCAACATATTGTTATACAGTTCTTCAAACTATTAGCAGTGGATCTGCTCGCGAGGCCAAATCAAATCTGTTTATCCTCCTTAACCGTCCCCTCTCATATGTAGCATTGGAAATTCTGATTCATTTAAATGAATCATTTTTTTCCTAAACTGCCCTGTGCAGCATTGAACTGTTTGATTCAGTCAAGTGAATCGGTTCAAACTAAATGGTGCTCTTCTCTATGTAGCATTGAAATGTCTGATCCAATAGTGAATCGGTTTGTTCGGACGTTTCTTGTAAATTAAGAGAATACAAAAAGACTCACAGATTCGATTCCCTAGCATTTTATGTCTTCTTTATAGATATTTAGTTCATCAATATGTTTTTGACTCATTTAAATAAATTAGGATGAATTCAGTAAGTTCATTCAAAACAGATGATTTTTTTTCTGTCATAAAACTATGTCTCAAATTAAATTATAAATTACAACACCCTTAAAGACATAGTTAACCCAAAAATGTTCTGTTGTCATTTACTCACCCTCATGTAATTACAAACCTGTTTTTTTGTCCATACTATGGAAGTCCATGGTCACCAAAACTGTTTTGTTACCAGCATTCTTCTTATTTTGTGTTCTGCAGAATAAATTAAGTCATGCAGATTTGAATCGAGAGGGTGAGTTTTCTTTTCGGCTGAATTATCTCTTCAGTGCTTCTTTTTCTTAGTAGCTTTTTCTTAGTGAAAACCGCTCCCAATGAGGGAACAACAGGACAATCAGCTTCATTCAAATTAACAGGACTGCTGGAAAAACTCTGTCATATTTTCATTTCGTTTTCAGACTTATGGGACAATACATCATAAACTGGAATAATACAGGATGGAATAACTCTTGAAGAAGTTGTCACATTTTGGCCCTGGCCTTGTTGGTGTGGCGACGCCAGTGTGTGTTTTTGGGAGATGTTTAGTCATAAAGAAATAAATGTCAGCAGAGAATGATTGTCACGATGATGGACAGGGCCAAATTCAGACCTGGCTTCTCATGTCGGCAGCATTTGGGTCACAGTCGCCTGCGTTCATAGAGACAGACTGCAAAGTGCTGGATGAAACCGCACGTGAGCCACAACATTCAGTCACACAAAACCAAAATACCAAGAGAGAAAATTAACTTGCTACTGACGTCAGTTTGCGCACAAACACACACGTCTTTTAAGCGATAATTATCCCAGTGTCATGTTAGGCTTGGCAACCGGTCCTTCTTCACCATGATTTTGAGTTATCGCTTTGGAGAGTCTATATACGTGTGAGCGACAGAGAGAGACAAATGACAAACTGTTCATGCACTCTGACACTCGCGTCAATGGGATGCTTCACAACTCTAACCTTTTCGGAGTGAAAAAGCAGACTCAGCTTTGAATTACACAACAGAGCCTGTCACACTCACACACCACACACACCACACACAGACAGCACCCATCACACACGTCTAATAATTTTAGCGAATGAGTATCAACAGGGCAGTAGACCTAAAGTGCACAGAGAAAGTTGATATAATTTTAACTTGTCTGATCACTCATCTCTGCATATCCTACAATGATGTCACTGCCTTCCGAGAGAACTCAACGTGCAAGCTGAGTGACATGCGTGCTCTGCGCACACACACACACACACACATACCTACACAATCTCGGTCATGCTCTCATAGTAAAATGGCTTAATCAGAGACAGTCATACACACTCAACATGATGAGTGACAGTATCATTATCGGCTTTTTATATTGAGTGTAGACAAAGTAATTGATCTACCAAGAGTTTATACAATAAAGCATTGGTGTGTTTCTACTGACATGATTGAAATAAACCCTTACCTAAACTGGGGACTGGCACAATTTGGGGGGCTGGATCCTAATCGTGTTTTTGTTTTTTTAACAGATTTCTGACTTTCGATTGTGATTGCAAAAGTGATGAAAAAATCTTTCAGCGAAAAAAAAAATTAAGAATATGTTTTTTACTTACAACTAAAATAATTGCAATACTACTATTTATGTTATTCTTTGACTATTCCCCTAAGCCCATAGAGCGATGGTTTTTTTAGATAGATAATACCAGCCCTACGCTCAAACTTAAGTGTTTAGGATCACCTTACCTATGCAATAGACTTCTGATTTTTCACATCAGCCTCTTTTGATTTGGGCATGCTTACAAACCTAAGCATGCACATCAAGCAAGTGCCTCAGAACACCCACAGCACCCGTCTAGTGAATCCCCACAAAACGATCGCATAACTCCCAAAGGCAACCCCTCAGAACTCTCCGAGCAAACCCGCTATAGTAGCATACACTGGCAGCACAGCTCGCGATAACATATAGCTTCATGGGTTGCAACTTTGCAACCACAACTTTGTCATTTTCTTTATAAAGGAAATTGTAGTTTTATTTAGTAGCTTTCTTGGCCATTTTCACCACTTAAGAGTGGTCTAAGAAGGCATGAAAGATAAGCGGCGAACATGGGAAATTGAAATGTTCACAAATCGAAGTTGTGGGCACAATCTCTGACAACAAGAACCTTTCTAGTTTTTTCCCCTTTAAAGTTGTTTGGCTTTATGATTTGTCAAGCACACTGGCCTTGTGCTACGTGCAGGCTGTTTCTCCACATGGAAGATATTTATTTTTTTTCCTTTACATGAAGAGATTAGGATACGTCTTCACATCTAGCTTGTCCATAAACACAAAACATTAATACTGAAATCAGTAGCGCGCTGAATATGAAGTAAGCATTTTTGCGCTTAACCCTAACTAGCTTCATTACCAAGCTCAGAAGTAAATCGTGGGGAATTACAATTTGTCGTTGTGAGCTGGAATTAACGCAGAGAATTAATTTCAGAATAGGATTGCTGCAAATATCATCACAGAGAACAAATGGCATCTATTCATGCGTGATAAACATTCAATAATTGTAAAGAAAGAGAGCGTAATCAAATATGGGCAAGACAATGAAGATTGGTTTTTGTATTCGGCTCCGAGTCATTTTGTTTTTATTTGTGTTTTCAGTATGGAATTGACTTCATTGTGGAAATGACTGTTCTTTTCTCGCTACAAAGCTATAGAAACAACAGTTGGTAAAGACTTAAGAGTTGCTACCTTTTAACCGCAATAATTACTTATTTAAGTATATTATATTTATTTCATGTTTATGCTGGCAAAGGAATCAATCGTTGAGGCGATAAGTGATGTAATGGCTAAATTTCTCAATCTGTTCGGTAAGAAAACAAAACTGCATTCTACTTAGGATGTCCTCAGGGTGAGTAAATTTGAGTACATTTTCATTTTTGGGTGAACAATTCCTTAAATATAGAATCAAAATTCAGGGTCTGTACAATGTTGTATATACCAGCCGTTAGCCAATCTGCTCTCTCATCAGTGAACTCTAATATTCAAAACTGGTCATTTCTCTTATTTCTATCTCTGCAGGCCTGAAAACGTTATCGTTTCGCAAATTGAAAAAATGTATGTTCCCATAAAATAGGAAACTCTCTGTAAAGTATGCTCACAACCCTTCATGGATGTTTACTGTTTTACTGAGTCATCAAATATAATGTGAATTTGTGTAACTGATAGTTTTTAGTTCAAACCTCAAATACGTGTGTGCACTCGTGAAGCTGTGTGTGTGTGTATTTGTGCAGAGCTCTGCACATGGTAGCTGAGTCTGACACGGGCTATCTCTCCAGGTCAGTGTAGATAGCTTTTCCATCTCTAATGTCTTTCCCAGAAATCTCCCCACACACGAGGTGCTTATATTCCACCTTACATGCATATGTGTGTGTGCTTATATTCATTTATCCCAGATCATTTATGACGATAAATTTTATTACTCAGCACAGTGAACCTACTGAAAGAAAACAATTACATGTATCCGTCCAGTGTTTTGAAATTAATCACCAGCAGATAAATTCTCTGTCTTTCACAAACAAAGCCTCCCAGATAAAAGTTTTATACAGTCATAATAAGACTGTATAAATTGAAAAACAACAACAACTCAACCTTCAATAAAACATAGTATCATAAACTAATTTCTTTCACAAATCACATGATTTCTTTCTTTCCTGGAATACAGAAGATCTTTGAAAGTGAATGGTGACCAAGGACTTTCAAGCTCTGATGATGATAAAAAGAGCCATAAAAGGGAAATAAGTGTTTATTATTATATAAACATTAACTAAAAATATTCCTTTGTTGTAGCTCTAAAATCGCTCAAAGCTTTCAATCTCAAAATTGAATGTTCATCTATATATTTGTTGGGGGGGGGGAGCTTGAGACCACCTGTTGCATCAGTTCTTTCACGATATGGAAAAGAGCAGCTTGAAGCATCTGCTAAACGTCTTCTTGTTGTGTTCAGGCAGAGGAATTAATACCCAGACCTGTTGGAACGAGCCATGAGAGTGAGTAAATTACAGAATTTTCTTTTAGCCAAGTTCTAATTTTTAAAGGCCTGTTCACACCAATAACGGATGATAACGTTCTCTTTATTATAAACACGTGTCCTGGCTCTTCCAAGCTTTATAAATGGCAGTGAATGGGGGTCAAGATTTTGAAGCCCAAAAAAGTGCATCCATCAATCATAAAAAGTGCTCCACACGGCTCAGAGGGGTTAATAAAGGCCTTCTGAAGTGAATTGATGCATTTGTGTAAGAATAATATCCATGTTTAAAACTTTATAAACCGTAATCTCTGGCTTCCGCTAACTGTCGTACGCGCGTACTGTACATGAGAGGGTGGTGTTCCAGTGGATGATGTAGGACGTAGGCATAGCGAAAGCTCCGGTAAGAACATTCTAGTCTTGCAAGAAGAAAGAAGAAAGTCATATATACCAATGGCTTGAGGATGAGTAAATCATGGAGTAGTTTTCATATTTGGATGANCAAGTGATGTAATGCTAAAATTTCTCCAAATCTGTTCCAATAAAGAAACAAACTAATCTTGGATGGCTTGAGGGTGAGTAAATTTTCAGCAGATTTTCATTTTTGGGTGAACAATTCCTTAAATATAGAATCAAAATTCAGGGTCTGTACAATGTTGTATATACCAGCCGTTAGCCAATCTGCTCTCTCATCAGTGAACTCTAATATTCAAAACTGGTCATTTCTCTTATTTCTATCTCTGCAGGCCTGAAAACGTTATCGTTTCGCAAATTGAAAAAATGTATGTTCCCATAAAATAGGAAACTCTCTGTAAAGTATGCTCACAACCCTTCATGGATGTTTACTGTTTTACTGAGTCATCAAATATAATGTGAATTTGTGTAACTGATAGTTTTTAGTTCAAACCTCAAATACGTGTGTGCACTCGTGAAGCTGTGTGTGTGTGTATTTGTGCAGAGCTCTGCACATGGTAGCTGAGTCTGACACGGGCTATCTCTCCAGGTCAGTGTAGATAGCTTTTCCATCTCTAATGTCTTTCCCAGAAATCTCCCCACACACGAGGTGCTTATATTCCACCTTACATGCATATGTGTGTGTGCTTATATTCATTTATCCCAGATCATTTATGACGATAAATTTTATTACTCAGCACAGTGAACCTACTGAAAGAAAACAATTACATGTATCCGTCCAGTGTTTTGAAATTAATCACCAGCAGATAAATTCTCTGTCTTTCACAAACAAAGCCTCCCAGATAAAAGTTTTATACAGTCATAATAAGACTGTATAAATTGAAAAACAACAACAACTCAACCTTCAATAAAACATAGTATCATAAACTAATTTCTTTCACAAATCACATGATTTCTTTCTTTCCTGGAATACAGAAGATCTTTGAAAGTGAATGGTGACCAAGGACTTTCAAGCTCTGATGATGATAAAAAGAGCCATAAAAGGGAAATAAGTGTTTATTATTATATAAACATTAACTAAAAATATATTCCTTGTTGTAGCTCTAAAATCGCTCAAGCTTCAATTCAAATTGAATGTATTACTTTTATTTTTGGAGCTTAACAGCCTCTGGTTACCATCTACTTTTATTATATGGAAAGAGCAGCTTGAACATTCTGCTAAACATCTACTTTAGTGTTCCACAGAAGAAAGTAAATCATACAGGTTTGGAATGACATGAGAGTGAGTAAATTACAGAATTGTCTTTTAGCCAAGTTCTAATTTTAAAGGCCTGTTCACACAATACGGATGATCACGTTTCTTTTCTTATAAACACGTGTCTGGCACTCTCCGCCTTTAATAATGGCAGTTACGAGTGTCGGCTTGAAGCCCACAAAGTGAATCCCATCATCATAAAAAGTGCTCACACTTGGTATGTCGAGGGGTCAATAAAGGCCTTCTGAAGAGAATTGATGCATGTGTAAGAAAAATATCCTATATAGAACTAACACCGATCTCTAGCATTCCTAAAATGTCGTATTGCGCGTTCACCAGAGAGTGGCGTGTCCAGTGGTGATGTAGACGTGGCATAGCGAAAGCTCGTAAGAACATTCTAGTCTTGCAAAGAAGAAAGAAGAATGTCATATACACTTAGCATGGCTTGAGGGTGAGTAAATCATGGAGTAGTTTTCATTTTTGGGTGAACTATCCCTTTAAGAAAACTTATAGCCTATTCATCACTCCATTCAAGCAGCAACAAACACTCTTAGCATAAATGCATTTCAAAAGCTGTGGCACATGTAAAGCTCAATGGGGTGTCCTCGGTTGTAGACACTTTCAGTGGATCAGATGGAAGGAAACACAGGTAATCCACTCGCCATGTCAGCGCTGACAGTCAACACATACATTAGCATATGTTGGCATTCCTATTCTTGTGGTCTCACATGCTCTATAATCTGTGTCGCCTCATATTTTTGACAAAGCCAAACAGAGGCAGAATAGGAATAAATTTGTATGCATTAGAAGCCTGCAAACACATGCTGCAAGATGCACAAATGCTAACATACATTATTAAGATAAATCTTGGTCAGGTGAGTGTACACAGACATAGGCTAATGTGTAGTCAGTTTCATAGAGAATCTCCAAAAGAAGTCCAAGCATTCAGTTTATTTTAAGATTCTTCACTGCTAGGTTTTTTCCAAGAGTGTTTACTTTTAGTTGTTCAGGCATTTTAATGCTAGTGTCATTATAGTCGGATATCTAATACAGGGACATGAAGAAGCTATAAAGCATGTTATGGACACAAGGAGGCCTGTCTCCAGTCCCACATAAATATAGCTTAAACAGTTTGTGGTAGTAAAGGGGGAGGGGAGGTTTTTTTTAAAGCTTTTATTGAGCAAAGACACATTATAATGATAAAAAGTAAACTTTAATGTAAAAAAAAACAAAAAAAAAAAATTTTAAATAAATGCGTTCTTTTGAACTGTCTGTTCAAAGAAATCCTGAAAAATCTTGGTTTCAAAAAAATATAAGTTTAAGCAAATTGATAAGAAGAAATCGTCTGAAAATTCAGCTGGCCATGAGAATGTTACATTTTTAAATAGAAAACAGTTATTTTTAAATTGTAATGATATTTCACAATCTTACTGTTTTACTGTATTTGTGATGTTTTAAATCTTTTCTGAAAGGGGTCATATGATGTTGCTAAATAACATTATTGTGTGTATTTGGTGTAATGAACTGTTTATGCGGTTTAAGTCACTGTCCTTACTGTTTCCTCTTTGCACCGCCTTTCTGAAACATGTCGTTTTTTACAAAGCTCATCGGTCTGAAAGTGAGGTGTACGCTGATTGGCCAGCTATTCAGTGTTTTGTGATTGGCCGAATACCTCAAGCGTTGACGGAAATGTTACGCCCCTTGCCAAATTGTGATGCCCTGTCAGGCCGGAGCAACAAGACAAAAACAATAAAACCCATTAAAAACGAGGAATTTGTTGCATCCAGTGGAGACATAAATACTGATTATAATGACTTATACTGTATTTTTAAGGCGTTGCATCGCGCCGTGTAAACATAAAACCATGTCTGCATCTGTGATCGGAGAAATGACAAACAACACTGCTCGAAACCTGGTTTGAATGTCAGTGGCAAATTCTTTATATATATAAAAACTTACTTACAGTCTGTGAGTCGGAACAGCTGGCATTGTAGTCTACTCTACCAGGTTCAGGAAACAGTTCTCTGTAAAATGCGCTGCACACATCTGAATGTTTGGTTTAAAGTGTTCTGGAACAGTGTTGTAAATAACAACTTAACCACTGATTTCTAGTGGTTGTCCTCTTTTGTAAGGCCAAACAAAATATTTTTGCTTTCACAACGAAACAGGTCCACACCGGCGGCTTGAGTGAGCAGGCAGCGGCAGGCCTGAGGCAACTGCATGTGACGACCCCGGGCTGGACTCTGCTTCTTCCATGGTGAAAGCCGATCCGGCGATTGTTGATGTATTTCCTCAGCGACCAGAACAGATCAGCTCTAGGCATGACGAAGCGGGTATAGTCCTCTTTTGGAAGACCAAACAAAACAAAGTAGTTTCGCTTTCACAAAAAACACAGCATCTTCACGACATGGCGACAGCAACAATATACAGCGAGAATAAAAGTTACGCCTTTTTTCTTTGCGTGAACATTTGGACGGTGTTATGCAAATCTTCCCACATCGTGACGTAGACATGGGGAGTGTTAGAACGAGCCGTTTTAAGTAGACGTGGTTGACTCCTAACTTTTATAAAGAACATCTCTTTAGATTTGAGACTTTAGTCTTCGCAACTATACAGATCTTCTTTATGCACCAAAAGCTTGTAACACCAAAGAGAAAGGAAAAATTGAAATGCATCATATGAACCCCTTTAAGAGATTTCTTTCAAAAAGAGTTTTAAAAATCTTAGTGTAGTAAATAAAAACTGATATATTACATATGTATAAAACAATATTACAGTTAAAATGCATTTTACCATTATATGAAAATTATGAAAGATGGCATTTCACTTATTTAGAAATAACAAAGGCTCAGATTTGCGGTCTTGGTGAAAAATAACTGAATACACCTAAAAGGTCTTTTTTTTGCATTCATTACACAGTAATTTGTAGTGCTTACACAACAATTCTGGTGAAACAAAAGTATGCAAACAAATCTGTGCTTTGCTAATGGAAGGGAAAAAGTAACTAAAAAGTACTTCAGCAGAGAAAGGGTGTAATCATATTTAATAACTGCAGATGGACTAAAAAGACAAAGGCATTCATGTTGACTATTGCAATTTATTGTACACAGTATAAAGTTTTGAAATGAAATGCTGGGTACTAGGTAAAAAAAATAGAGACCTTCTAGCTTAAATTAAAAACAGTTAGGCAACCACTGTGGCGCAAATAGTTAAACAGTTACACTCACTCGAGGCCTTTGATCAAATACAGCGAAAAGAGAGAGCAAGAACATTTGAAAGAAAGAAAAAAGTGCAGATCATATGAAGGCAATTAATTTTTATGGGGGAAAAAAAACACAGGAAAAATAAAAATCAATATAAAGCTACCTGGGCAGTGGTTAAAAGCATGATCCTAGTGAACAGTGAAACAACACAGGCTTTTAAATGAAGAATCCTAAATAATTTCTTTAAAAAGACCATATTAAATCAGTTCTCTCACAGATGGCATACGGTCCTATGGCTGAAATCAGTCACTGTCTGCCCCCTGCTGCTGAGATACTAGAAGTGAGCCAGGATAATACAGCATTAAAATGAAATGATATAGAAAAGTTTTCAGCAAAAATGAGTGATATTCTCAATTAAAAATACTTAGTAAAAAGTCAAGTGTCAGAGAGTGAATACAGTTTAGGTCGGACCTTAACCCGTGTCCATTTTCAGCTTTGATTCAATATGAATCAATATGACTAAGACTTTTCTCTCAACACGGTCCAATTCCCTAATGAAACACTGACTGAGAGATACAATTAACATTATACAAAGAATTCAAGTGCAAAACATTTGCTAACAAATGCATAAATCACACCCACAAAGACAGGAGATGGGGAGACAGATGAAAAATGTGCAAAAATATGAGTGTGAAAATACATTATGTGATATCATAAAAAATACCATTTGTAGAAGGCTGTGTAACTACAATTTAGATTTGGTGATCTGACCTCAAACTGCAGCAGAAACTTCCGTCTGGGACAAACGCCACGGCACAACACACACACACCCACACCCTGAGGATCAGTCTTCTGCAGGCGCCCGTTTACTTTTAAAACTAAACCACCGGGATATGGATTTTCTCCTGCCTTTTTCTTTCTTCTTATCTGCAAATGGTAGAGCATAACACATACTTAACTGCAAGGTACATATAGTTAATTTCAAGAGAAACCAAGAGGTCATTTACTAATGGTGACCACAGAACATCAGAGTAAACGCTCCCAGGGCTTTCTGGCAGTTTTTATGTCATGAATTGCAAATGGTTATGACTTTTGCCCACATTTATGCATTGGTTTAATTGGGTTGGTAAATTATACATTTTATTATAACTCATTTTAGCATTGAAAAAGCAGGCAGATCATTAGCCATGGCTAGATATCTATGGTTTCCATTAGTGATCATTAAATCAAAATGGGTTGCAATACTTTTCCTGTTTGGCCTTTCAAATCATGGAATATATAAACATGCATGGAGCAATTACTCCCAAGATTCATAGCACTTTGAATCAGTTGGCGGACAGTTGCACAGGTGTCAGTTATTCCAAAAATAAACATTTTGTTTCAGCATCAACAACCTGACTTGCCGAACCTCGGAACTGCTTGGTTGAAAGTGCAAACAATATTGTGCAATTATTGCAAGTTTTTATTAGAAAACTTTCAGAGCTTTCTGTATTTAGCACTTTAGATGCCAGTGCCTTAATTAAAATGTTGCCCTTGAGTAAAAATCTCATGTGCAATCAGCTTTACAATTATAAACCAAATATATCAGTTTACATTATTATGTTGACTAGAAACAGACTCTAAACCTTAACAATAATAATCCTCTGTGCCATCAGTGAACAAATGGTGACAATAAACAACTGTCTCTCTGTTGCCAGCCTCTTATTATTTGCAAACAGGAAGGGATGTTCATTTTGAATCATCCAACAGACATCCAATGGACCATAATAAATAGAGTTGGCTGCAAATGTCTGCATCTTTAAAATCAGAGACAGCTGGTGCACAGTAATCGGTTTCTAGCTAGGGAAATGTAATTTGTTGTAAAATACGAAACTGTCATATCTTTGAAAAACCTCTTTTACAAGAATTGCGGTGGAAATTTGTGGCAATTCATTAAAATGTGATTCATTTTTAAAGGTTAAATATTTCTTTTGCACAGTTTTCTCCGCCTTTTTCAAAAGCTTATGGGGAAAATTATGCAAAACAGTTTTATTCTCAGGTTTTGATGCTATTTAAACAGACATAATCATAATACATACGTAATCATACTTACCAAGATTCTGCATCATCTTATTCAGCTCCTCATCCTCCTCTTCCTCCCTGTAAATGAATGAACAAAAAGAATTAAACAATACAAATATATAAAAAAAAAATTTAAAAAATACAGAATAAATACTCAATTTAATCAATGTTCCAATTTAATCAATGTAGCATACTAAATACATAAAAAAAAAAAAAAATAAAAATGCCCCCATCCTTCCACTTCAATGAATGTACCTAGTCATAATGGCATTTTATAATAAACCCTAACAAATATAGCTTCCTTTAATGAATGTACCTGGTCATACTGTGTATATTATTATAAAGCTTATAAGTTTATATTATCTTTCGACTCTTCTGCTGATGTAACCAAGGATGTTTAGGCAAGGATGATAGGATATGATATGTTTTGCAATATAAGGACATGCATCAACTAATATTGTGTTAATTAGTTTCATCGTATGGTTGCCATACATATCTTTAATGATTTTACGTACATTTCTGCCATCTTTACCCATAATGACAGCACCACCTTGATAAGCTAATACTAAATATATTGAGAAAGCCTAAATTTCTGTAACGTTGCTTGGCCAACGATCTGTAGCGTGCACACAGTGCGTTTTACAAATAAACTTGAATTGAATTGAATGTGTTGCACACCTCAGTCTGTCTTCATCCAGCCCCTCCACAATGGCATTCCGATCGTTCACAATCCCCACAAGTTTGGCCATCAGCTCTTCCTCTCTTTTACGATCCCAAGATGTCTTCAGATGCTCTACAAGATAGAAACAGCATTTTATAGCTAGATTAGACTTACACAAATGTGAAATGAAGCGTTAAAGCTTTTAAACAAATGTAGATCTCTTGAATAAATCAAATCATGTAATCTGTCAGTTGTTTGTGTTTACAACAGTCTACACAAAGCTTCATTATCATCCACTGATACAGTTAGCCCAAAAAGTATGAATGCCATTGCACTACACAAACAAAATATTAAACCAAGTGGCATCTGCAAACAAATGATACTTGACTTTTTCAACCTGGTTTGTCCAGCAGCTTCCTGAGTTCGGCCTCAACACTGGGCTGCTCTTCCTCTAGATCTTGTGTCTTGGCACTATCATAACATAAACACAAATAACAAAACGTTTAATGCACATTTAGAAATATATTAGATATTCACTATCAGCATTCCAGTAATTCAGCAGTTTACACATACATGTACACAAGCTCGGATTCACGTCTCAGGTAGACCTGTTTGTTTCTGATGAGGGTAAACCAGTCCACCATTAAGTCATTCATTAAGGTGTCCTCTTCTCCTTCTGAATAAAAAAAAAACAAGAAATGCAAGATTCCTTTACACATAATTGCATTAGTTAGGATGACCTATTTGATTACCAGCAATCTTCAAAATATCTTCTTTTGTGTTCAACATAAGAAGAGCGATCTAAGGTTGGACCACGACATCAATGTTGACAGAATTTTCATTTTTGGGTGAACTATCCCTTTAAAAGTTGAAAATCTCCAGCTCTAATATTTGTCTCCATCTGCTGGAGCACAGAGGACGACATCTAGTCTTGGAATACTTACATTTTTACTATGCATGTTTAAATAATGCTTAAACCACTAATACAGTCTTCTAAAACAAACATCCTCTCATTCTAATTCATTAGTGTACAGTATAATAATCGCTGTTAATAGTGTTCATTGTCTGTTTGATTACGTCTTTAATTGATTTTTCGGTACATTTCTGCCATATGTACATTAACTGACAGTCACCACTGATAAGCTACAACTAAACATAATGTAGAAACTTAATTTTCTGTAAAGCTACTTTGCAACGATTTGTATCGTGAAAAGCGCCATACACAAATAAACTTGAATTGAAGTTATGATCAACAGTTTCATTTAGGCATTGTAATGAGTTTAAAACAATTTCATTGTTTACTTTTTTATTTAAAATGAATTTTTTTCTAAAATCGTAAACTATTTAAATAAATATAAAAAATTTTTTAAATAGAAATGTGAAAAGTTGTAAAAGGCAAGCTGTTTTTTTTGTTTGTTTTTTGAGTGTGTCTGTGTGTGTGTGTGTGACTGTGGGTTTGGTGCTGTGGACAGACCCTCATCCCCCCCTGTGTCGGAGTTGTTTCCAGCTTACTCCTCTTTTCTCCAACTGTTCATGTTCGTCTCAATTTCCTTCAGGGCTTTTTGAAGCTCTGACCTGGAAGTAAACCGGCTAAGCAAACATGACACACATGCCACACGGAACAACTTCCAGCACAATGACTTTGTACAGATCCTCAGGGTTCTAGCGGTCAGGGCTTCTGGTCTCAGCGGACTGCCCTCGTCACAAGGCGGGGGGACGCGGGAAGTCCTCGATTTGATGCAACAGGTCGCTCCAGCTCCCTGGGCCCCACGGTCGTCGCTCTCCAACAGGTACCACGCCCGGACACCGTACTCCGGACACCCGCACACTTCAGCTGAAGAAGAGCCGCACAAGAGAGATAACCCATGGCAAGTATGTTGGGACCCCCTGGTGGCAAGTGGGGCGTGGCCGGCACGGAGGACAACAGGAGATAGCATGCTGCCCACGCGGGAGTCGGTAAGAAAGATGAACACGGACTTGCTGCATAGCCGACCTCAGACAATGTACTGCATGCAGCAGTTCCTGTGTCGCGGTGGGCTGCATGACACGCTACATTGTTCCAGTCTTCTGGGAGTACCACAGTTTTGGCCATTGGAGGGGTATAGCAGCAGGGGGGACTAGGGAGGGACGAGGGGAAAACGGAGGGGGAAAAACTGGGAGCCTGAAACGGGAAAAAGCAAATCGAAGCAGCGTCGGGCCTGGCTTCGCGCAGCAGTAGCAACAACCAGGTAACAGCAAACACCCTCGCCACGCGAAGCACAAGTACAGGTGTGAGCGGGGTATGAGTGAGGTGTACAGAAGGGGGGGGTAAGGAAGCAAGGAAACACAAGAGGAGAGGCAAATATAACTGAAAGGAGAAACAGGAAAATCGCGCTGAAGGAAACAGAGGGGAGACTAAACCCGACTCACAATACCATTAAAAAATAATACTAATGACAAAACCCACAAGATTAAAAAAGGTTTTTGAAAAAAGCTTCAAAAATGAAGCCTACGATCTTTACAGCGGCGCTTCATCCAAAATACATCGAGAAGAGTATATACACACAGAGTAAAAGGAGGGTGTCAGAAAGGATTAAAGGCAACCCCAAATAATAAACTACTTGAAAAAAGGATCATACATACAACTGAGGTACATGCTCGTGACGGCAAAAAGTATAAAAAAAAAGCGATGGGGCAGGTGGAAAGAAAAATAACAAAGCCATACATCTACGATCCAAGATGTTTAGGGCCCGGTTCATGGGCGAGGAGGAGCTGGCGAGTGAGAGGGCGATGTGTGGAGAAGGGGCTGGAAAAGAGCTCGAGAGATCGGACCTGATGTACTGCGAGAGGAAAGACTCCGGCCCTCTGGAGGGTGAGCCAGGCTGGGACACAAGGCAGTCAATAAAAAGGAAAGAGATAAAAAGAATTGAACTTCGTTGTGAGCAAATAAAGGTGCACTCGTTGCACCGAAGGTGAAAGTTTGGGGTCGGGGGGTTTTTTTTTTATGTTGGTTGGGGGGGGGGGCTGGTTGGGGCGGTGGCTTTTTTTTGGTGGGGGGGGTTTTTCTTTTTTTTTGGTTTTCGGTTTTTTGCTCCTTGGGGGGTTTATGGGTCTTTTTTTTTTCTCTTGTTTTTTTTCTTTTTCTTGTGAGGTTGAGGCAAGTTAAAGGGGTAGTTACAGGTGAAAGATCTTCATAGGGGAATTACATGTGCACTGAGCTCTATTGCTCTGGGGACTTTCAGATACGACCCACTGCTGGTCTTATTGGGCGCAGCGGGTTAACACGCCCATCAAAAGAACCAATCACAAAAGAGCGTGAAGGAGTGGGCGAGACAGACCGTCTGGCAAACCAGTTAATCAATGAAGAGAGGGATGATTTGGTTAGGGAAATCATATAGAGAATAACTTATTAAATGATTTTACTGAGAAAGAACATGACAATATCTTTCAGCTGTCTGATTAAAAAAATATTAAAGTACAAGACATTATTATTAAAGATCAAAAGCAGGTTTCATTTGGAAAGACAACAGAAACTAACGCAACTTACTTTACAGGCTTGAGCATGGACCTCCAGTCAGATGGAGCTGTACTGTTTTCTGAAATTACATAAAAAAAAAAGATTTCCATTCATAAATGAACATAGTAGACATTTTGGTCTTAGAATAACATTTTTAGCAATAAATCAAACCAGTTTTTTGGCTTACAACTACTCTATGTCCTTCAGCAAGGACATATACAATTCATCTAATTTGACAGTAAAGACATTTATAGTGTTAAAAAAGATTTCTATTTTAAATAAATACTGTTCTTTAGAACTTTCTATTCATCAACTTCCTGGAAAAAAAAGTATCACAGGTTCCAAAAAAAATATTAAGCAGTACAATTGCTTCAACATTGATGATAATAAGAGATGTTGTTCTTGACCACCAAACCAGCAAATTGAACAAAGTTCTTGTCAAGTTATAATTTCACTTTTTAGAGATTTAGAGACTTTTTAGAACCTAATTTAGAGGTTAGGTTTATGTATAAAGCTTTGACCTCTGATGGCTTGATATATGCAAATATGCTTTTTACTGTTTATTTATACCGTTTCACTGTTTATAATTGTAGCTACTATTGAAGTGAAGTTTTAAAACTGTATAACCTTGATGATATTTTGATGCAAAAAATAATGTAAATATAAACAAAAAAATATGAACATATTGGATGCTTTGAGGTTCCTGGTAAATGGAACATAATTTATCTTAAACTCATCCTAATTTTACCATAAACCTCAAATGGAAATGTGAAATGAATTTACAGTATAAAATAATAAATAAATAAAATAAAATAATAATAATAATAATAATATTCTAACACGGAGAGGGGGATTTTGCTTCTCATTTCAGAAGTCCACCACATACTGTTTACTGTCTGTCTATTGTTTTTGCATATTTATTTATTTTTACTCACTTATTTTTATTTTTTGTTATCTGTCTTGTCACTTGTCAACCTGTCTGTGCACTGGAAGCTTCTGTCACCAAGAAAAATTCCTTGTGTGTGTAAGCACACTTGGCAATAAAGCTCTCTGATTCTGAGCCACAAAGAGATTGTGTTTGACAGGAATGTTGTTGAAGGCACCTATACCAAAAGTGGTTTACCTTGATGTGAAACATTTACTATCTAAACCCTATAGGATTCGGTTGGAATAAATATGTGAGTTTGTCTTCCTTACTTGCTGTGGACGACGCCGTGCTGCCAGGCCGGGCAAGGTTGTATCTTTTGTACAGGATGGCGATGGCGTGGGGGCAGCAGGTTCCACACTGGTATATAGTGCTTTGGACGACCCCTACGGAGGGGCTTTAGCACCCGATCATACGGGGGGAAAACATTACTATGGATATTACCACCAAAGTGAGAGGAGTATTTTATTTCGCTGTAATGACGATGTGCCGTTGTACACCAAATACTGTCAACAAACACTTAACATGATTTTAAAAAATACTCAACCAGGGTGATTACAATTTTATTTAAGGCTATAAATCGGCCATCATATATGACCTGTACCATCCACTGTGAAACAAGTAATAAAATAAATTCACAGCTAATACGCACCTCAAATGCAGAGGAAATGTAAAAAACTCACCCGCATTGCTTTCAGCCCGAGGACTCAGAGGACGACGCTTTGGTATTTTTTTCCTCCCTTATCACCATCTTCCACGATCACATCTTGGCTTTCTCCTTTGCCTTCGCCATCTCTCTTTTTTCTGAGTCTTGAGTGTTTGCCCCGTCTCACCGCAGCAGGACTCTACCTGTCCCACGCTGTGGTCCTTGCAGGGACTCTAGCGTTATTGTGCTTTTGGGTCAGCGAGTTTTAAATACATTGCATGTATCACAGATATAGTTGAGCGTGTTGTGATGATTCGGTGTTCTACCCTGCGCAGGCCCAGTACTGCTGGGATGCTGCTGGGACGCAAGAATCTATCCCAGTGTTGGGGGAACAAAAAAACCTTAAAGGTTTGGTCAATGACCAATAAGCGGTCTCATTGGTTCCTGATATGGTTGATCCCCCTAATTAGGCTCAATTGAAATTTCAACCTTTTGTCTAAATAAATGTATAAATAAATAACAACAATAATAATATGAATGAACAAAACAACAATTTCAAAATAAAAAGAATACATTTAAACAATAAATGAAAATTAAGAAAACACTAAAACTAAAACAAATCATTTACTGTAAATGCTAGTGAATTTTGGCATCACAACATTATAATGTACATTTGTGAAAAATGGATATTCATTTTGAAATCTGTAGTGTTATTAAATTGTTAAAGTTCAGAAATATTAACTTTAAATACGCATTGGATGACAGCAAAGAAAAACTAAAACAGGGGAAATGAAAATGCGCTATTCAGTATTCGCCGATATGTCCAGTTTTGAGCCATGCTAATAAAATAAAAGATGTAATATGAGCTGACATGGTACATATGCATAAAAGCAATCTTTGAAATACACTTCAACAGTTTGAGATATATGAGCAATATCACTCTAGTACTTGAGCGATACTGGCTCTATATCAGCATGGCTGCACTGTAAAAAATGACCGTGAATTTAACGGTAAAAGACTGTAAAAATGATACAGTAAAAACCTGTTAAATGGTTACCCGTAAATTCCCCTACTATATACGGTGAAAAAACTGTATTGGAAATTACATGTATTGGACTCCAATTTTTCGGTAGTATACCGTTTTTGGAAGTGAAAAATATCGTATAATTTACAGTGAATAACCGTAAATTGACATTCCCAGAATTCCCTGCGTTACATTTCAAATTTGATGTTGTTTTGTTGAAATAACTATGTTCCTTCTTAGTTTTTCTTATCAGTTTTGTATATTAGGGTTGTGTGTTACACCTAATGTTGTTAAATGAATGTTTATTGCATTATTTCAGTTTCATGTGTGTTACCATGATGGTGTTTAGCATTTGTGTGAATGACACTGTGCACCTTCTATATATGTTATTATTTAAAAGCTGCTTTTGATGGGCTTTGGTTCATCATGTGATTTTTTCATCACCACCTGCATTTGGTGGTTATGAGTGTATTACAAATGTACAAAACAGATTTCAGTATTTCAACAGTTTGGTATATTAACATTTTATCAGTTAATGAAATTATGGTATTTAACTGTAAATTTAAGTTAAAACCGTAAAACCTAAAACGTTGCTACCATATTGATTTTTTACAGTAAAATTCTGGTAACCACAGCTGCTGGTTTTTTACCGTAAATTTTACGGAAGTTTTTTTACAGTGGGTGATTACGCCAGAGGCCACCGAGGCCCCCGCAGGCAATCACAGCCGTTGATATAGAGCCGGTATCGCTCGAGTACTCGAGTGATATTGCATTTATACAACAGTTTGACAGAATATGCGTGTAATTAAACAAGAAACAACGTAGTGCCTAATAAAACCCTCTTTTGAGCGGAACTACTTCCTTCCGCCACGGATTCAAAGCTCAAGTTGACAGTTAAACTACGTTACTTTTAGAATTCGTATCAAGGGCATGTAATGCTTCAGTTAGGTTATTAGTGAGAACTAATGAGGTTATAAGACAGAAACAATGCGGCAAGACGTGCATCAAAATGAGAGAGAGAGAGAGACCGCGAAGCTAGAAGTTTCTTCTTATATTAACTAACGTACACTACGATTAGCTCAGTGAATAATAAAAAACGGACACGGCTAGAACAAGCGGATGTGATACAAAAATTGTGAAAGGGCGTTTCACCTGTAGCAATACCAGTACAATATTCACGGTTCTCAACAATCAGATTTTGTAGAACCAGAACAATACTGGTTTGTATAAATATGTATATAGTATATATAGATATATATATATATATCCCTTTTTGTCTCCTTCCTCTTTCTTTTTCCCCCCTTTTCCCCTCTTTTTTTTCTTTCCCCCCCCCCTCCCTCTCTTTTCCCCTCCCCCCTTCCCCCTTTTTTTCCTTTTTTTTTTTTTTTCACCTTTTCCTTTCCTTTTCTTTCCTTTCCCCCCCCCCCCCCCCCCCCCCCTACCTTTCTTTCCTTTTCCCCCCCCCCCCCCCCCCCCCCCCCCCCCCCCCCCATACTATAATAAAAAGCATGTAGACTAATTTAGTTTAAGTTATAATATTTTTGTTGTGGGCATGTCAATTTTTTTAACCTATACTACTTTTACTCTAGCCTATTTTCTTTTATCTTTAGTTTTATTTACAAATTATTGATTTCAGTGTGATTTCAAGGTAACCCCCCCATCCTAAGTTTTTAAGTTACATTATTTTACTATGAACTATTGATATTCTTATCTACAGGATCCAAAACACGATTTTTTAATAGTTTTATTACTTCCAAACAACACGGGTCCCAATAAAATATCAGAATACTGAACTGAAAGACATTCACCTCTTTCTGGCTTCTTGGTTCTTCTGTACACTGTTGATTGCAGGTTTAAGAGACACTGTGGGCGTTCTGGGGCTAAAGGAGGTTTTCACGGTTGTAGTCTCTGGTGCTGGAGTTGTTTTTGGTGCTGGCGTGAGCTGAACTGCTGGAGTAGGTATGACAGGTAACTCACGGGTGGGTGTACGGTCACTTTTATTGGCCAGCCAACCAAGTTTAGATGTGCTCGGTTTTAAACCAGCTTTTCCAGTACCTCCACCTGATGCATTCTGGTCAGTCTTGCTAATAAAAGTTGACAGTGTTTTTGGTGGAGCCACTGTGATGTGTGTGGTCGGGGCCCTCAGAGGCTTCTCTATGCTTGTGTGCGTCTTGCAGATAAAAGTGCCCGCTTCCTTTCCAGGCTTGTAGGTGCCAGAGAGAAGAATAGTGGAACACTCTTTGCATCTGTTGAATAGAGAGATCGTAACTAACAAACCAGTCAGAAAAAATAAGTCTAAAGGGGTATTTACACTGGATAACTATCTGATCGTGAAAAGACCAAGTGTGTATTTATATCTGCCGTCCAAAAACTCAAGAGTGGATGATGACTTCATACTCTCTTCGTGAACGGCCACAAAACATTGCTGACTATTATTCAAGGGTATCTATGGCTAAATAAAGGGACAAAAACAACAAAACACCATATATATTGCATAACACGCCAAACAATTAAAGAACTTTAACAAACAGGCGCTCTTACAAAAATGTTTCCCACATAGACTGCTCACATGAAATCATATTACGGACAATTCAAAGCATTATATCCTTATTACTTCACTACATCGTGAGGTGGGATATTTACATTATAAATGCTCACCCCATGACCTGTCACAAGTTCTGGCACATAATCAATAATTTTTTTGTTTTTGAAGTCTCTTATGCTCACTAATGCTGTATTTATTTGATTAAAAAAAATACAGTAAAATAGTAAAACTGTGAAATATTATTGCTATTTAAAACAACTGTTTTATATTTTAATATATTTTAAAATGTAATGTATTCCTGTGATGACAAAGCTGAAATTTCAGCATCATTACACCAGTCTATTGATGCGCAGTTATTCAATTATTATATTACTTATCAATTATATTGGTGCGAATGTTAAATAATATTCCGATATCAATGTTGAAAACCGTTTTTTCTGCTTAATATTTTTCTGGAACCAGTGATACATTTTTTAGGATTCTTTGAAAAATAGAAAGTTCAAAAATGTATCTGAAAGAGGAACCTTGGAACAGTATGAATGGCTTGCTTTCCCTTTTGATATAAACATGTAATAATTTCATAATAGAACTGTTTTTATGATTTTTATTCAAATGAGCCTTGGAGACCTAGGTGGGCAACGACTTAACAAAAAATTAAAAATATATATTAATTATTATTATTCAAACTTTGACCAGTAGTTGTCAGTTTTTACCAAAATAAGTAATTTTGATTAATCATTATTTTTTTGGTTAAAACAAATATTAATAAAAGGGTCAATGGACATAAAAATAAATAAATAAAGTACTTCCTTAAAGCAATTCCTGTGGTCCCGTTTCCCATCTACTAGGTGGCGCGGAAAGGTGAACTGTCCTTGCCAACACTACAGTGTTGCTCAGAGATGATTTAGTTGCACGGTCAACCAAAACTTCTGTGATGGAAAGAAAAAAAAACAAACAAAAAACAAGATCAGTTAGTCATGAAAAATATGTTTAAAATTATATTTACCATAAATTTTCATATTAGAGTTATGTAACCTAAGACGAGGTTTGTTATCTACCCATGAGTTTGCATTACACACACTCCACAAGTAATACAGAACTGCCAAAGTTCCTATGTGAGCTGACAGGTGTCAGATGAGTTGTGTAGTGTACCTTATTATCATTTGCCGGTTTAGGCATCACGTTCTCTGTGGCTGGTTTAGGTGAGGCAAAAACTTTAGCCATGATAGGTTGGTTCTTCTTCTCAGATGGTGCTTCATTAGACTCTTCAGCTGGTCTTTTAATCCCTCCCATACCTCCAACTGCACATTCACACAGTGAAATGTTTTTAACAATGCTAAAAAAAAAATGAATAAGTGCTAATTAAGTTTAAAAGTGAAGGGTGTAATTTATGTGGCACAAAATGGAATTGCAAAAATGTAGTTTACTACTGTTTGCAGGGTTGTAAAACTTTTACGGTTTCACATTATACTACCATTTATATTATCTTTTATTCATAATGTACTTTTTTGAACATAGCTTTTTCTTTATCTCAAGATTATGTTTTGTTTTATGGCCTCTGGATATCCATATGTCTGAAAAAAATCATACATTTTGTAAATTGGGTGGATGACAGCTATGCAGCGACAGTACTGATATTTGTTGGGGGGTTTGTGTATGTCTTACTAGGAGAGCGTCCATGGAAATAATTGTAGTACTGGGACACATAGGTCAGAATGCTGAGGCGATCAGGCACTTTTAGAGCCACCATGTCTTCAGCATCCAGCAAGGCAGGTATACCCAACTCCTTCTCTGCCACCTCGAAAGCCTGGTTAAAAATTAAATAAATAAATAAGTTAATGCGAAGGACAAGGATTATACAAGAGTGATTTAGCTCTCAGCAATAAAGGTGTTTCAGTGAGTGTGTACAATATCTCTGGAACATCTGTGTGGCAGAACAATAAGAGGATTTGCTATTGAATGAGTTTTTTAATTTATATACACCTATTATCAAGTCTTACACCCGCAAAACTCATTCCAGATTTTAAGACATGTTTGATATCTACAGGCTGCAAAAGAAGAAGAAACTGAGCTGTTAATAAAAATTCATTTGGAATTGACAAGGACATTAATATTACATTTAAGGGCTTTTTTTCTAATTAAACAACAATATTTCTGCTTTTATTATATTCACTCTTACACAGAAAACATTGCTTGACATTAGCCATCAAAACGGAGGATGTTTTTTCATTGTAGAATGTCTGGTCAGTATTACCCCATTCATAATGTCATCATTACATCAGCTTTTAGTTAGTTTCTAGTCAGCTTATACAGTTACAATGATGAATAGTTGGGCAAAAGTTTGTCATTTGTGGTGATTTTCCATCCAGAGGCATTGAGTGGTAGAACTATAATTCCTCCATGCCATTATGCACACACAAAAATGTGAACTTGGCCTGGATTTCTTTGGGACACAAAAAAAAACCTCATTCAAAAATAAACAAGAGCAGACATGAACAAGGAGAGAGAGAAAGAGAAAACAATCTAGATAAAATCTAAAGGAATAAAGATGGATTATTTCTCTTTAAAGATTCATTCAAAAAACAAAGACCACAAATCTAAACGTAAAAACTGGGAATCGCTACAGATCATAACGAAAAATAAATACAATTTGGCATGCAAGTTATTTTTTGTACACAGTGTATCTTACATATTTTCTCACATCAAAGTGCACAGTGACGAGAGGGGACACAACATTTCATTCCCTTTGCACTACTAATTCTGTGAATGAGACCAACAAAACGTTGAACTCTTAGTCGGTGCCAGCTTTCTCCTTACCTGATACTGAATCTCCACCCTGTAAACCATGCATTACCTTATCTTAACACTTTCATTTTCACTGGCTTTGTCACTAGTAGCTCTGTTTTGAAAGAAAGCTTGCCTTACATGCTCACAAAGCTCTTCCTTAGGGCTTCTTTTGCAGTACTTTTCAATATGCTTTTCTACCCTCTCTTTCACAACAATACCATTTTTGGACAGCATTCCTTTTCCGTGGAAACAGGAACGTAAGAGTGTGCAGATGATGATTTATAATGGCCTACAACAGCACAACATGTGACTCAGCTGTTGCAAAAACAGAAGAAACCACAAGAATAGGCCTCGAGTATGCGGCTGTGTCACATCTTAACCTTGGTCAACCACACATAGGTCAATTAGCTCTATGAGAGGTCTAGGAAACTTGCTAACTGTTAACATTATGGGGTTGTGATCTTTACGGAATGAAGGCATTTCCCAGAAAACTTAAAGCAGATTCAGTTGTTTTGCTCAACTGTCCTGAAATAAAGGACCCAAAAACTTACAAGCTAAGGCCAAGGAGAGCATTTTTACATTACACAAAGAACTTATCTATATCTTAAAAAAACAACAACAACAAAAAAGAACTTTGCAGCCAACTGAAGAACCCTATAGAGTAGAAATGGTCCCAAATGTTAGCTAATTTGCCTTTTCATGTTCTTGATGTTCAATTTGAAGGTCTATTTGTCATATGAGGTAAACTCTATGGTTAATTATTTTTGAGACCGTTACGATATCAAAAGATAAAAACAAAAACAACAACAGTTAATCAAAAATGAATTAAATGTAAGCTGTGTTACAACTAAATGGATAAAGAAATGTAAACTGTTATGGTAATGGCAACTATAGAAAGATGCGATTAAAGTTAGCAAAGAGATCATTTTATAAAGTGAACAATCTTACCCGTTTATTGTTTTCATAGATATTTTCCTTGCTCAAAGAATCAAAGTCTCTGCAAGAGAGCAAACAATTTGAGACCAGACAGAAAAGGGATTTTCCCATGCCAAATATTAATGTAAATCTGACACTAATACAAACACAAGCATGTAGCCTGTCATGTCAGCACTCAAGTTCCAGATATTCACTTGAATATATACATATATAGAATATATACATATGCTTTATATTCATATAAACAACTAGAATGTTAAAGTAATGGTGTTATTGGTGTAACTGAGTAATGTCAGATAGACACAAGAAGAGACCTCAAAGTGGGATGCTGTTGGACACAATCTAAAATAAAGGGTAATAGTTGTGTCATCCGCGCCAAGATCTAAAGTTTCGCGAGAAACACATTACCTTAAGTGGAACTTCTAATCAGAATTCTAAAAGGTCAATCCCGCAATCATGTAGTCATCTATAGCAGTCACGATAGAGCGTGCAGCGTAACAAGTTATAATGGTCTGTTCCTAAATGTAAAAAAAATTGTGATGTTCTTATAAGTCATAAAGCAGGCTACTAAACATTTAATAATCTAATTTTAAGTTACTAAAAGTACCAATGTTCTAAAGTTCTAAACTTTTCAACTTGATGCATAAAAGTTTCATTGCTTTTTCTCTATGTTCTAACAATCTTCACTCTAAAAATTCTAATCATATTGAAACTTTTAATGATACCATCCTATGCTGTACTAAAAGATCTAATGTCCTCGTCCTAAGTTCAAAAATGTATTTCGTTTTGAACCACAGTTCTATATGGTCTAAAGTCTGAAACGAGCTATAAAACTCTAAACAATCTCTACGTTGGAATGTTGAGCATTTAAACTTTCTTCCAAAGTTCAGAAGCTGTGCTTTTCTGAGCACAATGCAGCACCAAACCGCGCTTTCGTTTGCTGTATGGGGGTTGTTACTTACATCAAGTCCGGTCTGTGTTTGTGAATTAGAGCGCAGAAAGCCAGACCGTCCCGGAAAGATGTGGTCATGTTGGTGATCGACACGTCCCGATATCCTTCACACTGGATTTTGCACCACTGTTGAAGCGCCTTCACAGCAGCCATGGTGCAAATGCGATTCAAGCCGGGACTAGTGCTTTAAACCGAACACTGAATCTGAAATTGCCTCCTGCCACGCTCACCCACACCAAGTGATCTCACCGTCAGCTGAAGTTGAGAAAGCGCTGAAACTCCTGGGGAAAATGATGACGTCTTCATGGGTGGAGTTTTAGGTAAACGTTTTTAAAGGACTTCATGGTACGGTTGGTACCTGATGAGTGTTGCCAAGTCCGCGGTTTTAGGCTACTTTAACACTTGCCGCGGGTTGAAGAGACCCCAAAAACGTGATATTTAGCCCCTGGAATGCGAATCTTACCAGGGGAACAACGGCAAAAAACGCGTATTTTACTCCCCGGAGAACGAGATTTTTTACCGGAGGACCCCCCCACCGAAACGCGATTGGACTAGTTTTGAGTAGCACTTGGGCGGGTTTTTGTTGTGAAAACCTGGCAACCCTGTGATATATCGTGGTAACTTACTACTTTGATATATACCATGGTACTGAATGATTTTCATATTAATGTACCAAACACAAGTTACCAAAAAAATTTTTTTTCATATGTATATGTGCCCTTATGAAAAAGACATGATCTGGATAGAACAGCTATTGTTACAAACAGGCACGGCGCCAGAATTTTTCTCTACCGGTGCTAAGGGGTGGCTAAACCAATATGTGGGGGTTCTAAGAAAATAAATGATATTGATGATGTCAGAGTTACGTCAGAGTTATAGCCCCCCCCCGCACTGCGGTCCTTCCCACCGGAAAGAGGGTGCGACGCTCCGCCTGTCTTTCTCCGAGGAGCTGTTTTATGGAGGGCGTCAATGAGCTCGCAGTTGCACAAACACAGGTACACAAGCATATTATGCCTGATATTATAATGAGCAGCATTAAAAGGGAGCGGAGCTCGCGTCGAGGAGTGTGTCCGTTCCTGTGATCTTGCGATTGCGGTCCCGCTGCTGCTGAGGCACGGCGGCGACTGAGATCGCGGAGATCTCACATGATCTAGCAGACGGGTTGGAGACGGTTCTTCCTATCTCCACAACTTGTTCGCTAGATCTAGAGCTCGTTCTCGTTCTCGGGGCTTGGAAGCCCGCTCTGCGGTTCTTCCCCCTCTGAGTGAGTGAGTGCTGCGGCCCTCTTTCTATGAGGAGATTGATGTTGTTTGTGTGACCGAGTGGCTCGTGCGCAGCGCATATATTACATCATTTCGGTTTTTGATGTGAATCTTACTACACTAGACAGTATTTACTCGTCTGGTTGTTTGATTGCATTTAATTCTGAGGAATAAAATGAAGTATTTGTCTGACTATGAGAAGTTAGATATACAGGGGCTCTTGGGATATAAATTTCTCGAGTGAGAGCACGCATTTATCTCTCTTCCTCTGAGGAGGTTGAGGCTGTTAGCGGCGGATGCTGGGGGAGACGTCCCAAACTTACCGTGTTCCAGCCCCTCATGCTGGGGGCCTACTCTCGTAAATCGCAGAGTCCAGAGTAGAGTGGCGCTCCCAGGCGAAGGCCTTCTAGCAGAAGGCGGGTGGTCTGCGGACCATTCATTTCTAGCTGGGATATCTTCTTTTTTTTTTCTTCTTCGTTTTTTTGGTATGGTAAAGTCCGGCACGCTAGGCCTAGTACATTTTTCTAGGGCCAGATACCCTGTGGGGAAGAGAGGTTCACACCGCATTACACTGTGCCCGTTTCTCCTCAGTGCCCTCAGGAGGTCGGCTTGCCAACCCTGCCGTGTTCCAGGGCGCAGCAGTCTCCGGCGAGCACTTCTCTCAGTCACCGACCGGAAACGTAGCGGTATTAAGAGGCTTGCTACCTCTACGGAGGTATTTAGATGGGCTGTGGTCTAGTCTTCCTAGCAGATGACGTGGGTCTGAGGGCCGTCGTTTTCAATAGGAGACTTCAGCTATGAGGGTCCTGATGCTGTGGCTCAGGACCTCGGAGGGCAGACCCCTCTGGGGAAGAGAGGTTCACACCGCATTACACGGTGCCCGTCTCTCCTCAGTGCCCTCAGGAGGTTGGTCTGCCAACCCTGCCGTGTTCCAGGGTGCAGCGGTCTCCGGCAAGCGCTTCTCTCAGTTAACGCCCGGAAAGGAGCAACGTAGCGGTACTAAGAGGCTTGCTACCTCTTCTGAGGTTTCTAGAGCAGCTAGTTCGGCCGTCCCCTGCCGGTCCGCTGCTTCAGGGCACTGAGCTAGCTGCCCTAGGCGCACCACAGGCCAGTCTCGCGAGACTGGTTCCCTTATGAGGTCACCTGGCAGTGTGGGAGCAACTGCCAAGTGTTCTTCATTGGGCCTGCCCCAAGCAGGCTGTGGTCTAGTCTTCCTAGCAGACGACGTGGGTCTGAGGGCCGTCGTTTTCAATAGGAGACTTCAGCAATGAGAGTCCTGATGCTGTGGCTCAGGACCACGGAGGGCAGGCCCCTCTGGGGAAGAGGAGAGGTTTCACCGCATTACACGGTGTCCGTCTCTCCTCAGCGCCCTCAGGAAACCATTCTGCCAACCCTGCCAGTTTTTCAGGGCGCAGCGGTCTCCAGCGAGCGCTTCTCTCAGTTACCGCCCGGAAACGTAGCGGTACTAAGAGGCTCGCTACCTCTACAGAGGTATCAAGAGCAGCTAGTTCGGTTCTAGCCGTTCTGGGCACACCAGAGATCACTGATTCCCTTAGTAGATTATTTAGCAGCGTAGAAGCTACTGCCAAATGTGTCTCAATGGGTCCTGCGTACTGTAGAAAGAGGCTACAGAATCCAGTTCGGTTCTCATCCCCCTCGATTCAACGGGGTCACCCCCACTCTAGTGGGTCAAACGGAGGCTATGGTATTAGAACAAGAAGTAGTTACTCTCGTAAAGAAGGAGGTCATTGAGGTGGTCCCTCCGCACGAGACAGATACTTCATTGTTCCGAAGAAGGATGGGGGGCTTGCGTCCTATTTTAGATCTGCGCCTATTGAACCGCTCAGTCATGCGACTGAAGTTCAGCACACTCGCATTGAAATAGGTAGTGTCTCAGACCAAGTCCGAAGACTGATGTGTCACGATCAATCTAAAAGATGCACATATCTCCATCCTTCCTCATCATAGGAAGTTCCTGAGGTTTGCTTTTGGGGGGAAAAGCCTACCAACACCGGTTCTTCCTTTGGCCTTGCACTCTAACCCCACACTTTCACGACTCAACCACAACGACGATTGGTTGATATTAGCTCAGTAAGAGCAGATGGCGGTTCGACATCGAGATTTTGTTCTTGCTCACATGAAGGAGATGGGTTTAAGACTAAACACCAAGAAAAGTGTGTTTCTCCAGTACAGAGGACCTTTTCTGGGCGTGGGTGGGAATTTGGACACGATGCAGGATGTAGTCTCCTGCTCGGATCGAGTCTAATCATCACTCAGTCGCCGAGAGTAGAGAAGGCCGGTACGCCACTGCAAGCAGTTCCAGACTGATGGCGCTGATGACAGCTGCTTTAAAGTGATGAACATGGCCTGCTGTACATGAAGACCCCTACGTGGTGGAATGAAGGAACAAGGGGTTCTCCCGCGGGGAAAACCCGCTTGCAGCTCAAGGTTCAAACGCGGAGGAGGTGGGGGGGCTACGTGCCTTAGTGTGGAAGAAACCTTGGCTCTTTCTCGGGCCGGGCTGGGCGCTCCTTGGCGCCGCGATACCTAGCGAGGATGGCATCCCTCACCGGGTTGGGGTCGTCCTGGTGGCCACCCCCTTCCCGCGTTCTAGTGGAGTGGTGCCATTCTGACGTGGGCCTATCAATTCTGGAGATGCGGACAAGTTTGATTCTGAAACACTTTCTCCCAGACCTACGACGCCCGGGCCCTCGTACTGATTTGGTTGTCGACACGGGGGACGGCGCCGACCAGGCAAGGAGAGCTCGGAGCGGCGCGCAGGAAACGAGCGCACCAAAAACCAACCACCCTGTGAGAGTCCCGGGTTCAGAGTCGACGACCCAACTGGTACAAAGGCGTGAGCGCACTAATGGGACGCATGTGAGATCGGTATACCGTGGAAATGGTGGAGCAGCGCGAGTACGTGTCCGCAAGTGTTCAGGGACGTGCTGGGTCAGTTGTACAACCGGCGCTGTCTAGATCGGCCGTGCTCGCAGCGCGTGCAGTTGAGACAATGAGAACGCCGGCAACACACACACGCAGGCCTAAATTTCACCGTTACCACGACGGTGAGAGGGAGAAGAGACGGTGTATGAGACGGGGAGAAATCATCCGCAAGCCTCTGGGATGAGGAGCTTGCCATGGTGATGTGTACAGACGTGGCCGGAGAAGCGAGGGAATGGGCTTCGGCGTACGCCTTTACCGGTTCCGGAGCGATTTTACAACATAGCGGATCCCGGAGTAGAGGGTTGGGGAGAGGAAAGGAGAAGTGCGGCCCAGGACGGGACCCGTTGTTTAGTATCCAAGGTCTCGGGACGGGCCGAGTGTGGGTACATGCTGATTTTCTCCCTCCACGGCGGCTTAGAGGAGATTTCCCGTCAGGAGAGATATCCTCGCGAAACGAGCGGAGGGCGTGCCCCCGCCCAGAGCGGTGGGTGGGCCTATGAGGAGGCCACAACTGAATGCTTACGGGTCCCTCACACCGGGTTGTTGGACTTATCCGCAATCCAGAGCTCCCTTGAGGAGGGAAAACTGTATCTCTGCGGAAGACACAGTCGGACCCAGCCTACTGCTACGTGTGGTACAGTTTCTGGAGTTCATGCAGGCGGCTGATTTATCGGACTGGTGAAAGTCGCACTGCCAACCAGAGACGGTCTTCGTGTGCGGCCACTTGCGGTACCCACCGGCCGCTCTCAGGGGCCATTCAGTGGGAGAACAAACCTATGTCTAAACAATTCACCTCTGCGTGCAGCTGGAGGCAAGGAGGCATGTCTGGGCCAGAGAAGCTTATGCTAAAGTGGTGGATCAGGATGCTATTCCACAGACTCGAGTCCTTTGATCTCCCCTATCCTTTGGAGGTCAAGATTCACTCCTCCAGAAGTTGGCCTTCGGGATGGCGGGCCCCGCCTGCTTCTCTCGCCCTAGCTGTGCAGTCTTCCAAACTAGGCAGAGACTTAGAAGTCTGGCAGCGTGGGCATTCTCGTTCCCCTAGCGTTTCCAATGCAGCTCGAGTTCCTGAAGAGGAAAGTCTCAGGTTACGTATGTAACCATAGTTCCCAGAGGAAACGAGACGCTGCGTACGACGGTGCATTACTTCCGGCATCATAGCCAGCGTAAGCATCTTCCTGAAGCTGATGCGGCTCCGACCGCCACGTGCTTTTATAGCCCTGGTCAGGACGTCACCCGCCGAGAGAGAGGCGAAGTGAGAGACGCAGACTGGTGGAACGGTGGAACGCGCCTCCAGTATTAGGACTGATTGTCAACCGATGTGATATCAGAGCAGTGACGGTCACCCGAAGCGTAGTACCTAGCTTTCCGTACGGCAAGGCGTCTCGTCCTCAAGGAACTAGGGAGTACATAGAACCGTAAATCAGCTGAGGACGTTTTCTGCCTACTGAATAGGTAATTAATTTTTAAAAAAAAATAAACAAGAATACACATAAAAATGACATAAAATATAGGACGACAGTGGTATTCATTTGCGGATACGAATAAGGAGGGCAGAGTGGAGGTGTGACGTGGAGGCCGTCTCTTTTTATGTGAGCTAACCCTGACAACCAGAAAGATAAGTGTCAAAATACTTCACTTCGAGTAGGTTCAGTTTGTGCGAATGCCGAGACTTGGAGTGTGGCGCAAGAAGGTGGTCAAAAAGAGGGCGAAGAGTAGACAGCGCGCGGAAGATGATAAGAATACAATTGGAGGTGTGAGCATATGCATTCTATCGTATCCATATGCCCAGGCATAAGTGACCAATAGGGAGAGACTAGTAGCCAACACTAAGGTGTAGCAAGTCAAGTTCCTGTTTGAGATAAGCAGCGTAGCTGCCATTTGGCAGGTCAGTATGTTCAGCAGGGTGGGGATTCGTATGCTCTTAGGGTTGTTGGCTGGGGGGGCAGTGCTCTTAGGGTGTAGGATGGGACCTGTTCAAATTATCCCGAGTGAGTGTCACCAATGCAGGAAGAACACACAAAGCGGCGATGTGCTGTAGACATGATTGATATTAAACTATGTTTAATAGGTAATGTTACATTTCTAGGTAGGGCTATAAACCAAAAGCTTTAAAAGACTGGCAATTACTATTTTGTCACATTAATGCGCACATGTGCTGTGTGTTCGGTCTTTGGTATTAGTTAAATAGATGTAGTCAGAATGTGAATTAAACTTTTGTACAAAAAAAACATATAGACTATGAGATAGGTTTATAGGCTACGAGGGCGCCGCCCTAAGGGGGGGGAGTAGAGACGAGTTCTAAAGGGGCGCCCACGCACTTCTGGGGCCGTGCCCCACAGAGATTAATTTTATCGTAGTAAAAGGATTGGAGGGTAATGACAATTAAGTGAAAGTAGTACGTCCTGAAAAATTAGAAATGTATCTACCAAGAGGGTAGCAAAGTAAAACCAAAATTACTGCTTATTCTGCATTTCCGGTAACTAGGAATTTGAAGCTCCACACATTTAAATGACATGAGTTTTGGTACGTCCCGTTACTATAGACTAGGTCAGCTGAATGGTGGAGATGCAGATGGTAACTCTGTCAAAATTAAGATCTCGAGGTGGCCACAGGGGGTCAAACCGAGCCAGACGGCATTTGGTCAGTCCCACACTTTTCTAAACACTATTTTAGGTTTATGTAGATATTAGAAAATCGACAAATCACCCTCTGAATTACAATAGGGAGCAGGCAGGGAAGCGTGTGAGGTTGTCATGGCAAACCAGAGGCACTGGCACGAGAGCAGTATGGCCTGTGCTTCTATTTTGCCACACTAAACTTTGCAATAAACACGTTTAAAATGCACAATTAACATGTCTGTCAAAACGATCTCAAATTAGGTTTTTATTAAGCAAATCAAGGAGTGAATTAAGTTACTCATCCACTGTTTAAAAAAAAATACTTTAGCTGGGTTTCCACAAGCAGGGTCACAATTATCTACAGTGTAAGAAGCTAAAGGTTTTTGGGTTAAGGTTACATAATGTAGAACCATTTTTAACAATTGTAGGCTGTATGGATCGGAGATAGCAAACACGGAATCGGTACAGCTGTAAAGCTATAAATCACCCATTTAGCTGAGTAAGACATGATTCAGAAGTTGGAACTGAGGAAAATGATGCCTATGGGTATTCCCATTTATTATTTTAGATGTGTGTTTGCCAACGTGAAGCATTCATTAATATAGCTGAGTAAGTAGTCAAACTCATTTCCCATATCAGCCAGAATAGTGGGTACGAAAGTCTATGTCAATACACGCCAAAAAAAAGCAAAAGCAATAGCAAAAGTAATAATTCAATATTATTAAATTGCAGACAGATTTTGAATAGCTGGTATGTCTTGTACACTATTTTGCCAAAAGTATTGGGACACCCCCTCTAATGAACCATTTTGACTACTTTAGTCATTTCCATGACTACAAATCTTAATGTTTAATCATATAATGATATTCTATGGAATTGTGTGCTTCTAATTTTATACTAATAGTTTGAACAGGATCCTTTTCTATTCTAACACGACAATGCATCTGTGTATAAGGCAGGGGGGCGATTGATTCAGTTCAAGGGCAGAATTTGACTGGTCCGCAGAACGCAAAGTCCTAATCCCAGTTGAACACCTCTGGTGTGATTTTAAATGCAGTCCTTGAGCCAAAAACTCATCACCAAAAACAAGACGTGTTACAATTTGTACAATCATTTAGACATTCCAAAACTGTGGCAAGGAAAGATGAATTATGTTTCCATCTTTGTTGCCACAGTTTTGGAAGTGCTTTTTTTCTGTTCTAAAGAAGGGGGTGTCCCAAATTTGTCCATATGTATGTACAAGTGACAGTTGTTTGGTGATGAGTTTTTGGCTCAAGGTCTTCATTTAAAGTCACACCAGAGTTGTTCAGCTGGGATTAGGACTTGGCTTAATGTAGACCAGTCAAGTTCTTCCACACTGACTGAATCAATCTTTTTTTTTAACCTTGCCTTATACACAGAGGCATTGTTGTGAATAGAAAAGGGTCCTGTTCAACCTATTGGTATAAAATTAGAAGCATGATATCATAATGACTAAAATATATACTCGTGGAAATTCCTAAAGTAGTCAAACCTGTTAATTAGAAGTGGGTGTCCCAATACTTTTGTCCATATAGTGTATTTGTGTGCGGTGGGTAGGGGGCCAAACTCTATTCTTCTAGGGCCACAAACTTGGCTAGCGCACCCTGACTAGGCGAGCCCACAGAATGTGTTTAAAGGGGTCATATGATGCTTTCTAAAAGATCATTATTTTGTGTATTTGTTGTAATGAAATGGGTTTGCCGTTTAAGGTTCAAAAAACACATTTTTCCACATACTGTACATTGTTTCTACTCTATGCCCTGCCTTTATGAAACGCGTCGATTTTTACAAATCTCATCGGTCCTAAAAGCGAGGTGTGATGTGATTGGCCAGCTATCCAGTGTGTTTGTGATTGGCCGAATTCCTCAAGCGGGTGACGGAAATGTTACGTCCCTTACCAAATTGTGAAACACATGTGTGACGACCCCGGGCTGGATTCCGCTTCGTCCACGATGAAAGCCGATCCGGCAATCGACAGCGCGTAGTTGATTTATTTCCTCAGCGACCAGAACGGATCAGCTACAGGCATGACGAAGCGCTATCGTCTCTTTTGGGAGGCCAAACAAAATAGTTTCGCTTTCACAACAAAGCACACAACGCCTTCACGACATGGCGGCGGCAACAATCCTACAGCGAGAATAAATGTTACGCCTTCTTTCTTTGTGTGAACATTGGGCGGCGTTATGCAAATCTTCCCACACATCGTGACGTAGACATGTGGGGGAGTGTTAGACGGAGCCGTTGTAGGTAGGTGTGGCTGACTCTTAACTTTTTAAAATCTCTTTGGATTTGAGACTTTAGTCTTTCTTTGCAACTTTACAGATCTTCTTTTATGCACAAGAGCTTGTAACACTCCAAAGAGAAAGGAAAATGGCATCATATGACCCCTTTACACGTTTGGAGAGGACTTGGTTATCTAAAGCACTAGATGTCATTCTTTATATGACCAGTAGAAGTCAGTAACAGACCAGCTCTTAGGTAGGTGACAAATAACATGGACAGTTAAATGTACTGTAAAACCGTGGTACTTTGATATACAATGCACCTCATGATTCATATTCACGTGATTTGATCAGTACCAGAAACACGGCGTGTTTGAAGGGAAGCTGAGCCGAGCAGTCCATTACAGAAAATCTTGATAGTACAGTCAGCAATATATAATATGAGGATGCGCAATGCTAAAGTCATTATGTAAACAGGTGAAACGTGAATTAAGCAACATAACCCAGAATTCCGTTTACCCCGGGTTTAGAATGAACCGAGGTTAACTAGTTAAAAGTGGCATGTTACTAAAAGCTAGGCTACATTAGATTAGATTAAACTTTATTGTCATTGTGCAGAGTACAAGTACAGAGTCAATGAAATGCAGTTTGCATCTAACCAGAAGTGCAAATAACAAAGTATATAAATTTAAAAAGGCTACACACATGGTGAACTGTACCACAGAACACCAAAAGCCATGGTAATAAAATTGTACAGTAGGCTATTTGTTGGTGAAGTAATTAAATCTATTGCCACATTTTGTTCTAGAATTTATAAAAATGTGGTCTGGTTTGTTTGACAAAATTTAAAACATAATACAAACAAGCCCATAAAGACAAGGATAATAAACACACACACACACACACACACACAAAAAGCCATAGGCTTATTTCCATTGTGGTCCTCGGTATTTAAAAAAAACAGTTGGTAACAGTCCTTATTAATAACTTGTAGCAGACCACACATACTTTTTTTTTACATTAAGAGGAAACAATAAATTAATTTAGTTTGGAAATGCTGAGATTGCTTGCCAAGAGATTTAACTTATTAAAAGAGCATGTGGTGTGACTGAGTCATTTCTCACAAACTTGAACTGAATGTATTTGTGTGTCAAAATGTTACCTAAACATGGTGACAGACTAACAAACCGACTTAAAGACAACAATTCATGGCATAATGTCTCATCTTTGGCGGCTAGACATAAGGCAAGGCAATGCCAGAGTGAGAATGTGGAACATCTGGAAGCTGTTATCGCTGAAGCTCTCAGTATGCACAGAGATTGAGGGGGAGTATGTGATACTGTGTTATTGTTTTCTTCTAGGCTAAAATGAAAGCTATTAGGTTTTTACAGCCAAAATAAACATTTTATTGTGAGATAAAAAATAGAAGATATAATTTCTAATTACATAAAGCTGGAGCTACACTGTATCCAAATAGTATCGGCTGTGAAGTAAATTATGCAACATTCCAGAATTAGATTTTTTTTCTATTCCACACTGTACACAGTGTTTTTTGTTAAGTTTATTATTATGCATTTGGTAGGTTTGGTTCCTTTCAAGAGCAAACTTACTTTATGAATACATATGCAGTCAGAGCTGATTTTATTGAAATTTGGTTTTTGGAGTCATAAAACAGACTTCAAAAACGGGCATAATTGCTGGACCTTAAAGTCCCCATGAAATCAAAATAAAAAATGTTTGGGTGTTAGTATCAATATGTTAGTCTTAAGGTTATCTATAAGGCAGTGTGCTCCAAAACTCATAAGCATTCAAAGCTTGCAGTTCGTCACTTCCGCCAAAACGGACCCTCAATAATTGTTTGACGTACAGTACTTAGGCGTCTCATCAAATGTTTGTCAAATCAAATGCCTCTAGAAGATCCGAGAGCGTTAGACGGAATGAGGGTTGAAGCGAAGAACACCCTACGACTAGTAAAATCGCCACTGACAGACCGCGTGGCTGAATGGTCACTTGGTCCACCGAATATAGTTTCTAGTACAGTAGATGGCACGAGTGCACAATATAGGGAAGGAACAGGAACGGATTCAAAACTGGTGTAAATAGCAATAGGGATGAGATTGTGGCTGGCATACCGTGTCAAATGCGGCTTTACAGAGCTCAACGGCTCAGAATGGCTCTAGCCCAAGCTTTGATATAAACTATTGTATTGGCTATTTTAAAAAAGGGGTGGGGCTTCTTGATATGTCCCGCCCTGTCTTCCTATTTCAGTTAAAATGACGTCAACACATAAAATAACGGTGCGTGTTTCAAAGCACTCAGTGGACCTTTAAAGTGCAACTTGGTATTTTTAGGGATTCTGTCAATTTTAGCTTAATATTGAAATTGAGCCTCTAGTATTTTATTAATATATTTTGATTTTTCACCCAGTATTTACAGTAATTTACAAAATTTAAAGATATACTCATACTGGTTTGGGGTGTGAAGATTTCTTTTAAACAAGATGAAGACGGAAACAGTTTTGTTTATCCAGCGGATTTACTCAGTGACAGGCGTATAAATCCAAGTGAAAGATATGTAAAACCCAACATGCAGAAAAAAAACAATTAACAATAAAAACAGGATCAGACCCCCCCACACCAAATATAAAATGACTTTAGGATTTTTAGAAGAATTCTCTTCTGCCCATCAAGCCTGCATTTATTGATCAGTAATACAAAAAAAACCAGAATATGTGAACATTTTTTTGACAGATTAAATATTTTTTTCTATTTTAATATACTTTAAAATATAAATTGTTCCTGTAATGCAAAGCAGAATTTTTAGCAGCCATTACTCCGATCTTCAGTGTCACATGAATGATCCTATCGCTCAGAATGTACCATCTGATGATTATCCATAGATGATTTATGTATTATCAATGTGGAAACAGTTCGTGCTGCGCTTAAAAGGTTTAGAACCTGCGGATACTTTAAAAAATACAAGATCTGTTTCTAAACAAATAAGTCTTTCTATCACTTTCAATTAACACATCCTTGCGGAGGCTTTAAAAAGGAGTGTAGAATGTGTCTTTCAATAAAAGAAAGAAGGAATAAAAGTTATCCCGGTTCCAAAAATGAAATTTTAAAAAGCAGAACAAACTGTTCCAAACATTTATATAATCAGCATATTCGAAGAAGGATCTGTTGACACTGAAGACTGGAGTAATGATGCAAAAAAATTCAGCTTTACATTACAGGATTAAATACATTTTAAAATATATTAAATCGTTTTAAATTGTAATAATGTTGAACAATATGACGGTGTATAAATAAAATAACCCCATCTACACACATAATATAACATATTATTTCTTTTTCGATCAGAAATAAAGTCAGCCTTGAGCATTAGAGACTTCTTTCAAAAACATAAAAAGTCTTACTGACTTCAAACTTCTGAACAGTAGTATATTTCCACTGTACACTAATAAAACTGTAAAGAGCTAAAAATATTCCTATGGCTATGTCATATTTTCTATCTAATTGTCATTTAATATTGTGGGACATAAAGCCTCGAGCCTCTTTATTTGTTTTTTTAACAGTCCTCTAGTGAATCAGATGTTTTCTCACTGCAGAATATTACAAGAGGAATCAAGTGGATAATAACAGAAGCTAGCTTTGACATGTTTCATATTCATTAACTTGTCAAAAACACATTTGCACTGTAGTAATTATGACTGTTATCTTGTTTTGCTGTATTTCGGCATGTTTCAAAGATAATTATGATGGCTGTTTTGTTAATAAACAAAATCTCTTGGCAGAGGAAGCTCATGCATTTGGGCCTTTTTAAAAAGCACTTTTCTACATGCAGGATGTTCTTAAAGTTCCATCATTTTTAATTGCTTAGTTAATACGGTATCTAATCAAGAAATCAAAGTCCTGCCCCATACTTAATTCCATCTTTGCCCGTCTCTTTTTTGTTTCTCTGTCTTTATTTCTTTCTGCCTGCATCGGCCCGTACAGAAACATGGCTTTCAACTTGCTGTCATATCATGCTGGATATGGAAGCACAAGTCTGGCTTTGATCTTCAAACAGGTCTTGTGTCAGTGTGGGATGAAAGCTGAAGGTTCAGACGTGTGCATACACTCCCAGAGGAAGCCACGTGACTATCAGCACAGGTTTTATAACAGTGCTTCTTAAAACAACAAGAAAAGATGTATTAAATGTAGAAACACATTTTGCTTAAAACAACAGTGTCTGACATGTCAGGTCACTGCACTAAGCTAAAGAAAGCCATTTTCTATAAGAAAGTGAAGGAAGTGCCTCTAAATCCAGTTTCATGTAGCAATAGCCTGGCCACATCAGAACTATAGCTCTGACATAAAATAATCAGATTTGTTAGATTTGGGGTATAAAGATCCTTTTTTTATTTCCTCTGAGTAAATTCTGTGGTTTCAAAGATCATATTTTACTGGACACTAGCACCAGTGGAGGAAAATGAAAGAAACACAAATGGCCTTTTGCTTATACGTTTGCTAGTTGTTTTAGCATGTTGCTATGTAGTTGCTAGGGTGTTCTAAGTGGTTGCTAGGGTGTTCTAGGTGGTTGCTAAGATGTTGCTTGATCACTGCATTAACAGGGGATCGTTACCCAAAAATCGAAAAGATTCTGTCATTAATTAATCCACCCTCGTGTTGTTCCAAACCTTCGTTCATCTTCGGAACACAAAAAAATATATTTTTGATGGAATCTGAGAGCTCATTGACCCTCCCATAGACAGCAAGGATAACTACCACGTTTCGACAAAGGTCCGGGTCCATGTCTGTTGTGACATTCGTGGTTCAACTGTAAAGTTGTTTTGAGAGTCAGAAAGCTCTTGGATTTCATCATAAATATCTTAATTTGTTTTCCGAAGATGAATGAAGGTCTTACGTGTTTGGAACAACACGAGCCGGTTTGAGGCGTAATTAATGACAGCCTTTTCATTTTGGGTGAAAACATACCCTTTAGTCAAAAAGAAAAACAGAAAATACACAATGAAAAACGATGCACACTTCCAAGTTTATGCACACTTAACCTGTAAACTCATTTTCAAATGCGGTACCGCAAGTTGGTCAGGGTCATTAAAGGTAAGGAAGCGCGTAACTGCATCGTCTCTCCTGTAGTACTTAAAGGAGCTTTAGCTAGCGCAGTCATATACATGTGATAAGTATGGAAAGAGCCCAGGTGTTTTTGAACAGAGGGTTGTTATACATTCCACAGTAAAGCCACTGAATGGTTTGATCACAGCTTTGTGAACGTATTAAGGAACCAATGAGTTCATGGTAAAGAAAGTTGAAATATCGACAGCCATGGGGTAGTAGTTACAAAAGACTGCCACAATTATGCCTTCCTATGCCGTTTGATGAATAATGATACAGTGATTAACTCAGTAATATTTCATGTAAACATTTTGAATACGCACTTTTCTGGGACTTAAAGGTGGGGTAAGCGATTTTTAAAAAAACGCTTCAGAAAACTGATTCGGGGTGGAAAATACCGCACGACTGGAGAGGCCGACTAGCTAGAAACAGAACTATGTAGGCGGCAAAACAGTAGTATAGGGGGCGTGTGCCTACTCATGATGTGGAGGAGAAAGCTGTCATGATGCACCGGAGACGGACATTGAGCAGAGGAGAGAGAAGAAGATTAGAGAGTGGCGCGAAAGTAAAAATCAAAAGAGGAAATACTTGCTGGTGGGTAACAAAGAAGGCTATGGAGAAAGGCAGAAGTAGGACGTTGAAATATCGCGATCGCTTTTCTAGCTTGGAGAGAAATCAAGGAGCGTTGGAGGCCGTGCGAATCGGACGCGAAGGATTGCTTTGTTTCTCACAGGTGAGAGAGAAGAGACCTGGGGTCTCATGAAAATGCATAGTAAGTGAGGCAGGGCCAGCGTCGGCTAGAAAACATGCGAGAAATAGTACAGCCAAAATGAATAAAAACACGAAAACTCGTAGAGTATTGATACGCCAAAAACCGGACTGTGGCGTGCATCTGATACGCCAGGGTTGGATGGCAACTATAGACGCAGTTTGTAGCCGGGTGCGAGTAGTGATACGAATTTGAGATTGGGTGCAGATGATAGCGCAGTTTGTCCGTAGCGGCATATCTAACCACAACCAGGACTAAACACTAACCACTCGCGGTAGCATATACACCCCAAAGTTCATTTTGCGAATCAATACACGGGTTTCGTTTGATTGGCGTACTATTTAGTACGCAATTTAAGGAGATCGGGTGGGTACGAGTTTAACACAGGTCTGCGCCGACAAACAGCTAAAGGGATCTGTATAGTACACTGGATCACGTTGAAAAATCATGTTTGAATTTGGGTCGACATATGTCATATATAGAACGCAGCAGCAGTTTTTTGTCGGGAATTTGTCGTGTCGTGCCGCGCAGCATCCAGTGTAGACCATAGATATGTAAATATATATTATATATATATGGTGTAGACAGCATCACTGATTATAATGAGTTCCATAGTATTTTGTCGCGCCGCACCATTCGCGTCCGGTGTAGACACGGCATAACATTGGTTTTGCTCTGTTTCACAGAACTAATCGTTGCCTGATTTGTGTACGTATGTGGGGCGGAGCTATCAAAATAGAGACGAGACACTTTTGGGGTAGGGGCGTGTTTTTTTTGGTGATTTCAAATGTCAAAGGACATGGGGGTGTAACAAGAAATGTACACCACCGTTTTTTAAAACGAATAATTAATGAGAACAAAAACAATTTCTATCACATTTGGATTGGCTGAACATATTCAATCATTTTAATTACAAGCCTGTCAGTACATGGAAATAACGGTTGCTAACTAAAGCTCAAACATGCATTCCTGCAGCATCAGAATGTCCCGAACTGTGCAAACACGCTGGTAAACAATATATACACATGCAAATCAAAATAATATTGATCAACTTAATTTGGAAGAATCTGAAAGGTTATGAGTTCAGCAGGATCTGATGGTTCACTGCATCACTACAAAAATGTTTGCTTTAAGATACTCAAAATCAACTTGAACTTGCCTCCTTTTTGATGGCATGGCATAATGTAAACCATAGTATACTTTAAGATGAGAAGCTTTGTTCACCACTAAAAGGTTTAAAAAGAGTGTCAGAAGAATCTTTCTGCTCTAGAAACAATATCAGCAATAACAGGCAGTAATATAACAGCAGAGGTAAAAATATCTATCTATTCAACAGATCAAACAAATACATTTAATCAAAAAACACAATTCTTCCCTTCGGTTTTGCTCTGAGTGCAACTGACCACCACTGGGTCAATAATACAGACATTCAACATACAATTAATAATCTGTCACATCCTTTCTGGTTGATATTTGATTTCAGGTTGGAATCAGAACCACCACTGTCCAAGTACTGAGATAAAATCATTTGAGATGTTACGGTCATGATTTCTGCAGCAACTTACAATTTTGAAATAGCGCTGATGACTTTCGTATTTACATCCAATTGATTGTGAAGTTACGAATGAGGTTCAGACCCAAGTCTGTTACTGTCAGCACCTAGACGGGCATAAGACAATACAAATTTTTATTTCACGCTCATTTTGCATGAATTTAAGTATTTTTTGTACTTGCATTACTGTTTTTAGTTATTTATTTATTTTATTTAACTGCTAACTGAAAGCTTGTGAAGTATCAGAGGACTGCGAATGAACATTTTTATCCTTCTAACTTACTGGGAACAGTTCAAAATTCACCTGATAACAAAATGTACAAAATCATCACGGATTTGTAACCAGTAGCTTCCTAAAACAATATGGAAGTATATTACCTGATTGTCACGGTAAGTGAACGCTGCCTCTTGTGAATTCACGGTTACGTTTTCTGGCTCCACCTTCACCCCATAAAAGGAAACGGTCTCCACTGTGATGTAAGCAGCCTCTTCATGATTATGCAGCACCTCTGATGTCATCGTATTCTGGAGATCATTAATAAAGAAGATCATTATAATCATCATCCCTGATATCAGGCAGGGTAATAACTAATGAAAATTATGCAAAGTAATTGGCATGATCATTTAGAGAAACATTTAAGAACAAGCAAGTGATGCATTTAATAAAATACCTTTGGATAAAAATGGGTATAATCTGAATAACTGATGAAAAAATGTAACAGTGATGTAAAACAGGTATATAAATATCCTTTTATAACATGTCCATAGTATAAGATTCAAATGAATGCTTATTAAAGGGGACATCGGATGCAGAATTCACTTTTACATGGTGTTTGCATGTATTGTGTCTTAGCAGTGTGTGGACACAACTACCCTACAATGATAAAAATCCATTCACTCTTTTTTTAAAGGGGTCATATGATGATTTCAATTGTTCCTTTCTTTTGGAGTGTTACAAGCTCTTAAAGAAGATCTGTAAAGTTGCAAAGATCTAAAGTCTCAAATCCAAAGAGATATTCTTGATAAAAGTTAAGACTCGTCCACGCCTACCTAAAACGGCTCGTTCGAACACGCCCCCACATATCCACCTCACTATGTGGGAATATTTGCATAATGTCGCCCAAATGTGTACGCAAAGAAAGAAGGCATAATTTATTCTCGCTGCAGTATTGTTGTTGCAGCCGCCATGTCGTTAAGGCACTGTGTTTATTTGTGAAAGCGAAACTACTTTGTTTAAAAGAGGACAATATCTGCTTCGTCAAGCCTAGAGCTGATCCGTGCTGGTCGCTGAGGAAACTACTCAACTTTGCGCTGTGGATAGCGGAAAGGCTTGCACAAGTGGACAAAGCAGAGTCGTCACATTTGGGTTGCCGCAAAAGCACCGCACGGACGCTACTGTCGGAACCGCCGAGTCGCTCACATCTAGACCTGGCAGTTCCTCACGTTAGCCCCCGGCTTCTGCTCACTCTAGGCAGAAGTGTGTGACGCTGTGTTTCGTTGTGAAACGAAACTACTTTGCTTGGCCTTCCAAAAACTACACGACTAGAAATCAGAGGTTAAGTTTTATTTACAACACTGTTCAAGAACAGTTCAACCCAAATATCCAGATGTGTGCAGAACATTTTATGGAGGACCATTTCCTGATCCTGGGAGAGTAGAATACAATGCAGGCTGTTCGGAGTAAAAGAATGTAAGTACGTTTTATATTTTAACATAGAGTTGTATATTTTATATATTTAAAGCTTGAAGGTTTTTGGGCAGTGTAAAGGGGCTTGTGTGCATTTCTTGATCACAAAGGAGCCCTTGGATTTTATGTTTTACGCGGAGCGGCGCGGGCGATGCAATGCAACGTGTAAAAATATAGTATAAGTCATTATAATCTGTTATTATGTCCCCACTGGATGCAACGAAGGCCTCATTTATAATGGGTTTTCATGTCTTTGAATCATCGCTCCGGCCTGACAGTGCATCACAATATGGTAAGGGACGTAACATTTCCGTCACACGCTTGAGGTATTCGGCTAATCACAACACACTAGCTGGCCAATCAGAGCACACCTCACTTTTTTAGAATGATGAGCTTTGTAAAAATCGACGCGTTTCTGAAAGGCGGGGCATAGAGGAGAAAAATAATGTACAGTATGTGGAAAATAAGTGTTTTTTGAACCTTAAACCGCACAAAAACATTTCATTACACCAAATACACAAAATAATGTTCTTTTTAGCAGCATGCATATGGACCCTTAATTTCCCAAAACAAACTAAACAGTAGGGTGTGCGATATTTTGAAAAACAATGCAATACGCGATACCTGTAAAAAAGGCGATATTCGGAATATGCCGATCACGATATTGCTACGTGTGAAAAAAAATCTATTTAAATTATATTCTAAAAATATATAACCATGTTTACATTCTTCTGGAAAAGAAAGAATCTCTACAACTCTGAAACGGAACCAGCAGTGTTTTTAGCTAGTACATAAAAACGTAATGGCACAATCAGAAAATGTAATTTTAAGCACAATGTTGGGAACGACAAAAAATGAATGACACCTAATTTTATATCTTGTGACTTTGCTTTCCATTCACTGTAAGTAATTATCAATACCACAGCAAAAACTAAGTATGAGAAAGGTTCAACATGATTCAAGGCAAGGGCACAGTCAGTAAAAAAAAAAGAACTAAAAAAGGGGGAAAAAGAAAAAGAAGAAATACACAATTTACAAGCATAGCTAAAATGAACGGTAGTATTCAGGTACAGAAATTTAATTAAGTGTAAAATAGCACTGCATTGTTTACTGTATGAATTAAATTTTAGATTAATTTTTGTTATAGCTGTTTTGTTGTTTGATTAACATCAGTGACCTATTCAGCAGCACGTATTTATAGGCTGCTGTCCCTTTAAATCCAACTGCACGGATCCAGTATAATGATACACATCAGATTTCTTTCTCAGCTGTTTACATTCATCTAAAACATAACTGACTGCGTTTACGAGAATAATCATCTAGACGGGTACTATTGACTGTTCCGGATCGAATAAATGCTGCCCTCAGCCAGTTGTACGCTGTCCACCATTTTCTCCATGCTCGAGCAGCTGTAGCGACAACAGTCTCGTAAGCAATGCAGGTGTTTTGTAGTTGGATGTTAAAGTGAACATAAGTGTCTTCATTTTCTCCCGACATCAGAGCCTCTGAGGACGCAGTGGATTCGTTTTTATTTTTGATGGTAACGTACCACCGAATAAACAAAAAACAGAAGAGAGGGGTGGGGTGAGCAGAGATCATTATCATTTAAAGAGACATGCACCGAAATGGATCGCTGTGATCACCCCGCTGTTTTTGACAAGGTAAAAAGGGTAATGTTTTACACTACCATTGAGAAATTTAAACAAAAGTATGATGCAGACATGTCATGAAGACCATAAAAAATCACACCAAACTGATTGGGGCATCTGATGGGCCCCTTTCAAAATGAAAGCCTGCTGGTTTTACTGCAGTGAAGGTGAATTGTGAAGTTTATTACATGTGCTACTGTGAAACGAGAGGTAAGAATATTGATCTTTCTATAAGTGTAAGGGGTCTCTCAATCATCCCAATACATAACGCCCTTGGCAGGCCGCACACTCAGACTCCAATCAGATTAAGGGTGGCTGTCGAGGCAACTCACCCCCAGGGTGGGGTTAGGTCTCTGAACCACGAAAACAACATGGGACAAAAAATAGAACGTGATCAGACGGCATACCAATGCATATGCACAAATGGTACAAAAAATGTTAATGTCATCTAAGTTTTGCCTTATATTAGAGCTCTATCATTAACATTATTAAGATAAATATATTTTATATACAGTAGTGTGTGTTAATTATTTGCTGAAATTTTTTCTCCACCAGAGCTCAAAACACTAGTATTGTAGCATGTACGTGAGACATACCCAGATCATAGATATCCATATATATAGGATAGTATATATATAAGAGATATAGATATTATTAATATATATAATTAATATATATACTTAATAATTTATACATTTAGTAATTTTAGGGAACATAAAAATTACCATTATTTATAAATAATTTCGTTACATAATTTTGAGTCACCTGTGAGATATGATGGCACCCTCTCTTGGGGGAGATGTAATGTGATTTTGTCGATTGGAGACTGAAGATTGATGTCTTACCACTGCTTAAACTGAGTCACCCTGTATGTGATACAAAAACAAATATGACTATTGTATGAGACTCCAAAGTAAAGAATTTGAGTTTCTAAGCGTGTTTCTAGAGGGAGGTGACTTACGGGTTGGAATCGTACCAGAGGACCTAGGGAATATCCTACCAACATTAATCGTTGACATGCATCCAAAACCGGTGCTCTGGGACCATGAAACTCTTTCCCATGGAACTGTTATTATCCTGTACGTCTGCTCATCATTTGGGAACCTGAAAACACACCACAAACGTGATTATTGCAAGAATTAATTAAGGGTATATCCTCCTGAAATTATTTATTTATCTATATATAGAATAAATATCTAGATATATATATATATATAATATATATAATATATATATATATTTATAAAGTTTTGGGATCAGTAAGATTTTCATTTTTTTTTAAAGAAGTCTCTTCTGCTCTCAAAGCCTGCATTTATTGATCAAAAATACAGAAAAAAAACAGTAATCTTGCAAAATGTTATTACAATATAAAATAATGTTTCTATTTTAATATCCTTTAAAATAAAATTTATTTCTGTGATGCAAAGCTGAATTTCCATAAGCCATTACTCCGTATAAAGTGTCACATGAGCTTCAGAAATCATTCTAATATGCTGAATTAATATTAGAATTATGAATGTTGACAACAGTTGTGCTGCCAAATATTTTTTGGGAAACTGCGATACTTTATTCAGGATTCTTTGATGAATAAAAATAAAAAACAGCATTTATTCAAAATAAAAAATCTGTTCTAACAATAATACATTCTTTGCTATCATTCTTATCGATTAACACATCCTTGTGAATAGTTTTAATTTCTTTAAAAACGAAAAGAAAAAAATTGTACTGACCCACCAAACTTTGAACGGTAGTGGATATTGTTAGAAAAGATTCATGTTAAATAAAGCTCTTTTTTTTAAAACTTTTATACACAAAGAATCTGAAAAAAAAGTATACAGGTTCCAAAAAAATATAAGGCAGCACAGCAGTTTCCAGCATTGGTATTAATAAATCAGCAATTAGACTGATTCGGAAAGATCATGCTGTGACACTTTAGACGGGAGAGTGAAGAGTACTGGCTGCATGGGAAAATTCAGCTTTGCGATCACAGAAATAAAGTATATTTTAAAGTATAATAAGATAGGAAACCAATATTAGAAATTGCAATAATATTTTACAATATTACTGTTTTTTTCTGTATTGATCAAATCAATGCAGCCTTGATGGCAGAAGAGACTTCTTAAAAAAACATTATATATATAGATATATATAATTCTGGCATCAGATGCTACTAGATTACGCATTCAGGGTTGGGAGTAAATGATTCCTTTAAAAATTGTATTCACATACAGTCAGGTTTCGTGTTTATCTTACTGGAAGAGCAGTGGTGTGGCGACTGTGTGTCCACTGATGTGTGCATGATGGAAGAGTGTGTAGAGATGCGGGAACAGGGAATAACGCAGGAGGATGACTTCTTTCATTGCTATTCGAGCTGCAGGACTAAATGCAGTTGGTTCCTGATCCTGTTGTGAAATGACAAAACTGTTAATCCAGAAAAGTGTCTTTGAAACACACACACATTTTTTTTATAAAAACATAATATTGTACTACCAAAACAACTGACAGATGGGATACTAATCAGATTTTTTTTTTAAATGCAGAGGCTCTAAAGCAGCACATATTTCAGCATTAAGAGCTAAAAAATGTTACTGACCAGCTGTAGTTAGAGTGTTTAGGACAGATGGAAGAAAGTTCACCTGTTCATCTATTGAGTTGTGATTTCTTGAAAAGGGGTAGAAAGCTCCAAGCTGGGTCCATCGGACACATAGTTCTTCTGTAGTGCTGCCTCCAAAGCCACAGATGTCTGCCCCAATAAGAGGAATGCCCAGGATGTTAAATGTCAGCATACCTGGGAAAGAGGAAGAAAGTGTTTAGTGTAGCTGTAGTAAATACAAAACTCTATGGGACTAACTCTGACCTCAGAAGAGCACAGGTGTGTGTATTTATACCAGGTATGGATATGGCCAGGTCTTTCCATTGGCTCCTGTTGTCTCCGAGCCAGTGGCCTGAATACTTGCCCTGACTGGGAAACGTAGAGCGGGAAATGACGAAGGGACGCTTATCTGTGATCTTCCTCAAAGCACTGAGAGAGACAGATGGATGTGATCCACCAACATTTGATAACCAGAAAGTGTCCAAAGACTTTTTGTCATTATTTTGAAAACAATTTTTATTGTTTATCATTTAAAACATAACAAACTTTTTTGGTAAAACATTTTGCTTGAAAAGTGTGCTTGAGTTGTCTTTCTTTAAAATATGTGACACTTGAAAAAAAAGATATTTATGTACATTACTGTTTAAAAGTTTCATGTCTGTAAATATTTTTAATGTTTTTGAAAGAAGTCTAATGCTCAAAAAGGTGCATTTTGATCAAATACAGAAAAAGAGTAGCATTGTGAAATATTTTTTACAATTGAAAGTAACCGTTTTCTGTTTTACAATATTTCAAAACATAGTTTATTCCTGTGATGGAAAAGTTGAATTTACAGCATTCAGAAATCCTTTTAAATATGCTGATTTCCTGCTCGAGAAACATCTCGTATCAATGTTGAAAACCGTTGTGCTGATTAATATTTCTGTGGAAAACTGTTGATACCTTTTTGGATAATTCTTGATGAACAGAAAGTTTAAAAGAAAAGCAATAAAAACAGAACACAATTTGACAACTAGAAATATTTTGTGCCATTTAATCGTGTAGGGCGATAATTTCTTTGTTTACCAATTAATTACACGATGTGGCCTGATAATTAATGCAAAGTTAATTAGAAACTTACCCCCAAAAATCCAATTTAAAGCCTATGTGTACTAAGAAATGACATCATAGACATTACAAATAGTAGTTTAGAAAGAAATATTGTATTTGATTCAACAAAATGTATTACACATAAACATTTAGGCTACAATGGCAGCACTGGCAACCAAAAGTGTTCGGGTATCAAATTATTAAAAATATTTCTTTTATGTCCCCCCCCAAAAAAAGTCTTACAGATTTGAAACGACATGTTGGTGAGTAAATGATGACAGAATTTTAATTTTTGAGTGAACTATCCATTTAATTGTTTTTTATTAACATAGAATTATGAAATAAATGTTTAAACTGCCGGCAGATGGAGGTAAATGCCTTAACGATTAAGTCACTGAGTCTTTCATTCAGTCCATTCGTTTATAATGTGTAATATTTTCGTAAAAAATGTAGCTAAAACAGACAATAATGTGCCACCGATGAACTGTATGAAACATTAAATGACTTATGTAGGTGTGGGGCGGGTGCGTTAAATGCAGGGTGTGCATTAATTTCAAAGTTAATTTAACACTTGCTTCTCTAATCTTTTTGTATCTATCTTTTTTTTCTTTTATTTATTATAACATTAACAAAATAAACAAATCATTGCTTTTTGTTGTTGATTGCTTCCATGCACTCATTGTAAGTCGCTGGGATTAAAAGCGTCTGCTAAATGTTAAATGTAAATGTAAGTATTAAAAAAAATACTGACCCCAAACTTTTGAACAGTAATGTTTGTGTGTGTGTGTATGTATTTTTGTATGACTGTGTGTACCTTTCAGTTGCCTTAGCTTCCATGAGTCCATACAGACTGTGTATGTTGTAGTGAGTGGAGATTTTCTGACGTGCAGATGCACACACAGTCTTAGCCTTTAATGTACCACCCAGAATCCCTACAGCAGACAATACCTTGTCTCATTGTTGGAATAAACGCAACATGCACAATGTAGATCTCCACATAATAGCTAGCACACTGATACCTGGGGTGTAGGGAGGATTTTCCAGTTCATTGTCTGGGCAACCATTCAGTGATCCATCAAAGAAATTAGATGGCTCATTCATGTCCTTGAAGGAGAGATATAAAGAACTGAACATGATCAATGTTTGGGTAAATGCAAATAATGAACCATCAAATAGTCAATAAAACAAATGCACAACGTACAATCCACACGCCATCAAAAGGCACTTTTTCATGGAAACTCTTCAGATTCTGGTACCACCATTCATGTGTGTCTGGATTGGAGAAATCTGGAAAGGCTGTGAGTCCTGGCCAGACCTAAGAAAAAAACAAGAAAAAAAACAAACACCTGCACTCAAGCCTCAGTCACATATAAAAAAAATTATATTAATAGTCATAATTATAATATTTATATTTAATTCACATTTATATTTAGTTTTTTGAGTTATTTTAACTGGCCACGCACGAAATCTCTTTAAGAACTCAATATTAATAATGTTTAATTATGCTTCGGTTTAAGTGTGTGTCTAGACTGGACTTCTGCCTGAAATCGATTGAAGCATTACACAAGTTTATTATGGTGCAGATGCACGGTTAATTGTCAGCCCCATGATCAATCCAGTAAAATATAGTAATTTTCAAAATTAATACTTTTAATCATCAAGGCCACATTAAATTGCTCAAAAGTGATAGAAAAGAAATTAAGAAATTTATGTTACAAAAAATTACATTTTAAATAAATGCTGTAAATAAAAGTATCCTGAAAAAAAAATTATTATCATTGTTGAAAACAATATGAAAAGTTTCTTGATCAGCAAATCAGCATATTAGAATAAGTTTCTGAAGGATCATGTGACACTTGAAAACGTAGTAATGATGCTGAAAAATTCAGCTTTCCCACCACAGGAATAAATTGCATATTAAAATATATTAATATGTACCTTCCCGATAAGGACGTCTCCATTCGAATCATTGATGAAGATGCCCCTCTTCTTCCCCTCATCAAATGGCCAGTAGGAGCCAGACGGCAGAGAGTTACTGATTCCGGGATCCTGATGAGGAAGCGCAAAAGAGACAAACACACAAGCTGCAGTTTACATCAAGCACACTTCAGCTAAATCCACAGTGACACATCCAAACGCTTTAGTGAGGGTTTCAACTGCAGTCATGTGAAACATTCAGTTGCCAAATCAGCCTCATGACTATCAGTGTGATTCTACCGCTCCACAAAAGAGACGAGAGCCAAAAGAGGAAGTGTGTCAAATGGATATTTTGCAGGAGAAGCATATTTTATAAACCCACAGAACACAGGAGTTCCTCTCATTTTGATTTTTAATTTATAAACAAATCTATTGACAGTCTCCAAAAATGATTTAGGCCACAGTGAACATGAATGAATGTCATCACATATTAAACCAACTGGCATCTTCTAACAAAAGATGCAAGAGCTATCATTTGAGCGTGAAACTAACTTCAGTTTTCTGAAATGTTTTGGAGCAATGACAACCAACTGGTGTCAAGGTGGTTATTAGTGGATGTATGAAGTCAGTTACCTTTCAAGACCCTTTAGTTGTTCTAGAAGAGTAACTACAGGTGTAGTTCATTAATTTCACAAATGATTCTTGTGTAATTGTGTCAAAGTGTGTGTTTACCAGGATCATAACGTAGTGTTGATCATGTTATGAAATTTCTTTCACAAAGTCAGGAAGGGGTGGGCCCGTTCACGGTCATAAGTGAATCTCCGCCCGATCATTTTAGCCGGGAAGTAGAAAGAAAGTATAATGATAGCAGAGGGGGCACAGGTGTTGTTTCTGTGGAGCTGTAATGGAGGACCAGTGCTCCGAATTCTTATTCGCCTCGTTTACCAGTGATGTCTTTATTACAGCAACGTATGTTTTTCGTTTAGGAGCCAGAAGCAGATAACAGTTTTCAATTTGATTTTAAGAGTTGATTTGGTTGGCGAGGAAAGTTAAGGATTAGATGATATAATGTGTATTTTGAACATTTTTGGTTTTTAATGTTAGAGTTTTAGTTTCAATACTGATAACAAAACAAGGTTTAATAGTTTTAGTGGAACGTACAATACGGATGGAGGAAAGACTGTAAAGTTATAGGCTACATTTGTTTTGTTTATTGTGTTCAATGCTGAGAAAATAATTTCATTCATTTTCTTGACTGTAAGTGGCGAAAGTGAGTAAAGATCGGGGTGGGCCGTACCAGACAGGAAGGAGTTAACAAAGTCCAACCAGTGCACACAACGAAGTTAGCAAGTCGGAATACCTGCGAGGTCGGTTATTCCCCTAATTTGATCAGAGTGTCGCAGGTTAACAGGCAACATTCACCATGGTGTTTTGGCACGCCTTGACTTGTTCAGCCCATCGGGAAGAGAATGATTAGCACAGAGCCCAGTGTAAACTGGAGGACTTTGCGGCTTAGATTGGAAGAAAAGCAAAGACGACAATGGATTAGATAGTTCATACTGAATCTCAGAGTCCAACATACGGAGTTTGCTGTACAAACTACTGCTATGATGCTTGCTGTGTGGACCTACAACAGTCCACGGGAGGCTGGTGCCAAAGAGTCTAACAGTCGAGGCCCTGAGAGGGATCTGGCATAGCAGAACGGGCCCTCTGAGGAAGACAGTAGGATGATACAGGGCCTCGCGAAAGAGCTGCAGCTGCCAGGGAGGAGCCGGACATAGAGATGCGTTGATTTATCGACGGAAGTGCGGGCAGGGGCAAGCGCCGCATGAGGCTCAGTAATAGGTTCGTATTTCGCAAGAATCATGCACATCGTGTTAATGCTGATGAAGTAAAAAAATATACAGGCCGGAAAGCATCGTTGTTCCTAGGAGTACCCGGCAGGGAAAAACATAATGCTGACACAAAGAATGGTAAGTAACACCTAACCCCCCACAACATTTTAGAGAGGTTAGGTAAGAAATACTGACACGATCGTTCTCTTCTGTTCTGAAAATAGTAGGCGGCACAAACACAATCTGGTACGTGCGTTCAAATTCCCGCCGTGTGCGCCCCGGCGGCACGCGAGATGCGTCGCGGACGGATAGACCGGGCCGGCGGAGTGATGTGTGCAGCGTTACCGCTCATGGCATGTGTGCGGTGAGCATGAGACAACCCTTGTGCCATGCCAAAATCAAGAGTTCAATGAAAGATTAAAGGATGGACGCCATTGAGGGGTCAGCGACCTGAAAACACAGACAAATCAAGAAAACGCAAAACAGTTAGTGCGCGATCTGAAATTTATTAATGCTGGGATGAGGGGCTTTTAACGGGGTCAATTCTTAATGTACCAATGTATATGGTCACCAATGGATCCATCTGCATTAATGGGTGCGCGTTCAGACTGCGACGTCCAAACAGCTGATAACAAACATAAAATAAGCCAAAGCAATCACCAACTGCAGTCCATTATTGGTCTTGGAATTGAAAAGCTGCATGTTTGTTTTAACCATTCATAAGATTTTTTACTCAAATCCCGGGTTTCGGGGCTCAAAAACAAGTCCTCTATCAATACCGTTGCTGCCCAGTGAAAAAAAAAATCTTTTGAATCAGGAGAGGAAATTATACACAGGCCCAGAACCGTTGACAAAGCAAAAACACGTCCAAAACCTTCTAAACCAAAATTGTAGCTGGCTTCTAGACTGTGAGAGAACAACAGGAGATGGTATTTTTTCACTGGAGGAAGCATTATAATGGATAATGGACTTTGTATTTTGGCCAGAAGCGATGGTTTGAAGTTAAAATCATCTTTTTGTTGTTTTGTTTCTAACAAACAAGCAGCTTTTCACTTCACAAGATGTTAACAGATGGACTGGAGTGGTGGTGGATTACTTGTGGATTATTGTGATGTTTTTTATCAGCTGTTTGAACTCACATTCTGACAGCACCCAATCCCTGCAGAGGATCCATTGGTGAGCAAGTCAGATAATGCTAAATTTCTCTAAAGAGGACGTCTACAATGAAAATAACAACACTTCTATTTTAGTGGCCTGATGGAGGTAGCACCCATTTCTAGAAAAAAATAAAAATAATATTTGGGTGAACTATTCCTTTAAGGCTGTTATAGATTTGAAACAGAACTGACCGGGATTTCTGGATGATCGAGAAGGACGCAAGTGATACAAGTGGTGCCAGTGGAGTGGGGACATCTCGGAGACCAATGGTGAGAGTGTGCCACTGGAGGTCATGCAGAAAGTTCGGGAGCGCTGTTGCACACCAGTCCATATATGAAAAACGTGGATGGAATCGATGTGCGACATCTGGCAGAAACGGATCGCGAGAAGAGGAGGCAGCTTAGGATGTGTATTAAGCTGACAGCACATGACCAGGCTAGTCCTAGAGCGCCAATACTGATATCAAAGAGTTTTAGCTGGTCGTAGAGATCGACTCAATTCTAACGGTTATGGGTGTGGGGTCCGAGAAGGAAAAACTAAATCGTGCCGTGTTTATTGCGGAGAGTATCATGTGTAGCCTTTAAGGTTTGTAAACAGGCGTGTTTCATGATAGGCTGGACTAGATAAACGAGTACGTTAGCAGTACCAGTTCCTGCGTTGTGTTCTCTTGCACTAGCAAGCCCCAAAAGGTTCTTGATGAAGTCTACAGGAATGGGGTGTTGGATGAGGGCTGTTTCGGAGGACCACAGGAGACATGGATATACGGCACTCATACCTCTTTTAGATGCCGGGTCAAGTCTATCTGTAGGTGATACAGGAATACAAAATAGAAAATAGGTAGTGAATTGTAATAATATTTCAAAAAAATAATAAAACGAAAATAGGAAGGGGGCATGTGTGTGCCTAAAAATAAACATTATTTTGGGGGTATGGTGTATGAAATGTGTTTATGCGGTTTAGGTTAAAAAAACACATTATTTTCCAAATACTTTACATTATTGTTTCTCTCTTGCCCCGCCTTCTGAAATCGTCGATTTTTACAAAGCTCATCGGTCTGAAAGCGAGGTTTGCTGTGATTGGCCACCTATTCAGTGCGTTGTGATTGGCCGAATGTCTCAAGCGTGTGAATGAAATGTTACGCCCCTATCATACGGTGGGCCGATGTCCCGGCGCGACGATTTGACAAAAAACATTAAAACCCTTAAAACGGGATTTGTTGCATCCCGGGGGAATAATTATGGCTTATAATGATATACGTCTTTTTGCGTGTGGCGTTGCACGCGCTGCGTAAACCCTTATCATCCCATGTTGCACGACGTTAGCTCCTGTGAGAGTTGCCGAAGAATGCACCGCCACTGAACACGAAGATCAGCGACTACTCTACACTGCTCAAAACTCCGTTTGAAACATCAGTGGCAAATCCTTTAAATATTAAAAAAAACGTACTTACAGTCTGTGAGTCAGAATAGCCGGGCAGGATCAGTGCTCCATAAAAAATACGCTGCTACAATTCTGACTATTGGGTTGGACACTTTCTGGAACAGTGTTGTAAATACAACTTAAACCACTGATTCTAGTCGTGTCCTCTTTTGGAAAGCAAAACAAAGTAGTTTTGCTTTCGCAGAACGAAACCAAACAGAGTCTGCACAAAGGGTTGACGGCGGGGTTGCCGCAACAATAAAGTTACGCTTCTTATTTGCTGTGAAACATTTGGGCAAGGTGTTATGCAAAATCGTCCCAACATCGTGAAGTAGACAGGTGGGCGCGGTGTTAGCACGAAGCGTTTTAGTGGAGGGAGTGGACATCGTAACTTTTATAAAGATAGTCTTTCTTTGGGTTTGAGACTTTAGTCTTTGTAACTTTACATATTTTCTTTATGCACCAAGAGCTTGTGACTCTCCAAAGAGAAAGGAAAATTTTTTTAATTGCATCATATGACCCCTTTAATTAAAATTATTACTCTATAAATATTCAATATCAACAAATACTAATATTTTAAATAAATATTATCAGCTGCTAACTAATCTGTTACCAATATACTGAGCCTGATCCCTTTTTTCTGTCAGAGTTTTAATTGAATTCCAGAGGTCTGTGATGGAAATGAATGCTAACAGATCATTTTACCCCTGAAATTTATTTTAAAAGAACAAAATGAGTATTTAGGACTTCAACGTCAAAAGTAATGAATAAATAATTTTTGAGAACATTTTGCTTGATAAATAGAGATCGCGAGCATAACCAGCCAGGAATATGAAGACCAAAAGTGCTCTCACCTTCACATGCAGTCTGTTGTCCTCCTCATACAGCACCTCCAGCTGCAGTGCATCTATGTCTTTAGGATAATATGTTTTTTTGTTCCGGAGCAGTTTTCCAACCTTCCCGATCTCAGTGTCAGTAATGGACACCAGCTCATAGGATGGATATTCAGGTGTGTAGAAACACCAGGGCACTCCATTCCGTCCCGATGTCTTAGCCTGTGAGTTCTGTATGAAGCAGCAGTTTCGAGCATGGCACATCTCCTCCGTGACCACCACACCTCTCTCTGGATAACAGTCAAACCTCCAAGCTTCTGGAATCTGCGAGCAAGACTCTGGCTGCAGCCACATCCCATTTGGGCTTCTACCCACAGCGGGTGAAGGGGGTCTATGAGGTTCTGTGGAGGGTGGCTTATGTAACCAAAATATAGTTCCAAGCAGCCAGACACCAGAGAGAACCACAATAAGTCCCCCAAGGGTCAGCAGGGCAATGGTGATGGAGCAGCGAGGGCTCTGGGGCAGCAGGGGCAGTTCTGGGTGTTCTTCCTTCAGATCCATGTCCGTCGACTCATCAGGATTCAACAACGCGGCTCCTGAGAAATGAACTTCCTCAGGGGTGAGTCTCTTGTACGACACCATTTCAAACTTAAGGTTATAAAGGAAAGAGAAGATAATTAAGAGTGTTTACTAAGGCAACAACATCTTCTAACCCTAAGAATTAAATGTTATTGCATACCTTGTTTGTGCAATCAGACTAATTCATACATCTCAAAGAAGCACTATGTTGCTTGAATTATTCTGGCCATTTTTTATTTTATTTTATTTTAACTTGTTCTGTATTAACATATAGACAATGTTGTCTAAATTAATTTAAATAAATCATTTTAAATGTTACAAGTGAAACTGGGCGTTATTATTATAATCCAGTTATAATATCCTTTTGACATTTGCTTCATACAAGACTACATTTAACAGTGTAACTGAATTATTAGAGCTTGTTAAAGATTAAGTGAGAGTTAAATAGATAAACGGTATAATAACATATAATAAAAAATAATACTTTTATTTTACATGTATTAAATTGATCAAAAGTGACAAAGACATCTATAATGTCACAAAAGACACCAGTTTCAAATAAATTCTGTTATTTTGAGCTTTCTATTCATCAAAGAATCCTGAAAAAAATGTATCACTGTTTCCACAAAAATATTAAGCAGCACAAGTGATTTCAACAAGCAAATCAGGCATTTAGAATGATTTCTGAAGGCCCAAGTCGACATGAGACTGGCGGAATGCTTTGTTGCGGAGGAACATCATCCAATGAAAAAACTCTTTAGGTCTGCCAACCAGAGTTTGCTAACTATTGCAAAGTCAAAATTAAAATCCAGGGGTGATCAAGTTTTTGCCATAGCCACATCTAAACTTTGGAACGCTTTACTGATCCATATTAGAACTGCACCAACATTACATATTTTTAAATCAAAGTTAAAAACGTATCTCTTCACTAGAGCCTATGACTTGTGATGTCCTTTGTTGTCTGTTGTTGTTTGCTTGGTTTTTATATATACATGTTTTTATAAGTCTTTTTTTATTATAAGTCTTTTTGTCATTGGATGATGTTCAATTGTGCTTTAAAAATTAACTGAAACTGAGGCTAATGATGCTGAAAATTCAGCTTTGCCACAACGGCATCCATATATGTTAAAGATATTCAACTAGCAAGTTGCTTTAAACTATCATATAGTTCACAATATTCCTGTGTACTGCAGTTTTATCAGGGATACAGGCAACTCTTGGTAAGCTAACAGCTTCTTTCAAAAAGAAAAAAAAAAACACTTATACCCTTGGAAAGGTAGTTTCTATATCAGTTTTAATTTTTACCTCTGAAGCCATCAGTTTTGTTATGTGGAACAAGTGTGTGACACGGCACTGAAGGCGCAAAGGACACTTAAAGCCAATCGTACACCTGTCCAAGTTACATTTATTATTTTTGAATCATAATTGTTTTGGTTTTAAAATCTATTTTGAAGACGGTTCCTTGGCCACTCGAATAATTAACAAATAGACCTAGCTAAAACTAGAAGCAAAAGATCAGGCGAAAACCAACCCAACGAGCCACCAACGTAATGACGACAGAGAGAAAACCAGACGCGCGAAAAAAAAACATTGCAGCATCAGCAGGAGTCTCAGCAGTTGTCAGCCCCTGTCGGGACACGACTATACGGATGATGTATGTTGCCAATATACATCCACTTAAAGTATTGTGACAAAATGTCACACCGACACGGAACACTTCTAAAGTATAAAAAACTGCAGTATGGGGAAGAACCGGGAGGGAAGGGGCAAGGAGTGGCTCTTTGGAGACGAAATGAGACCAATTATATACCGACCTTCAGCTGAAAGACCGAAAACACAAGTGCTACTTTTTTTGAATAGGTAAAAGGATTCTGTTTCAATCAAGAACATTTCGAGGGGCAAAATACGCGCAGGAATATTCGGATCTCCTGCGGGAGTTATGCAAATCGGTGCAGTTGTCCAGAATTTACATCTATGTGGGGTGATGCTACCCAAGATTCTGGAGACCCGAGCAAATGTTTGTAACTGCGATGGAGCAGGTCAGCACTAGATTGAAATTGGCTACAGTGGGGGTCAAAGTTTACATACCACATTGTGATGGCAGTAGTCTGCAAAATGGTAATTAAGGTCACCAAAGAAGAGGGATCATACAAAAAAGAGTGGTATTTTTGTTAGTATGACTGAAAAGATAATTTTCACATAACATACATATATGTCACTCAAGAGTGAAGACACTAAAATAGCTGAATTATCAAAATCACCCTTTCAACGTTTTACTACGGCTGCTTCTTAACCCTGTGTGGTGGTTACGGATAGAGATCCACAGCTTGTCCTGTTGTGTTGTCGTGTTCATGAGTCTGTGTTGTCGTGAAAGTTAACTGCTGACTTTCTCAGAGAAAATGCCGTCAGGTTCCCACATTATTTGGTTTTTTTCCAGCATTCTTTTACGCATTTGCACATTCCAACAGTGACCGTATGATTTGAGACATCTTTCACAATGAGGACACACAGAGGGAGATCAGTACATAACTATGATAAAGGACAAGCGCTGCATATGATGATTCAGAAAGAATGGAAACAACTGATAAAGAGCCTTGAGGTGAGAAAACATTTTGAATTGAAAGATCAGGGAATTTTAAAATTATGTGCATTTTGGGATTTCTGTAGTCTGAAGGGCCGTAACTAAATGAAAAAGAAAAAACATTTAGGCAAAATTAAGAAAAAGGTACCATCTGCTTTGCTATTTCAAATTGTCCACCCTAGGCGCTAATGGCAAAGTCACTCCTTGCACTTCTGGAGCATGACCGGAGGCATTTTTATAAATGTCTACAATACTTAGGTTTTATCTTGTGATTGAGGTATAGGGAAAGATTTTTATGTGCAAAATTTATTAGGTCGGCCCGACGGTCACCCGAGGTCCGAAATAAGGATAAAAGTAATGATTTTTGTTTTTAGAGGTTGGTAAAATAATTAACTTTTTGCAGATACTGAAAAGTGTATGTAAAATTTTGACCCCAACTGTATATATCTCTGCTCTTACATGATAAGAGGTCAAAGTCCAACAAAACACCTCCACCTCCTCTGCTTTAAAACCAACTAAAAACAGACACAACCCTTCAGACAGTATGTTAGACTGATCATGGGTAAAAGTGTGACCTTGCCTGAAAGATGTAGGTGCAATAACAACAATACTATGCTTGTTTGTTTTTTGGATAATGTGACATTTAAAATACCAGGGTATATGAATACATGAAATGTACTATGGTCTATGTGCATGTCTTATTTTACGTTAAGAGGAATTTAACAAACGTTTATTGACAGGTTGAGGCATTTTAAATGAATGATAGATTTATGAGGTTTATATTTTGCAGCCACATGAACACAGAACAACCTCACAAATGTGATATTATTATTACACATTATACGAGCAAGACAGAACTCACTAGAAACATCTCATGCAGCACATACAAGAGAAAAACTGCACATTTAAAAATGCACTTACTTTTTATGCGGTTGGTATATGCAGAGTTTAAAAGGTTTCAGTGTTTGACACACTACATTACACCAGCGAAAATCCTCTGGTTTGCGCTCTGGTAAATATCACGGGTGTTTCATGACTTATGAAGTTGGTGTTGTTGTGTGTGTTCTACAGTTGCAATTGGAATCTGATTCGTTTCGCACTTCGGCTCCTTTAGACGATTCATTACAGTGAACGAGCTCAAAATGATTCACTCAAAAGTCACCGCTTAAAAAAACTCCCTATGTCCTCTGCATTTTCCATGTGTTTTAAATAATTTTCTTGTCAAGTGTTGTATCTGCGTTTTTCCAATTTGTCACGTACTTTTCATTTGTACTTGCATAGATGCCCTCACTTTACGAATCGGTTCTAATGAAACATCGAAAAGATCCGGTTCAAAATAATGAATCCTTCCTTCACTCTATTGTGTAACACTCGCACCTCTGTGACTACATTACTGCCATCTACTGGCCTGGAGGCAACTGTGCTTGTTAGAGAAAGCATTCATAAAAAAAAGACATTTCAGCGGCAATTAAAACTTGAACAAACACTGAGAGACAAAGTTACAGTTCAGAAATTATAACTAATATAATCTAGCAAATGATTATCATCTTTAAAGTTGAAAACGTATGTTTTTTTCCTCATGTGTACGTGATATCAGTCCAGCAGATGGCAGCTCAGTCTAATAATGTGGAATTAAAGCGTCTCCGCAGCAAACGTGTGCTATATACGTTTATAAAACATTTAGCCTATGTTATATATAACACTGAAGACATAATATAATTGAATAATATAATCTACTGATGGTCAACAAATTAAAAGAAAGGTGGCTAAGTCGGCCGATTCCGAGGGGCAATCTGCTGGTTTAGCCCTCTAAGACCTGGGAACCTTACAGGTTTGTTGGTTGTTGGTAGGCTTCACAACCCTCAGCAAACCGTCAATTTCGTCGTAGCTCTGCTAGACTCTCTCAGCACCAGGGTGAGGGCAGTGCTGTTAGATCCTGTGTAGAGTAGGCTCGTCGGGAAGCATAAGGAGGTGTGGGTGAAAATCAGGGGGCACGATGGGTGAATCCGTCCGCTTGCAGGGTTTCAGCCCGGCAAAGTCTGTGTCAACACAACAATATGATATAGGCAGTATCTTTATCATACTCTGGGACGTTGAAGAAGGAACACGACAGTGTAGAGCTATCAGGGGGAATGAGCTGTCAGCTATAAGAGGCATGATTTCGTGCTGGGAAAGTATCAACGTTGGGCCTGGCTAAAATGAGCTTTCTGCCTGGAATATAGGCTGGGGCCGTCAAAGGGGTATCAGTGGGGGCCACCCTCACGGCCAATGAAGGGACGACCAGGTTCTTTTCAGGTTATGGAATGACTTGAAGTCTGGAGGTTGTGAACCTCGGACATTGTGTGAATGAGTCATAAGGACTGCTTTTCAGTCACTGGGTTCGGGCTAAGCGTGGCTGACGGGGGTAACAATGGACCACATATCTGATCCTTGATCAGGAAACGCGGGAAAGCTAGTACATGGTGAGGGCTGCTAACTCTTAAGGGCATACCTCGGGTGATAGGGTCAGAAGGTTGTCATACCCAACCTGTGGGCAGCGCCGTTAGTGTCTGGATTTCCGTCCCGGGCAGATTACACAACACAAAGGCCTTTGTATCGGGCGGGACTCTGATTTTAAACAGCGCACAAGGTCTAGGTGTTGAGTGGATTTAGACCAGAGGTGACGGAGATTAACAGTAGGGTCCGCTCAGCATGGATATTTGATGACTTGGCCATTTGGGCTCCAGTTAGGCAGGAGATAGCTCTAAAGCGGGGGCATTGATCTAGGCATTTCCGGCGGAGTACAGAGGATGAGCTTAAGACATAGGTGGACCTGGGAAATCATCATGGCTCATCCTGTGGTCCGAAGTTACGCACGGAACAGTATACCCTTTGTCGAAGGGGTTGAATGTAGAAAATCAGTACTACACGGTACTGATAGCAAGAGCCCCGGAGGGTGATTTATTGCCAACACACTGATCACACGTGCTCTGAGGAATGGTGATCGGTGCCCGTCTCCGCGTGGTGCTCGTGGGGTGAAGTGCTGTGGTGAAGATCCCTCTCCTGGGGTGC